>JAYESA010000003.1:6189978-6757478 GCA_036927795.1 Iris macrosiphon
TCTTTTAGTGACTCCAATTGCATCCTAAATCAAAATATAAAAGTAATGAGTATCTTTAGACATTAAATGAGCATAAATGAGTATATATTAAGAAATAAAAATATGATATTTTATGTTCTCATCAAATACCCCCACACTTAACCTTTGCTCGTCCTCGGACAAAACTCTAATTTATTTTTCCAAAAAGAATTCAAGGTTGCAATGTCATAAATAAAAAATAACTAAGCTCTTCAAAACTCATAACATATCATTAACATATATTTTTAAACAACTTCTAATTACTTAGTAGGTTTTTTCACTTGAAAATGGAGTAAACTAAATAGGTAGACCCTCATGGGAATAAACACTCAACTCTCATGTGTTTGAAGGTATATATTTCACTCTCATTCCAGAAGAAATGATCTACCATAAGCTTGCATATCTTCTCATTCTCCACCACTGGGATCACATGCATAATATAAATCATAAGGACTTTTTATGGGTTGTAACGTGGCTTAGGATTAAGGTGGGATATATTTGGGAGTATAGCTCAAAAGCAATCAAAACTAGTGGAGCAAAATCAATTCCAACTAAATATATGAGACATAAAATCAATAACATCATTTTGCAACATCTTCAATTTGGCTTTTAAAGCATTTAAACAATATAAAATAATTTCCACAATTTTTTTTCTTTTTTCTTTTTTCTTTTTTTTCTCTTCTTCTTTTTTTTTTACAATAATGGAACTTAGAAAATTTGAGGATAAAAATATGTTCCATTTTGTTGGTTGTAACCAAACCACAAATTTAGACACCCCCACACTTATTTTTTTCGTACACCCATACATATCATAATGATCAACAATGCTCCACTAGCTTTGCGACTTGGGTAAAGGTATAAATATTATTGGTTGAAAGCTTGTAATATGGGTATACCAAGAAAAAGGCAATAAAGCTCAAAGGGGTTCAACAAAAAGAAAATTAATTACAAGGTGGGCTATTTGGCTTATGTAACGCATAACAAAGATGGCCTTAATCATGTTCATGCATACATGTGTCAATGTGACCTCGAAGAGAATTAAAACAAGTTCTAAAGAAACAAATCAGTGGAAGAATATCTCTCATGAAAAAATAATGAGACTGATGTGTCAGTCTAAAGGCTCAAATCCTCACTGGCTTTTGTCTACCAATTTAGATACTACCATTTTCAATAAAAAATAACTAGACTAATTAATTCTAAGTTGAAAAAAAATTAATTATTCAATCATGTTATGAATTTTTCAAATTTAGTTGAATCTTACTCATGACATACACAGCCAAAAATCATTAAAAACCACAAAAACAAAATTTTTTTATTTTAAAAAACATTTTTTTTAGAAAAACACAAACTCAAACTGCTTAAAAAAAATTAAATCTCCTCCCCCACACTTAAAACAGACATTGTCCCCAATGTATGGTTAAATGCAAAAAAACGACAAAATAACCAAAAAATAAAATACGAGAATAAAAAAAACTTCTCTTGGGTTGCCTCCCAAGCAACGCCTTTTTTTAATATTGTCGCTGGGTCGACTCTATGCACACTTGATATAACTAGGCAGGGGTTTCAAGTCTAGAATGCAGCCCTGCAAAACCGAAGGTAAAGGTCTTTTGTTATAAATTGATAACGAAATATATGAAATGTTACCTGACTGTTGTCTTTTTGGAAGATCGTTCAACACTGCAACAGTTTTATGTTAGTTAGTACTCAAAGCTAACTCATTTTGTTTCTCAGAATTCTCACTGATGGCAACTTTTACTCCATCTTTTCCTTCAAGTTTAAAAACTTTTTTTGCATTAGGTACTACATCGTCATTAGGAATGTTCGTGTCTGCAACGATATTTTTCTCTTCGTCTTGTTTTGATGATGCATGTGCTTCTTTTTCTGGAATGTCAACCTCTTTACCACTTCTCAAAATGATAGAACATTCATTTTCTTTTGAATTTCCTATCGTTTGACATGGTAATTTCTCCAAGCTCTGCGCCTCTAGTTTATTAATTGTAGTTGTCATTTGGCTCATTTGATTGTTCAAACTTTCGATACTAGCCCTCGTCTCCTGTTGAAATTATAAATTATTAATGGCAATAGACTTAACAATATCTTCTAAAGACATACCAGAATTAGAAGTTTGGCTTGGTTGTAGGTATTGCTGCTTGTATTGCTGGTAACTTGGGCAATTTTGAGTTGCGGGTTGATTTAATTCTGGACTCCCATAGGTGAGATTGGAATGATCTCTCCATCCTATGTTGTATGTGTCTGAATAGGGATCATACTTCATTTCTGGTTGTCCAGGAAAACCATATTCCGCATTCACTTGTTCATTGGACTCCTCTTGAAGAGTTGGACACATATCGGTTGGATGTCCTGATACTAGACAAATCCTACAAGCCTTTGTTATTTTCATGTTACCTACAACCATCTGATGAACAAGAGAAGTTAAACAAGAAATTTGTTGTTCTAAGGATGAAACATTTACCTCATCAGCATGCCTAGATGGAAGATCTAGCCAAGTGCCAAATATTTGAGAATTGGCCGCCATTTTCTGTTACAGAACCTTTAAATTTTTTTTTTTGCTAATAGGCAAAAAATTATTTGATCACAAGAACGAAATAAAGATCACAAAAAGCAAAAAAAATCAACTAAAATTACTCTCCGACAATGGCGCCAAAATTTGGCGTGCTGTCGTAGGCACCCAAAAATAAAACATTTACTCTTGAAATAATATGTAGTAGTGAGAGTAAGGATCGTTCCCACGAAGAGTAATTAGTTTGATATTTATGCTATATGAAATAAGATGGGGGGAGAGTTTTGGATCAAAGCAAATTAAAAAGAGCTAAAAAAATTAAAGTATTAAAATAATCAAAGGAAAAAAATGTTGGTCTCAGTCAACATCCACCATTGGAATCTTAAAACTGATCATCGATGCAAGTATATATTAATTCATACTTTGAATATTCATCGTTGAAATTATTTTCCTATCTCCTTTAGCCACAATTAATTAAAAACAAGTGATCTAATTAACCTTAACTACTAAACAACCCCAGACAAGCGCTAAAGGTTTAATCTAGTAGCGTATTAAACTCGATGAGATCGATGAAATAAAATAATAAAAACACAAGCGGTTGTATTTAATTTTGTCAAAAATTTTCCTCCTAAGATCTAATAAAACAAAACAGTTCATTAAATCTTGGTTGCTTCACAAATTAGAGGGATCGAACAATTACGGATTTGATATCTAATTTAGCATTAGATTGTCAGGAATAAAAAACTAGTATGCATCCTAGTCATTAAACAAGATTATAATAATAATATGCATAAGAAAATATTCGATACTCAAAGCACAAATCAAAAATATAAACACATATTAGATCTCACAAGTTTTTATTCATTCCGAGGCTTCTATTTCCTTCGACCAACAAGGCTTTTAGCTCCGCATATTCAAAAAAACTTCAAAAGAATATTGGAGAAGAGAAAGAAGAGTTGTGTGTTGTTCTTTATTTCCTCCTGATCTCTATCCCTTTTATAGACTCTAAATTAGTTGTTTGAAGATCACAATATCTTTCCACAAATCCTCTAATAGTTACAACAACCCAAACAATAAAATAAAATCTTTGAAGAAGTTGGGAAATGGTTATTTCAGCTCCACTTTTTGTGCACAACATAGTTGACTCAACTTCAAGCCTGATTTGGTCTATGATGAAGCCAGAATATCGGAAAACTCAAAACAGCAAAATTGTGCCTATATCACTTAGCTTTCCGAATCAATTTGGATCAGCTCAATTGGACTTCGGATGAGCAAGTTATGACCATTTTGCTACAAGGTGTCAGAATTGTCCAGATTTGATAATTAGCTCAATTTTTCTTTTAGTTACTCCAATTGCATCCTAGATCAAAATATAAAAGTAATGAGTATCTTTAGACATTAAATGAGCATAAAGGAGTATATATTAAGAAACAAAAATATAATATTTTATGTTCTCATCATGTACCAATTGATTACATATACTATATAAATGTATATATGTATATATATATATACCAATACATACATACTAACATATACCATTGAATACATATGCTATATATATATATATATATATATATATATGTATGTATATATATATATATATATATATATCAAATATGTATATACTAAACATACACTAATAAGTCGTATCTACATACCATATATACATACACCCATCAAAATATATACACATACGTGTACGCAAGGGGAATAACGCGAACCTGTGTACGTGCTCAAGATCGGCGATGGCGACGGTATCTATGATGTTGATGACGACGACGATGATGACGATGATAACGATGATGACGACGACGACGACGATGATGGTGAAGAGTGGTGGTGCTGGTGGTGTGGGGTGGTGGTGCTGGTGGTACGGGGTGGTGGTGTTGGTGGTACGGGGTTGTGGTGAAGGTTTTGATGGTGATAATATAGGGTGGTTGCAGCAGAAGGGGGAGGTTGTGGTGGCGGTGGAGGCAGCGGGTGATGGCAGAGGTGGTCGGGGTACTGGCGAGTGTGGTGGCAGAGCTGATAATGGTGGGAGGGACGTGGCAGTAGCTGCCGGGGAAGGAGGCCGGCCGGAGTATGTAGCAGTCGAGATGGAGGGGACACTCGGTTGTGAAGGATGGAGGTCGGTTGACTGGAGGAGGAGCGAGGTCATGGTTGACTGGAGAAGGAGCAGGGTCATGATGGATGGGTGGAGGCGAGGTTGTAGCAGTCGTAGAAGGAGGAGTGGCCGGGGGGTTGGCCGAAACAGGAAAGTTCGGTCGGGTTCAGTTGGGTTTTAAAAAAGAAGGAGAAGTGGAGTGAAGAAGAAGGAGAAGAAGAAAGGAAGAAGAAAAAAAGGGAAGGGGGTGTGGGTTTTCGTGAGGAGGGAGGAGAGAGGAGAGAGAGAGGGGTAGGATTTTCTAGGTTTGGGGATTAGGGCCTACTCTTGGGAAGAGTGTGAGGAGACACTTTATAGAGATATGTGATGGTGAGTGTGTGGTGATGAGGGATTCTCATTTGAATGAGTGGCTAGGATCTAACATGAGGGAATTATTCATACAAATGAGAGTAGGAGAGGAGTAAGGTTGACTAGTCAAAGTGTTGAGGGTTTCTCTATTTGGTTTGAACCAATGGGGTGATGACACCTAATGCAACATTTGTAAATAAGCTCCTTAAATTTGGTATTTGCACAGACACATAAAATAATAAAAAATTGATGGGAGATTTGGTGTTTGGTGTTTTACATGAGCTTAATTAAAGGGGGTATTGGGATTAAATTAGGGTTAAAATAGGATTAGTCAAAGTTGGTCTCCCCAATTTAATTAAAAATAAATGTAAGAGGTGTTCTAAAATTAATTAAAAGTACATGGGGATAAAATTAGTTGGGACACAAGTATCATGGGCATTGAATGCTCAGAATAAAATATTATCATAATTTGGGTTACACAAAATAGACTAAGATTGTGTCTCCAATTTTGATTGGAACGCACAAGGATACAAAGTTAGATTTATTAGAATTAAAATAATAACGTCCGCGATAAATATTGTGCGACTAAAATAAAGCACAAGAGAGCATAATTATGAGTTACACAAAGATCAGAATGAAAGGCGGGCGCATCTAGGGCAAGGTTATGAAATTTGTTGGAAGGCAGAAGCTAGGGTAGCGCTCCAAATATCGAAACAACGGTAAGGCACAACAATAAAGTAAAATTATGGTAATTAATTACAACCTCAATAAATTAATACTAAAATAATACAAATTAACTTCATAACCCTATATTTCGGTCAGGGGTCCATCTAGTGGGCTTCTAGGTCTAGTCTACTAACTCAAACATTAGGGAACTCTATATATAATACAATATAATATGATATAAATACACATATCATGCAATTATTTAAAATAACTACACAAAATATTAATAATATATAAAAAGTTAAAAATATTTCTATTTTTAGAATGTGGTAGTGACAAGTAGGTGTCTCCTCAGATGTCGGCCTCTCGGTTCTCCGCATCGGCGTAGCCCCCGAAGTCTGGCCCTCAAAATGCTGCGTGGGGATCGTCTGGGAAGTCTGTCCCTCATGCTGCTGTGTAGGATCGCCCTGAGAAGTCTCGCGCCAATGTATCTGCGGGGCCTGTGTTGGTGGTTGCCCTCCAGGTGGTCTCTGGGATATCTTCTCTCTTTGGGTGGTGTCGGCTAGCACCACAGTACTGGGTGCTCCTCGTCCACTGTGCAAGTTTATCTTGCTGGAAGAGATAGGACTTCATTAAAAGAGTACAGAATCAAACAAATAGGTGCAGATACTTAGAAGTAATACGAAGAAAGTTTAAAGACGCAATCATAGTGGATAAGACCTAGTAATTTTTATCCTATTGCAGGCTCGCTGGGCATGTTACTATACCACAAGCGATAAAGTCGACCTGCATAGGCCACCACTAAAGCCATGTCACGCCCCAGTCCCAAAAATACACGGGACCAGGCCACGTGGCAATAGCCAACTGTCACGTCTCCGATGATGTCCAAATTTAATAGATCCTAACGAAGAGTGCAACGCTGTCCTTAACTACTAGCAAGTCCAATATCAATCAACAACAGGTAATCTAACCTCATCCACAAATATAACCAAAAAGTACTACAATAAATACTGGAAAATAAATACCAGTCTCAAATATTATAGTACAACCAAGAATGTCTGGAGGGAACAAATCCAATACTATGACAAAATAAAAGTACTGAATGACAGATAAAAAGAGTAATGACTAGGGCATCGGCTGATTAGATAATGATGCTCCTAATCCTAGGCAGAAGGCCTACCAACTAATCATGGAAACTCTGACAGTAGCACCTCTAGCTCCTCCGCGGTAGCGTACCTAGTCTCTTGTCCGGGGCCGTACACTGTAGGATAATATGCCTCGTCCAAATCTGAAAAGGAACCAGGTCCTCAAAGGGACGTAACAAGATACATAGAAGCATGCCATATATATAAATACTGAATAAAATAAAATAAATGGTGTGCTAACCATCTAAGTGAATGTAATATGAGGACAACTTTGGTACGTATGGGTAGGTGTTGGTATAACGTCCATATCGCTCTGAAGAACATAGAAACTATATAGTATATCATCTATATTGCTCCAAAGAATGTGGAAGCTCGTCCATATCACTCCGAAGAACATGGAAGCTGCATAGTATATCGTCCATATTGCTTCGAAGAACGTGGAAGCTGAATAAAGGAAGTCATTAGTTTCGTGACTCCTCCGGATACTACAGATTCTAATGTGTGTACCCCATATGCCTACTAGTGGTCCTTCCCGCCCAATGTAAATATATAAGTCGAATACTCAACGTGCATACCACGTATTTATATGCCAAGTCTCTACTAATATAAAATCCTGAATTACGTACTAACCATGATGTATGTCACACGCACCGATAGCTAGTCGAGTACGTGAACCCGTATCCCAATATAAATTTGTCACCGTAAAACGTGTAAGAGTGTCAGGTCTTGGAAGATATCAGAGTATCCTCCCAATGGGGTGAGTCTACTAGTGACTAGGTCAAGTACACTACTAATCGACGCATCAGTTGACTGCACCTGAGTCAATCTCGGATGCGCACAGGCAAATAAAATAAAACACAAGATATCATACAACATATTTATAATTTAAATTAGACAGTAAATATGGCAATGTATCTTGTCCGGGTCCTCAAGCTGTGAATGCCAATAGCCTGCTCCTTAAGTATCTTCTGACTGGTCTAGTGACCCTAAACATACAATATAATATAACAATTCTATCATCAGACACTAAAGTAATATACACAAAACTACGATGCTGCTCTTAGGTACTGACGCAAGGGTCACGGCAGGTCGACTACAGAGTCGCGTGTGCACGTAGCTAAGATGCACACGTATCCTGTCCTCAGTTACCGTGTACCTCACGACAATAAATTACCAAGGTTATGGATTTACGAAGTTACTTGTATTTTGTACAAAATATCTGTCCTTATTTTCCATGTTAAGTGTACTTGGTCAATGTCTAGGTTTTTAGGTGAAACACAAGTCTTTAATAACAGGTCATAACATTAGGGTAATTACTAGCTTACTAATTATTATCTAATCTAATTAACATATATACACACATATATATGGTTTAATATAATTTAGTTTGTGTCGACACACGATACGATGATACGATTACACGATGATACAACTACACAACTATATAATGAAGGAAAGAAAGGCAATACGATGGTTACCTAGGCATGGCTGAACGGGGGGAAATCTGTGCTCGTAGACGTGCATGTTCTTCGGCGATCGGCAGAGCTCCGATCATCGTACGGGAAAATAGCGGCAGCGGGTACAACAATCACAGTAGCGGCAGCGGCCTTGGCAGCTGTCACGACCCGCACCCGGTTTAGGGGCACGAGTGCGTGGGTACGTCCAGCCTACGCCGCAGCATCGGCGGTAGAACGCTGTCTAGGTATTGATACTATCTAACTAAGGTCACGCAAATATCCAATCTCCATTAGGAGGCACGGATGACACAAATAAGATGAACACATACTCAATCACAGGATTACAGCACGATAAGATTTCGAATAATAAAACTAAAATTAAACACAACACAAGTCCACAAGTAATATTCTAACTCAACAATATCCAAGAATCATCAAAATGCCGGAGACAAATCCGGTACCAAATAGACTGTTAAAAGAACTAACTAAAAATAGTAATTTCCAGCTAGACCTCCTGGAATCACAACTACTATCAAGTCTGCAGCTACTCACCATAAGTATCGGACAGCGGTCCCCTAAGGCATAGTCTGGAAAAATATTTCCAGTCAGGAAGGAGCAAAGCACAATCTCAAATAACAGTTCCATTAATTGATAATGTCTATAATACAATAAAACATGTCATGCTAGCTACTGAGAAGACAGTAAAATAATTGAAATGGCAATTTAGGAGAGACAGGTAATATAAAGAGACAGGCAATAGGCAATTATGAAACAGTCCGTGCATGTATGAAAATGAATAAAACGAGAAACAGTATCATATACGGGTGATGTAGTATATGATCTAAAATAGGGAACTGTAATCTATTCTAGGTGTTTGAAATAGTAGTTTCAAAATGTGATCGGCTTAGGAACATGTACGATAGCTACAAGGCCTGGCCAATCATGGGTGAAGAGCATGATTAACACTTACAATTTCTACACTACAATAAGAGGTTATGATCACATTTCTTACTAACTACTTCCCCGCCCCCAACTAGTACTGTGGATCCAACCATGATACATCACGATACACGAGCAAGTCAAGTCTATCATGTACGATGTCTAAATATATATGTCGTGTACAATGTCAATACGATAATCATGGTAACATCTCATGACTGCAGATCCAAGCTATACTAGTCCGTGTAGCACAGTGTCAAAGATTCAGATGTAACATTTCATGATTGTTGAACTTATAGAATTTATCAAGAATTAGAAATTATCAGAGAATGTACTTGCCTTGGTCCTTAGCTGGTATTTATGGTGTCCTGTTCCAGAGTATTCCCTGGGTGAAGTAGCAGTCCTATAAACATATCACAATTATAACACTTGTATCAGATGCTACCTTAACACACAGAAGAAATATACTGGCCTCAGGGCTATGCCAGGCATGGCACTAGTCAACTAGGGTCACCTAGTAGGAATAAAACACATTACCTATTTTAATCATTAATACCTACCATATATATATATAGAATACATGTATACACATATGCCAATACGAAAATATATATATACATATATGTACATTCATACCGAAATACATTTATATATTTATATACCCATACATACTTATGCCAAAATACATATTTATATATGTTTGTACACATACCCCAAAAATACATTTAATACATATATACTATATGAAATTATACTAAATAAATATATGCATATTTGCACCCAAAATAACATTCATTTATATATATAGGTATACATATTACCAAAATTATACGTTTTAATTAATACTAATATAATGAATACAAGTATATACCAAAATAGAGAATATACGATATATGTACATATCATCATTAATTATACACATATACTATGCTTATACAAATTATATATACATATATACCAAATTTGAAATGCAATACTATATACTAGTATATATAAGTACATATATACATTTATGTATATACCAATTAAATTAAAACATGCACATATACACACACATTAATAAAATATATAAATACTTTACATTAATTAAATATACATTAACTATACATTACTTATTATATACAAATACATATACTAGTATATACATATACATATACTAATTATTTTAAAATATACAAAGTATATATATAAAATGCATAAATATACATATACAAAATAAATATATACTTATACATATATATACACTAATTATATACATTACATATACTATTAAACATTAAATTAAATACATATTTATACCATTTATTTAAATAAACAATATTCATATATATATACTAATTTTTGTACAAATACATATACTAGTATATACATTAATACATTAACATATATACTTATTAATTACATACAAATACATATACATCTCCTTAATACATTATATATATACATACATTAAAATATATACTATACATATATATATATACATTAATACGTATACATATTCATTAATTCATACATAAGTTGAGAAATACGCGATATATATATAAGTATATATATACATATGCACGTATATATATAAATCATATATATACACTAATAGAAATATGCTATATACATACATATACTAAGTATATACACTATACACAAATACACGAATACACGTATACACGTATTTATATACATATATATAAATCTACACATACACAAATAAATTATACCTACAAATACATGTACATATTTTATATATATATCCATGTATATACATACGTATATATACATATATATACATATATATATATATATATATATATATATATATATATATATATATATATATATATATAAAGAGAAGGAAGAGGGAGAAGAAAAGAGGCTTACGGCGGGGGTCGGTTGGCCGGAGTACGGCAGCAGCGGCCGCGGGGAGGTTGGCCGGACTGGAGGGAGAAGATGGGAGTGGTGGAGCAGCCGCCTGCCGGAGATGCTGAGGCCCGCCGGAGCAGTTCGGGAATGGGCAGCGGGTTCAGCCACCAGAGCAGGTCGGCGGGAGGGAGTTGATCGTGAGGGGGAGCTGTCGCCGGGCCGAAGGGTTTCGGTGGACTCGGCCGCCCAGGGGAGTCAGCCTGGTGCAGTGGGCCGCTCGCCGGAGTTCGGCAGGAGGCAGCCGCCGGTTTGGGACAGGGGGAGTCGGGTGAACAGGAACCGATGGCCGGCTGGGAACAGTGTTCCCTCCCCTCCCCCTTTTGAATATTTGAAATCCACTTTCAAATGAAAAGAAAGAAGAAGGAGAAAGGAAGAAGGAGAAGAAAAGAGAAGGAGAAGGGAAGAAATGAGAAGAGGAAGGAAGAAGGATGGTTTCCTACGTTGGAGAGAGGTGGGGCTTGTGAGGAGGTGGGGTTTTCTATGTTGCCTAGGGATTAGGGTTTAGGATGGGACAAGACATTAAATAGGGATGAGGGGAATTTGATGGAGGGTGGTGATGGGCCAATTTCAATTGAATGGCTAGGATTGAACATGAGGAAATTTAATTCATGTGGAAAAATAAAGGTGAGATTTAATTAAAATATTTAGGATTCCTCATTGGTTAAAATAATTGGGTGAGGCCACAAAATGCCAATTTGCAATTTAGCCCCCTTAAATTTGGGAAATTGCACAAACACATAAAATGACGAAAATTGGGCGGCGATTCGGGGTCCGATGTTTTGTAGGGTCAGGGGGGTGCTGTAAGATGGGTATGGGCTGAATTTGCAGGGCACTGGAATTAAATGGGGATTTTAAAATCAGATAAAATAGTATCCTCAATTTAAATAGAAATAAATGCAAGTTGTGTTCAACAATTAATTAAGAGTACATGGGGCCAAAATCAGGTCAAGTCATCAATACCAATAATGAAGAAGACTCAGAACAGAATATTACCCTAATTTGGGCCGCACAAAAAATAGGTCAAGATGGCCTCTAATTTCGATTGGAACGCACAACGATACAAAAATAGGAAATTAAAAATAACGTCCACGACGATTTTTGTGCGGCTAGAAATAATGCACAGGGAGCATAGTTATGAGTTGCAAAAATAGCAGAATTGAAGGTGGGCATGTCTAGAGCAAGATTGTGAAATTTGTTGGAAGACAAAAGTCTGGATAGTGCTCCAAATATCGAAGCAAAGACAATGCACAAAATAATAAATAAAATACAGTAATTAATTACACCTCCAATAAATTAATTCTAAAATAAAACAATTAACCTCAAAATTCCATAAATTCTGACAGGTGCTCATCTACTGGCTACTAGGTCTAGTCTGCTATCACAAACACAATGAACACTGTCTATAATATAATATATTAAAGTACACATCACACAGTTATTTAATTTAAATATATATTATTCATGCAATTAATTAATCATAACTACAATAATATTAAATATTGTAAAAATTCGAAAATACCCCTGTTTTCAGAATGTGGTAGTGACAAGTCTACCCACCTTAAAAGAATTTTGTCCTCGAAATTTAAAATCCTCAAAGTAGCATTAAACCATACACATTATTATTCCATCAATTTAAATTTTATTATCCATGAAATCTTTTAATACTCCACAATGTCCTTTCACAAATTTCAAAATTCTAAAATTGTTGTATAACCTGAAAAATCTTCAAGTAAAATCAAAGTCCATCAAAAATTTCCTTGAAAGTTTTTTTTTTTTTTTTTTAGCTACTAATTCGATACTCGGAATTTAATATCCACTCCTCAAAACTCAACAATATGATATTTAAGGATTCTCCAATTGTCACATTCAAATATAAAGTTCTAAAATTCATAACTTGTAAATAAATACATTGATAAATCTCCCAAAATTTCCAAATTAATAACCAACTTAAACATGTCATAATCTTTCCTGAAATTAATTAATCATAAATTTTGCCATGTTAATTTCTTAACCATTTATTTAAATTAATAATTATCCTCAAATTTTATCATCTTGTTCCTCTTGTCAAGTCATAACTCCTTCATGAATCTTTACTACAGTCAACACCAATAATCACGGTCTAAGAAAATTCTACCTATAGTCATATCATATACAATCTAGGGGGAACATACATGGTTATGGTCTCATTTGTTATGGTGTTGCAGTCTGTGTATCAGGGTGTACTACTAACATTATAACAAGAATCATGCATACAAGCTACGGTACTAAGAAATCAATCGATCAATCAAATAGAGAGGAACAGAATGGAGGAAGGAACAGAACCTACAAACACATTACCTGCAATATCGGTCCCTCGACCGTCACCGCAAATGCCCGTCCTGCTGGGGTGGTTCCCTTCGCGGGTACTGAGCAATATACGGTTCCACAGGTAGCCTAACTGGATCTCTATAATCTGAAGTTGAGCGCTGGCCGGGAAGATAAGAGGTTAGAAGACAATCCCTTACTCGATGTCCCGCAGCGCCGCAGTGCAAACAAAGTCCTAGCCTCGTTCTACAGCTCTCCCAAAGGTGACCTGGCTTCTTACAGAAATGACAAGTCCGTTGTGTCTCTCTTGGAGGCTGTTGCTGATCCTGCTGAACATGAATTGGTGCCTGGTACTGCTGTTGATACTGATACGCCCATGGATGTTGTTGGATAGGAACTGGTGCTAGGTTCTGTTGTGGATGCTGAAATGTCCATGGTTGTTGCTGATTATGAAATGGTACTTGGTACTGCTGTTGGTGCTGAATACGGGGATGCTTGGCCTGTCTTGCTCTATCATTCGTATCTCCAAAAGTATCGTGACTCCTCTTAGGCCTGAGATCCAGATCCTCTTCTGCGATCGGAGCATCCATCAAGATAGCCTCATAGGTAGCGGTACGACGACCAGAAGTGCGTGACTTAATCTCTCTCGTCAGTCCCTTTCTAAATTTTCGGGCTCGATCTCCAGGGTCTCGAATCATGGACGATGCAAAAAGGCTCAATCTGCAGAATTCTGCAGCGTACTCGTCGACCGACATGTTTCCTTGAACTAAGTCATGAAACTGACTTTCCAAGGTTCCCAATGCCACGTCGGGAAAGAACTTCTCTTTGAAGAGTTCCTTGAAGGTCTCCCAAGTAAGTCCTTGTGCAGTAATTCTCGGTTCTGTGCGATACCACGTGAGTGCGATATCGAATATCTGACTGCCAGCGGCTTCTATCTTCAAGTTCTCCGGAATCTGGGTCAATCGCAGGCTTCTCTCTATATCTTCTAACCAGTCGTCAGCGTAGAGTATTCCTTCGGTGCCTTTAAACTCTCGAGGCATCATCCTTTTGAAGTCCACTATAGTGCCTGATCTCTGCTGTTGCTGGCCAGGAAACTGCTGGTACTGTGCTACTTTCTCCAAAGCTTGGAGAGTCACCTGGTGAGCATTCTCCATGTTTTCTTTCATCAGCTCGGTTTGTGCCTGGTACGCTTCTGCTTGCACCTTCTGAGCCTCAGCTTGCACTCGCTGAGCATCCGCCGTCACTCTCTGGGCATCTACCATGCCTTGGATCAAGGTAAACATCTGCGTTCCGTCAATGGGCAAACCTTCGGGAATCGGAGTTGATGAAGGAGGAAGGTTGTTCGTTACAGCTGCGGCTATCCTCTTAACAGGTGGAGGAGGATGATCACCTACGTGCATCGGAGATGTAGGAGGAACTACGGCTGTCTGTCCATCAGGTGGAGAGGTGGCAGACCCCTCTAAAGCTGATGTTCCCGCTCTCATTGACCTTGTCTGCGGCGACATCCTGAAGACAGATCCCAAAGAATCAATTAAGGCAAAATGCGATATCATCAAGGAAGGACAGTACAGATCTAAAGAAGCAACATTCAAGGTAAAAGATTGGAAATAAGCCCTAGTTGATTGCACAGGTCAAAGATGCATCCATGGTCTGATACCTCTATCCTTATAGGTACCACAGTTCTATCACAAGCACACTCACTGCTAGCTTCCTTACTTACTGAAATCGTTGATACTAGTTATTCTTATCACTCAAGTGCATATCAAATGCAATACTCTTTACTAAATACTGCTCTCTCTAATACAATCTTAAATGAACACCTAAGTCAGTGGGCAGTGAGATCTCAATTATACTCAAGCCAACCGATCCGTACACATGCATCTTATCTACTTATATTATAATATATCTCTCCCACTATAAAATCCTATCCTCAATTAAAATTCCTCAAAATAACTCCTCGAATAAATTTTATAGAAAATGCATATACTTCCCTCAAGGTTAATTATTTTAAATACTGAAATAAAACTTAATCACACAAAATTCTTACAGACTTGTCTAGGTTTATTGAATCGAATCTGAATTCCTCAAAATAAATTTTAATAACAATATTTCAACTCCTCAAATTTCAAAATTTTGCAATTTATTAAAATCTTCAAAATAAATTTTAATAACAATCTCAATCTTCTCAGAATCCTAAAATATGAAATTCATTTTCATTCTTCAATTAAAAATTTTTAAATCCACCTTCTGTAGTCCAATAACTCTAATGTTAATCATTTTCACTGTCCTCATTGACATGTGTCATCAATAATACCATAAATCAGTCCATAAATTCATCCTAATATGAAATCAACTCTATAATGAAGCAAAACCTAATTTAATACCTAATCAATAATAATCAAATCAATATCAACAAGTGAGAATGGACAGAACAAGGGAATGATTTTAAATTAAAAGTTTTAACAAGATTCTCAGGGGTCATCCTAGGAATCTCTCAAGGAATTGTGATTGAGTATTTGCTCTCGTCCTAGTATCCTATGTCCTAGATTCTATAGCAGGCACGCAGTAGTATAACAAGGATGTCACACTACTACGACATCGTACAACTCGCGAAGTCTGACCTGCATGGGCCACCACTAAAAACGTGTCACGACCCGCACCCGGTTTAGGGGCACGAGTGCGTGGGTACGTCCAGCCTACGCCGCAGCATCGGCGGTAGAACGCTGTCTAGGTATTGATACTATCTAACTAAGTTCACGCAAATATCCAATCTCCATTAGGAGGCACGGATGACACAAATAAGATGAACACATACTCAATCACAGGATTACAGCACGATAAGATTTCGAATAATAAAACTAAAATTAAACACAACACAAGTCCACAAGTAATATTCTAACTCAACAATATCCAAGAATCATCAAAATGCCGGAGACAAATCCGGTACCAAATAGACTGTTAAAAGAACTAACTAAAAATAGCAATTTCCAGCTAGACCTCCTGGAATCACAACTACTATCAAGTCTGCAGCTACTCACCATAAGTATCGGACAGCGGTCCCCTAAGGCATAGTCTGGAAAAATATTTCCAGTCAGGAAGGAGCAAAGCACAATCTCAAATAACAGTTCCATTAATTGATAATGTCTATAATACAATAAAACATGTCATGCTAGCTACTGAAAAGACCGTGCAATAATTGAAATGGCAATTTAGGAGAGACAGGTAATATAAAGAGACAGGCAATAGGCAATTATGAAACAGTCCGTGCATGTATGAAAATGAATAAAACGAGAAACAGTATCATATACGGGTGATGTAGTATATGATCTAAAATAGGGAACTGTAATCTATTCTAGGTGTTTGAAATAGTAGTTTCAAAATGTGATCGGCTTAGGAACATGTACGATAGCTACAAGGCCTGGCCAATCATGGGTGAAGAGCATGATTAACACTTACAATTTCTACACTACAATAAGAGGTTATGATCACATTTCTTACTAACTACTTCCCCGCCCCCAACTAGTACTGTGGATCCAACCATGACACATCATGATACACGAGCAAGTCAAGTCTATCATGTACGATGTCTAAATATATATGTCGTGTACAATGTCAATACGATAATCAAGGTAACATCTCATGACTGCAGATCCAAGCTATACTAGTCCGTGTAGCACAGTGTCAAAGATTCAGATGTAACATTTCATGATTGTTGAACTTATAGAATTTATCAAGAATTGGAAATTATCAGAGAATGTACTTGCCTTGGTCCTTAGCTGGTATTTATGGTGTCCTATTCCAGAGTATTCCCTGGGTGAAGTAGCAGTCCTATAAACATATCACAATTATAACACTTGTATCAGATGCTACCTTAACACACAGAAGAAATATACTGGCCTCAGGGCTATGCCAGGCATGGCACTAGTCAACTAGGGTCACCTAGTAGGAATAAAACACATTACCTATTTTAATCATTAATACCTACCATATATATATATAGAATACATGTATACACATATGCCAATACGAAAATATATATATACATATATGTACATTCATACCGAAATACATTTATATATTTATATACCCATACATACTTATGCCAAAATACATATTTATATATGTTTGTACACATACCCCAAAAATACATTTAATACATATATACTATATGAAATTATACTAAATAAATATATGCATATTTGCACCCAAAATAACATTCATTTATATATATAGGTATACATATTACCAAAATTATACGTTTTAATTAATACTAATATAATGAATACAAGTATATACCAAAATAGAGAATATACGATATATGTACATATCATCATTAATTATACACATATACTATGCTTATACAAATTATATATACATATATACCAAATTTGAAATGCAATACTATATACTAGTATATATAAGTACATATATACATTTATGTATATACCAATTAAATTAAAACATGCACATATACACACACATTAATAAAATATATAAATACTTTACATTAATTAAATATACATTAACTATACATTACTTATTATATACAAATACATATACTAGTATATACATATACATATACTAATTATTTTAAAATATACAAAGTATATATATAAAATGCATAAATATACATATACAAAATAAATATATACTTATACATATATATACACTAATTATATACATTACATATACTATTAAACATTAAATTAAATACATATTTATACCATTTATTTAAATAAACAATATTCATATATATATACTAATTTTTGTACAAATACATATACTAGTATATACATTAATACATTAACATATATACTTATTAATTACATACAAATACATATACATCTCCTTAATACATTATATATATACATACATTAAAATATATACTATACATATATATATATACATTAATACGTATACATATTCATTAATTCATACATATACATAGAAGTTGAGAAATACGCGATATATATATAAGTATATATATACATATGCACGTATATATATAAATCATATATATACACTAATAGAAATATGCTATATACATACATATACTAAGTATATACACTATACACAAATACACGAATACACGTATACACGTATTTATATACATATATATAAATCTACACATACACAAATAAATTATACCTACAAATACATGTACATATTTTATATATATATCCATGTATATACATAAGTATATATACATATATATACATATATATATATATATATATATATATATATATATATATATAAAGAGAAGGAAAAGGGAGAAGAAAAGAGGCTTACGGCGGGGGTCGGTTGGCCGGAGTACGGCAGCAGCGGCCGCGGGGAGGTTGGCCGGACTGGAGGGAGAAGATGGGAGTGGTGGAGCAGCCGCCTGCCGGAGATGCTGAGGCCCGCCGGAGCAGTTCGGGAATGGGCAGCGGGTTCAGCCACCAGAGCAGGTCGGCGGGAGGGAGTTGATCGTGAGGGGGAGCTGTCGCCGGGCCGAAGGGTTTCGGTGGACTCGGCCGCCCAGGGGAGTCGGCCTGGTGCAGTGGGCCGCTCGCCGGAGTTCGGCAGGAGGCAGCCGCCGGTCTGGGACAGGGGGAGTCGGGTGAACAGGAACCGATGGCCGGCTGGGAACAGTGTTCCCTCCCCTCCCCCTTTTGAATATTTGAAATCCACTTTCAAATGAAAAGAAAGAAGAAGGAGAAAGGAAGAAGGAGAAGAAAAGAGAAGGAGAAGGGAAGAAATGAGAAGAGGAAGGAAGAAGGATGGTTTCCTACGTTGGAGAGAGGTGGGGCTTGTGAGGAGGTGGGGTTTTCTATGTTGCCTAGGGATTAGGGTTTAGGATGGGACAAGACATTAAATAGGGATGAGGGGAATTTGATGGAGGGTGGTGATGGGCCAATTTCAATTGAATGGCTAGGATTGAACATGAGGAAATTTAATTCATGTGGGAAAATAAAGGTGAGGTTTAATTAAAATATTTAGGATTCCTCATTGGTTAAAATAATTGGGTGAGGCCACAAAATGCCAATTTGCAATTTAGCCCCCTTAAATTTGGGAAATTGCACAAACACATAAAATGACGAAAATTGGGCGGCGATTCGGGGTCCGATGTTTTGTAGGGTCAGGGGGGTGCTGTAAGATGGGTATGGGCTGAATTTGCAGGGCACTGGAATTAAATGGGGATTTTAAAATCAGATAAAATAGTATCCTCAATTTAAATAGAAATAAATGCAAGTTGTGTTCAACAATTAATTAAGAGTACATGGGGCCAAAATCAGGTCAAGTCATCAATACCAATAATGAAGAAGACTCAGAACAGAATATTACCCTAATTTGGGCCGCACAAAAAATAGGTCAAGATGGCCTCCAATTTCGATTGGAACGCACAACGATACAAAAATAGGAAATTAAAAATAACGTCCGCGATGATTTTTGTGCGGCTAGAAATAATGCACAGGGAGCATAGTTATGAGTTGCAAAAATAGCAGAATTGAAGGTGAGCATGTCTAGAGCAAGATTGTGAAATTTGTTGGAAGACAAAAGTCTGGATAGTGCTCCAAATATCGAAGCAAAGGCAATGCACAAAATAATAAATAAAATACAGTAATTAATTACACCTCCAATAAATTAATTCTAAAATAAAACAATTAACCTCAAAATTCCATAAATTCTGACAGGTGCTCATCTACTGGCTACTAGGTCTAGTCTGCTATCACAAACACAATGAACACTGTCTATAATATAATATATTAAAGTACACATCACACAGTTATTTAATTTAAATATATATTATTCATGCAATTAATTAATCATAACTACAATAATATTAAATATTGTAAAAATTCGAAAATACCCCTGTTTTCAGAATGTGGTAGTGACAGCAGCTGCAGTTGCTGGTGGTTGCTGGCGGTTGGTCAGGGTTATGGGGTGATCGGGGTTGGGCAGGCAGTAGTGGATGGCGGTGCTGTGATGGTCAGGCGGATGGCAGAGTTGGTTGAGGGAAGTCGGGAAGGGGTCGTCGGGTTTGATGGAGGTTTGTTGATGGTGAGATTGTTGATAGGAGTGGATCGACAGTTGCAGGTGACTACGATGGTGGTCCGACGTCGATGGGAAGGTAACGTCGGTCAGGTGGCTGTGGTGGTGGCATTGGGGATGGTGGTTTGGCAGTCCGATCGGGGAAGGGGAGTCGGGTTGCATGGTATGTTGATGATGGTGAAAGGGGATGGTGATGAGGGTGGATGGAAGTCGGTGCAGGCGGCCTGGGGGGTGGTCCGGCTAGTCTGGAGGCGGCTTGAGGTGGTGATGGCTGGAGGTGGCTGATGGTGTTGGGGAAGTCGAGGAAAGGGGGAAGGGGTGCTCGATTTTGGAGAGGGGAGTTTGGCTAGGGGTTTGCTAGATATTTTATTTTTAGGGTTTCAATAGGAAAATGTGTATTTATATAAGAGAGGGAAATATGGGCTGACCTCAAAGTTTGGACCAGGGTAGGGGCTTGTCTACATGAAAGGGTGTAGGGTGTACATGGGCTTGGTTGGGTCTAACTTTGGGTGAGATTTGTCTCTAATTTAATTCAATTAAAAATAATGCACAAGGCATTCTTTTGTCTATTAAAAATACACGGAGTTAAAATTGGATGAACATAAATGTCATGGGCGCAGCAAGCTCAGAATAGATTAATGCCATAATTTGGGTTATATGAAATTGGGTTGAGGTTATGCCTCCAATTTCGATTGGAACGGCAATAGCGCAAGGTTGGATTTTATTGGGATTATACATGGACATTTGTAACGAATATTATGGAGCTAAAATGAATCACAATATTGAGTATTTAAGAGTTACACAAGGGTCAGATGGGTAGTCTGGTATGTCTAGGAAGTGTGTAAGAAATTTGTTTGAAGGTAACTACTAGTGTTGCGCTCCAAATATCGAAGCAACGGTAAGGTGTATTAAGTCACATCATTATTGTACATTAATTCTAATTGTATCCAAATTAATTCTAGTCTATCAATCTAAACTAAATAACCCTAAATTTGGTCGAGGGGGTTTACAGTATCGTACTGCACGGAATATAACACTGGATAGAGTATAATCATGTTGCATACATAGATAAGGATGACTATCAAGTAGTCATTCTGAGTTAGGAGAAGGAAAGAAAAGAAAGTACTCAGGATATCCAGATCACTGAGGCAGTCTCTAATCAGGGAACTGCATAAAGAAGAAAGATTCGAGTGTAGTCCTCGGCAAGATTGAACCGAGTTGTGTTCTCGGCTAGGATTAGAAGTGGAAGAGTAGTTGCATGGTCACGGACAACTGGTTGCACCTAGGTAGAGATGAGTCCTCGACATGATTGCTGAGGCATCCAAATCATGTCGGCCATGGAGGACAATGCCAGTGTAGTCCTGGTAATACGCTAGCTGAAGACTAGCGGGTGATTATGGGACATCCAGTACGGTTTGCTACCGACCTGGATGGTCGATGACTTGTCGGATGGTTCGGGAGTCCCAGCAAAGCTAGCAACCGAGCTGGAAAGACAGTCGTTCCATTACAGATCATGTCCAATATGGCTAACAGAGCCAGTGACCTTCATATAGATAAGTCATGCCTGCATAGCGGCTGTTCGCATTCGGAAGAGGAGTAACGTAGAGGAGTACATTTGTACGATATTTTTGCATATTTAGAATAGATGCACGGTAACAAACATAGTTCAAGTAGAATGGGTCTGAGGCAGAGACACAAACATAATACTTAAATTTCATATATGTTCTTTGTTATTTAGTAGATTATTATTCATATTGCTGCATATGACAGGAAAGGCTGAATGGTAAAAAATGGTAAGACAAACTTAGTTGTTCAATATTATAACACTCTTGAGCAGACACGAATATTACTTTTATTATATTGCCATGTAACTAATCCTAAGGCAAAAGACTAGAAAAATAATATAATCAATCGGTGTACATAACTAATGAATATGCTTATTTTATGGCGTGGGCGAGAGGCCTCCCCACCAGCATATTCAATATACTGATACCCAACCAGGTTGCATGCAGGGTGCAGGGGGAACTCATACTGATTTGTAGATTGCTTAACGCAATCAGGGTGCAGGGGGAACATGGCGCGCGGACCTGGAGCTCACATATATGAGACATAATATATGGGAACATCATCATCTAGATTATTTGAATCAATTCTAAGCCTAAGGGCATATTCATTATAGAGAGAGATAGAGAGAGAGAGAGAGAGAGAGAGCATGAGCGACTTATAATCTAGGCCTAGCGCCACCTGTAATCTTTACTTCGTATCAATATAGAGCTTATTTTGGATTCAATACTTGTGTTTATTCTATGTTTTTGATATGACGACTCTGCGAACTAGTTATCAACGGCCGTTTCGGTATTTGTCTCGCGTGGGCGTAACTCCAGGCTCGCGCGGCATCGCGTTCCGATGGAAAATATTGTCTCGCGGGAGCGCTGGCACGGTAATTTACGCCTAGCAAGGATGACCAATTCCTGCGGAAGATCGGGATATAACATTTTGGTATTAGAGCTCAGCTTTACGTCCTTGGAATTCGTATCAATTTTCTCAGTTTTTAACTTATGTTTTAAAAAAGTAATAGATGCTCTCTCTCGATGTTCGATGAATGATCCATACAATAAGTCTAAGTATTTTTGAAAAGTGTACGCGAATGATATGATTGCTTGAACGGGATTATGATACGGGGGCCTTTGTGCCAAACTGTATCAGATATTGTGGGAATAGACTCGTGTTAGAACCGGCAAGTTATATGTCAGACTGAATGCCTATACGAGAACACTAAGCGAGTTAGTGTGCGAGATAGAATATCGTTTGGATAGTTGCCTATGCACACAGCCTTTTAGCCAAGTTGTGTTGAGTGTCGTATGCCAAGACCCTTGATGCTAGTGAGTCACAACGAGATATAGGTATCATTCAGATAAGAATAAAGTCAGACTTAGAATAGATATCGGTAGAGACGTTATCGGAGTACCGCTAAAGTGGATATTGGGAATCATATTAAATTTTTAGATAAGATTTGGACGATTATTCGTAGCGATAAGTTATGAGTCAAAATATAGTTTGTATGGAGGACTATGGATAGAGGTGCATACGGGCCTAAGATCTTTAAGGTGACAAATAGGGATTATGCTGGAGTTATAAGGAACGAATTGGATATATTAGTGAAGGATGCGAATGCGATTCAGGAGTTAATATGATGACTCAATTCCTGAGTGGTGTATGCGATAATCCCAGGTTCGAATATGCGAATTGAGGATAGAATGAGTTAAAAAGATTCACAGAGTATAGCTCGAACCCTGAGTCGTGTATTGGTCGGCTTAGAAATGTTCGAACAATCGTGGATTTTAAAGTATTAAGCGAGTCTAGCAGCAAGCGACAATATTGTGTAAGGCCTTAGTATAATATGTCTAACAAGTAAGCAAACTCGAAAGAAGCATGCAAGATCTAATTTGAACGAGTTAGAATGAGTTAAATAAGGGATAAGGCTTACATCAAATAGGAATTCAGAGTAATTGGAATTGATATCATGGTCGAGAAAACTTAGTGGATCGTCCGAGCAATTTTGAGTTGAAATAAACGAATTAAACTTGAGTTAAGATAGAATAGTTGGGGATGCGATCAAAGTTAGTACAATTAGAAAAATAGCACGAACGAATGATAGCGCACATAGAAGATGTGGATTTGAGTAGGGTATCGCTCGATAGAGTTTGGTTTGAGTACGAATGCTACAGTTTTGTAATTGGAAGACTTTATATAATATCGATGGTTGAAAGATAGCACACGGATTGATGCAAGTTAGCAAAATTATTATTTGAAGATTGAGACAGGCGATAACTAATTTAATCTTGAATTTGAATAAACGATCTTGAATTAAGTTCGAAGGGTAATACTCGACAACGGGCCTAGACGAGATCGATTATTCTGTGGGAGCGTTGGTATGGTAATTTTACGTCCGGCGGGGATGATCAAACTCGTAGGAACATGTTAGAAGATGTTATGAATGAATTCGATAAAATAGAATGTATCAAAAGTGAATAGACTTGGTTTTGGGATTTGAACTTAGTTGTTTGAGCAAAGCAAGAAGAAGACTATGAAATGATCAAAACGGTAACCCTAAAGTTGGACGATTTACTAGACGAATTTTGATTACGACAAGAACGGTTGTTAGATGAACATGACTTGATGGATCGATGAACAAATTGGGATAAAACAAAGAGTAACAATAAGGAGTCTGTTCGTTCGATGACAACCATACTGTTTAACCTTTTTGTCTTGTACGAGTGTAACTCCTTACTCACATATGCGTCACATCCAGATTAGGACAATTATCCCGTACGAGTGTTGGCGTGGTGATCTCACGTCCGACGGGAATGATTGAACTTATGGTAGGCCGAAATATGACAATTGAAGGATCATTTTGACTTATGGTTTGACATGATACGACAATTTTTAGAATACAAGTGAATCGAAGGTCTTTTGAGGATGAGTTAGTCTGGAATATGAAGCAAGATGCTCGATAGTTTAGTGAACATATACATAAATTATATTATACGACTTTGAAATTATAATTAAGATTGAAGAGATAGAAATTAAATCATGACTTGGTGGTCTAGAATTAGAAAAGATTGGATATATGGATCCCATCAGGTGTCTAAGAAGATAGACTATGCAAATCGATAGGTTGGACATGCAACATGGACATATCGTGGGTTCGGTTGAACAAACATATTGATGTGATAGGACGATCTGTGCTCGATGTTTAGAAATTTGAGTAAACTGAGCTTGGATAGAATACCAGTGTAAAAGAATAATAATTTAACCTTAGGATATTTCGGGCGAGAGTTGTACCACGCGATTGCATGATGAGTCACAAACTCAAACTATACCTATGACCTTATGAGCTGACCTAGTGGCTAGGCATATGACCCTATGCCTTGAGTTAAACTGGAGTGGCTGACTTCAGAGTATCATTCGAGAAAATAATAAAATTAGGGCAACGAGACTTAGAGTTAGGACTTGATAATGTTCGGATTCATATGGATAAGTTGGTAACTGAAGTAAGTTACCCTCAACCTAGACTTTCAAAAAGGAAAGATTGTATCATTCCCCGTACGATCGAGATAGTTCTGTGCTAAGGAACAGTAAGAGACTGATTTTAGGAATATAATAGTTGAACGAAAGAATAATTCGATAAAATGATTAAGTACTCATGCAAAATGGAACAAGTAGACAAATATGACGTTTAGTTCAATTGGACCAAAGACGTGAAGGATTAGAACCTACCCCAAGTGGGCAATTTAGCTCTGCACTAAGGTACAATAAAGACAGAGTCAGAAAATTTAGGCAATTTAATACGATGACCTTGGCTGACAGTAGATTTACTTAGCTAGATTGGACGGTGACTCAGAGAGATATTGATACAAACAAGATTGGAAAAATTGTTGAGATTTGTGCTTTTGTGTTTAGGCATAATGATGGGTTTCGATAGGCGACATTAAGTAATCGGTCAGATGCGTTGGGTTCGTATAGATAGAATATAACAGTTGGACAAGTCCACCCAATGTCTGAGTTTTTTAGTGGCCATTAACTTATAGAATACCCCGTATTTGAGAAATACAGCCCTGCGCTAGGCACATTAAATTTTGAGTCAGGGGTGCAATGATTAAGTTGAGTATATTTTAATAGTATTGAACGATAGAGTCGTTCGATGATAATTGGCTAAAACATGTGCATGACGTGTGATGAGAAAATAAATGAATACAGTATTAAAATAGTCCTTGAAAGTTAGACAAGATGTATAGAGTTTAGTTTAAAAGTTGTGCGATAATACGAGTTTCGCTCAGGAAGTCTCAAGGACAAGACTTATTCTGATTGGTGTATAATATAACGACCCACTCCGCTCAACCCGGAGGGTCGATTCAAATGGCACAAGTGTAGCGAACTGACCCACCTTGCTCAGTGAGATAACTCGTTCGATGCAAAGGCATTCAGACTTGGATCTTTAAATGGAGTCCAGACGTAGACCTTCAGAGGCGCGCTCGGAGTCTCGCTCGACCGATGCGATTCATCGCTAAGGTGGGTGGCCCCGGTGAACCTGTCTCTACTTAGCTGCACACTAAGAAAATAAATGATACATGCTAGTTTTTAGGCTATAACCTTTGTATGCTAATAAAAAAGATGAACGCACATAGCTAAGGGGATAACCCCGCCTTATCATTGTATAGAACATGGAGATCTTACTTGTTATTTGCATAGTCGGGTTTATTGAGTTAAAATATTGTAGTTTCTTATATATGCCACAAAGATAGTTGAGTTCATACAAAGGCATCGCACCACACAGAACATGACACGGGATAAAGTATAATCATGTTGGATACATAGACAAGGAAGACTATCAAGTAGTTTCGAGTCAGGAGAAGGAAAGAAAAAAAGTACTCGGGATATCCAGATCACCGAGGCAGTCTCTAATCAGGGAGCTGCATAAAGAAGAAAGGTCTGAGTGTAGTCCGGTTTTCACCTTGTGGTTGACAGGAACCTGTTGCCCCATGAAATCGTTTAATTTTTTTGGTTTATCCAGTTTAGATAACTTCTGGGCAGGAGTATTAATTGCCAAACACAAATAAATTGTTGCTTATACCTCTAAAATTTTTACAATAACCCAGATTAAATATGCTATTTATGATAAATAATTACTAGTAATTAAACTTGCTATTAAAAGTTTAAAATTTTATATTGTATATAGATACTTCTTGATCGAACGAAACTGACAATAAATTAACAACCTCGAAGAAAATCTTCAGAGAATTAGAATAGCCATGTATCTTGAGATATTTAATTATGATGTTAATTATATTTCAGATATAATAACTTTCTTGCGAATACATGCCAAGTTATGATCAATGGAAGACGAGAATTTCTATAAAAAATTCAAGTCTCTTACAAGAAATGGTATGTTATGTTAAACCAATCTATGCAGTGGGGGTACTGTGACAAGCCACAAAATTAGGGGTCAAATCGGACAAAAGGCATAAAATTAAGAAAACAATAGAAATATATCTAAGCTATATGATAAATATATTCAAGGACAACTTTATACATGATGAAAATTAGTATCGAATAATCTCACAAGTTTTTTTTGGAGTAATGGCATTAAAACTTCGATGCCTCAACGTCCATACGAATGTCTTATTTATACAACACAAGGGCCAAGGGTGACCCAAAGTATCCGGTTGGGCAACCGGCACCTCGTAGGTAGGTGGTTAAACATCATGTCTCCTTATAATAGAAGAAACTTTACCTAAACAACATATAAATTCTCTTAGATCAAAATCACCTGATGGTTATTATGAATTTAGAATATATATGAATACCTTAACTTCTGATTACCTCTAACTCGAATATTCCAAATAGTGAAGGAGAGCAATTTGAAATAACTTATGAAGATATAGAAAAGCCGAAAGACGCTATTCCTCATTCTGATAAGAAAGAAGTTTATAAACCTATTTCTTTTCAGTCCATATTCCTGAATAAACATACATATATTTTTGAAAGAATGCAGAAAAATATTAAATTAAAAGAAAATAAAGATTTTTCCTCTATCAATTTGTTAGATAAAAGAAAATAGATAAATTAAAAAATAAATTTGAAGATAGGGACCACTTAAATGAAAAATTCCAATAGGAGCCGCCAGATCAGCCCCCAGACTGAAATACCCCCCCCCCATTTTATAAGGTATCGTTGTATTGGGATACCCTACTTAGGGTAACCAGTTGCCAAACAGATAATATTGACTTTTTTAATCAGATATCCATTTTAAAAAGGAACACACACAAAAATGTTAAAAGAGGGTATAGGTGCAAAATATTATTGCTCAACAAATGTGCATAGGTTAGATGTGTATTTGGTGTGGGGGTACTGTGGGAAGAAGTGGGTGGGGACAAGAACCCCTTACCACCGTATTGTTGTTATTTGGGTTGGTCACATGCGCGAACGAACGCAAGCATGCTCTTTCTTTTGGATAATGTTTGTACCATGTACTTTTCTACCCTTTCTTTTTCATTTTATTTTAGTGTGTAAACCTAACACCACCATCTGCAGCTGGAAAAATAGTTTATAATTACAAACTAGGTTTTTTTGTCATGGAAACTATTGTCTACTACTGCTAACAAAAGCAAAAATCTATTTCCTTTTAGTTAGACATCGGTTGGGTAAATAAAAGTGGTTGTGGTTATATTAACTTTGCTTCATCAATTATTCGATTGGGAAGTTCTGTGGGCCATGCGCGCAGTCGCTAATTGCCCAGTTTGGTTTGTTGTGCGTAGTGTATCGGGTGTGGGTGCGCTCATATTTTCAGACGTTGGATTTCGAATCTGAATTTAAACCTTTACCCTTGTCACCTAGCTGTTAGTGCTAACATTTTTATGTGGTTTTTTTCCAGCCTACGATTACTTTCTATCGGGTTTCTGTCGCTAGTAGCACAAAATTTTACCGCTAGGAATATTTGAGAAGAATTTGTACATAGATCTCGGATCAACTTTTAGTGTAGTGCATTAAGCATGACTTTTTTAGAAATTAGTAACATAAATTTTGTTCTTTTTTTGTTACATGATTTCAAAATGAAATAAACAATATTTATTCTAACAATCTAAGAGTTGAATCCAAATTTTGACACTGACTTTTATAACCCCTATCCTAACACGACCAACTATGCACATAACATTTGTGTCACATTTATTTGAGTCCCCGTAGGCTCTAAATATAATATAGAAACACCGTGTATTTTAATTAATCAAAAATGACCATTTTGATTAATTGCACCCGACCGAGCCCGAACTCCTAACTTGAACCCTCTAACTAACTTGTCTAACTCATGCACAACATCGTACACCCATCCCCCACTTTCCTACTCACCAAACACCATTTTTTCTCATACCAAATCCCACTTTTTACCTACTTTTATTTAAATTTCAGCATAAAACTTGGACCTTCTTAAAAGAATTGTACCATGTGTATACTCAAATAGAGATGGGGGACCAACCGCAGCCATAGAGGGAGGGCCCGGGTTCTAGGGGGTGTTACTAACGACCACTGGTTTTTAAACCCCTAACTTATTTATATTCCCTTCCTTCACTACCACTTATAGCTAATAAGTCCTAAGAGAATCCACCATATGCATTGTTCATCCAACTCTTTTCTTCTCCTACCGAAACCACCACCTATTCTCTCCCTTTTCTCTTTCTCTCCCTCACGGTAATCTTCTTCTCCACCTACTTGGAGCTGTGGCCGGCCTCAACCCGGAGCAACTCCTTCCTTCGAATATAACCACCGGAGCAGCCTGACCATCGGAGAAGCCCGATCACCGCGAGCAAGCACGGCCACCGCGAGCGAGTACAGGCAGCAGCAGCAGCTTTTTGTGAGGCCAACTTTGAGGTATGAGCACGACCACCTCGCTCGATCATTTTACGAGCTTCTTATCCGTATACATTCACAAAATGAAGGACCTCAAACTCCTTCAAGAGTATTGATTTAAAGTAATTTATAATCGAAGAAAGTCGACCCGAAAGTCAGGCAAAAAACTAACTTCGCGATAGTTTCGAAACAGCCCAAATGCCCATGTTTCAAGATTAATAACTCCCAAACTGTGATGTCGAATCAAGTAATTCTTTTTCCTGTGTCAAAATAACCTAACCAAGTTTTAAACCCTATAAATACTTTATTTTATTAGGTGTTGTTTTGTGATTAATTTAGTATAGAAAACAGTCAAAAAATTTGATTTTGAAAAGCACAAAATTCTCGATACGGAATACGTCCAACCAAACGAGGCTATGTCATCGTGTGCAGATTGAATCGAATGCTGCATAATGTGAACACGAACGTGTGAGCTTGTAAACCCCTTAATTTTTCAGGATTTTAAAAATCAATTTTGGAAATTTTTTCTGGAATTTTTTTGTGATTTTTTACTAATTTAAATCAAGGTATTCAGGTTATAAATAATTTTAAATATATTTATTAAATATTAAAATATTATAAAAATAATATTTTTGTGTGTAAAATAAAATATTAGACATAGGACAATTTTTCTGGATATTATTGGACCCCAGAACCATTTTTAAAGACCTAAAAACTATGTTATTTATTAAACCAAAACAAACCCAAATAAAATTCGGTTTAATTCTGACCCAAACCAACCAGAACCGGACCGAACCCGGATTAGCTGAACTGGGCCCAACCCTAGCGGGTCGGATTCGGGCCCGTTAGCCGGCCCAACCCACTTCGACCTGACCCGAGCCGGCGCTACAGTGTAGCCCTAAACCCGACCCTGCCGATTTGGCTCTGCCTCCTCCGCCCGTAACCGCCGGCGGCCCGCCTCCTCCGCGGCGGTTACGCCTCCTCGACTCCTCCGTTCGTAACTGCCATTGCCCAGCTCCTCCCTCTCTCCCTATAAAGCTGACTACCGCCTCCGCCCTTCCCCTTCACCACCACCAGCCTCCATGAGCGCCTCCACCGTCGTCCCTGGCCCCCTTCGCCACCACAGTCGGCCAACCCCCAACCACCATCTCACCTGTCGGTATTCCAGCCTCCGCCGGTCTCACCGCCACCGCCTTCCCCCGTAGCAGCCCTATCGATGATGCTATCCCTCGACAGAGATCCGGCCGACCTCGATCCAGCGCTACGCTCTGCCCCTGTCACCTACGGCCGCCTCCAGCAGCAGCAGCAGCAGCAGCGGCCGCCTCAGCCTCCCCCGCGAGCTCCTCCGGCCTCCAGAGCTCCTCCGACGATGTCCTGCCTCTCCAAGCGAGGTCCGCTGCCTCCGGCGATGCTTTCACGCAACCCCCTCTGCCGTCCTCCGGCCGCCCCGACGAGAAACCCTAACCCTTGACACCGCGTCGTGCCGCCTCACAGAAGTTCGCTTTTCGGTCTTTTCGGATCCCTGTTCAGGTGACCGTTTCTCTCTTCTCGCTGCCCTATTTCCTATTCTGTCTACTATGATGCGGACCCTACATGACCCTCTCGATACCCGTGTGGCCCGCTCGGTGTGTCGCATCCTGTGGCGATCGCGAACTGCGATCCAAAAATAAGAAAATATATACCCTATTTTTCTCGGAACTGAGTGCGCCCCGCCAAACGGGACAACTTGGTCATGTGCAGACTTCACCGAAAGGTGCGCACTGTTAATACGAACGTGTAGAATTTTGCAGAAGTTGATTTGGATGTGCGTGCACACCGAAATCAACGCGTATCCGTCGACAACGCCCCGTATCTGTCCTATTCTAGAACTTGTTGTAACTTCGTATATGCACGTCGTATCAAAACGAAACTTACGCTATCGGACTCGTAGCAATACGCTGGTCCTGTGACCCAAGTTTGGTTCAATTCTGAGAACGTTGACCAAATTGCGTATCGCGGGCCTCTAGGCTCCACTTGAGGGGCAATTTTATGATCGGCTCATCAGAATCCAGTTCTGGACATTCTATTGGGTTTGTATCAACGTTTTAGACTTATTGACCCTAAGTTTGACAAATTTGGAGAATATTATCTTTGACACATTTTTTGGTCCGAAGCAGGCTATTTGTGGACCCCACTTTGACCAGGAACTGTCACTTTTGTCCCTGTGTCCAAATTAGACTCAAGGACAGGCATGTCTAACTATTTGATATCTTCTGATGGTTATGTCTATTTCAGCAACCGGAGGAGTTCCTGTAAATCCTACTGATACCAGAGCTATAGTTGGAGTCAGAACCCCAAGCAAGTGTACCTTGCCATACTTGCAGCTGATTGATTCATATTATTCTCTTGTTCTGTTTCTATGATCTATATATTATACCTAGGACCGTGTGACTTACTTACCGTCAGAATAATATTTGGGTGCCAATGCCGTACACGGAGTTGTGTAACGTCACCTAGACATGGATATCGAAACCCTATACTTTCTCGTGCTTGCATCATCAAGTACGTTATAACCCAGGATACCTGATACTATTTATGAGACAGAATCTTCCTGAGATATTCATGGTGATTCTATATAGGTTACATGATTCATGACATAGATATTGCATGTGCTTAGCTATTATTATGACTTGCTGCATTAGATATGATCTTGCGTAACATGGATATGTGACATCGTGGACATGAGACGTGTGATTACATTCGATGGGGAGAGACACACAGGCTACAGGCTGATTTTATATATATATGCCTACTACATAGTAAATTACATAGTATCTCTGCTACAGGCTCCCAGACATAGAGCTTGTCGTAGTCTCAACCTAAGTCTAGTGATGCTCTCACTTGCATTTCACATAGCTGGTTACACAGTTTACCCTATTGATTTATTTATTATTGTACTGCATTATTTTTGGCATGAGTTATTTTTGTACCTTGCTATGTCCCCTGAGGACCTGGATCCGAATTATGTCCCCAGGATTAGCAGACGAGATCTATCCCAAGATAAACGGGACAGAAGCATTAGCAGGAGTAGGAACAAGAGCAAGCACTGGAGTAGTACCAAATCCACAAGAGGAGGTGATCGTCGAGGATTTCTCCTGAGTATATGCTTTATCCATACTCAGTATTTACTGTTGTTATCTTTATTTTTGTATCTTGACTATTGTATCAGACTCAATATCGGGTTATTCCCCGAGTTATGTTTTATTGAGATTTGATATAGTTTTATACTCTGATATTGCTGTATTTATTTTCTGTGGATGAGATTAGTATATTAGACCCTTATTGTTGTATTACAGCTTAAGTACATCCTGGTGGGTCCATTAAATTAGGTTTGCCCATTGGTGTGTGCTGCTGGCCATTGCCACGTGTCTAGCCTCTCGATATTTTGGGACTGGGGCATGACATAATTTTTGTGGTGGCCCATGCAGGTTATCAACTAAATTGCATCAGTTTTAACTTAGGAACTGAGCAAGCCTACAATAAAGATAGGATAAGTTATAGGATCTCATCCACTTAACTGAATCGATCTTGATCCCTATTTCGGATTCAAAATTTCTTGACTTGCATCCTATCTTGATTCTTCTGTGCACCTCTTATTATTTATTTTGGATGCAGAGTAATAAAACCACCAGCAAGCGATGAGACTCCTGCAAGATTATCACGAGATGCGGTGGTAACCAACAAAGATAAAGTAACACTAGTGGATGGAGGTAAATCAGCACACCGAAGCAGTCAAGCGAATTAGCATGTCTCGAGAATCCAGCAAGATAATATCCCACCTCCGCCATAATTTACTCTACTAATGGCTGTATTCCCACAAGGGCAAGTTATGGACGGGCAACAGATGTTTTAAATGATTTACGCAATGATGCAAGCTCAACAGCAGATTCAACACGAGGCTCTGCGTCACAGCCTAACAATCGTACTGGAGTAGACGAACCTACCAGCACGACGGCCAATGATGGGCTCTATCACCGATTTTCTCTAGCTGAAGCCTTGTACCTTTTCAGGCAAGGAGGAGCCCACTGAAGTTCATGAGTGGCTAACCAATACTCAACAACAATTAGAAGCAGTGGAGCTTCCACGGGAACGTTGGATGACTGTCGTCAGAATGCAGTTAACAGACAATGCACATCACTGGTGGCTATCTGAGGAGACATGGCTCGGACCAGACCGAATCAATTGGAAAGAGTTCTCTAGACTCTTTCAGGAGATGTACATTCCAGCCATCGCTCGATCAGAACTTCGAGATAAGTTTAATTGCCTCACTCAGGATAGTATGACAGTGGAGGAGTACAACGCGAAGTTCATTTGTCTGAGTTGCTTTGCCCCTACTTTGATCTCGACAGAAGAAGAGAAGGCTGAGAAGTTCTTTGACGGACTAAACTTTGAGCTACAAAGACTAATCAGATCCGTTACACCTACTTCTTACTCGAACATTTTTGCTGCACCACGACGCATGGAGTGTGTCACCAGGAGAGAGACCAGCCTGAAGCGGCCTTCCACATCAGCACCAGCTAGAGCACCATAGGAAGAAGCTGCAAAGAGACCTCACATGCAACATATACCCAGAGCATCTTCGTAGATACTACCTACATGTCAATACTGTGGCAAGGTAGGCCATATTGAAAGGGAATACAGACGCAAGTTGGGATTATGCTTGATTTGCAGATCCAATCAACACTTAGCCAAGGATTGTCCTGAGCATCGAGAGGGAGCACTAATGTTAAACAGACAAGCATTACCAGCACCAAGGCCTGTTTATCCAGTATTGGGAGTACCACAGACGGGAGTGGGAAAAGTCACTCCACTAGCCCCAAGAGGGTATCAGCCGAGGCTACCCTTGGCACCACAAGCAGCACTCTTCCAGCAGGCCCAGTAGCAGCAGAGGAATCTACCACGAGGACACGGACAAGCTTTTGCGATGACCTTGGAGAATGCGCAGACTCGTGGAGTAGCAAATGCGCGTAAGTTATTCGTAGCTATCTATTCCTAGTATTGCTTTAGCACGTGCCTGTAGTTCGTGACCTTAGCCTTAACCTGGTATTTTGAACTTGCTAATAATTGATAACCTAGTTTTCTAAGTTGTACTTTTCTTACTTTAACCAGAATTTTTGTATAACTTTTATTGCTTAACCCTCATCCTTTGATTCTCCTTGATCATGATTCTTTGATGGTGTCGTGCTTCGAAGCTGTTTTATAAACTGTGTCATCTCTGCTGACCGGTTATTCTTTGATTGCGAGGATGCAATACTCTTAAGGGGGTAGATTATAAACCCCCTGATTTTTCAGGATTTTAAAAATCAATTTTTAGAATTTTTTTTATAATTTTTCTGTGTTTTTTTACTAATTTAAATCAATGTATTCAGGTTATAAATAATTTTAAATATGTTTATTAAATATTAAAATATTACGAAAATAATATTTTTTGGTGTAAAATAAAATATTAGACAGAGAGTAATTTTCCTGGATTTTATTGGACCCCAGAACCATTTTTAAAGACCTAAAAACTAAGTTATTTATTAAACCAAACCAAACCCAAATAAAACCCGGTTTAATTCTGACCCAAACCAACCCGAACCGGACCTGGTCTAGCTGAACTGGGCCCAACACTAGCGGGTCAGATCCGAGCCCGTTAACCGACCCGACCCGCTTCGACCCGACCCGACCCGGTGCTACAGTGTAGCCCTAAACCCGACCATGCCGATTCAGCTCCGCCTCCTCCGCCCGTAACCGCCGGTGCCCCACCTCCTCCGCGACGGTTACGCCTCCCCGACTCCTCCGCTCGTAACTGCCACCGCCCAGCTCCTCCCTCTCTCCCTATAAAGCCGACTACCACCTCCGCCCTTCCCCTTCACCACCACCAGCCTCCACGAGCGCCTCCACCGTCGTACCCGTCCCCCTTCGCCACCACAATCGGCCAACCCCCAACCACAATCTCACCTGTCGGCATTCCAGCCTCCGCCTGTCTCACCGCTACCGCCTTCCCCTATAGCAACCCGATCGACGACGCCATCCCTCGACAGAGCTCCGGCCGACCTCGATCCAGCGCCACGCTCTGCCCCATCTCCTCCGGCCGCCTCCAGCAAGCAGCAGCAACAGCGGCCGCCTCGGCCTCCCCCGCGAGTTCCTTCAGCCGCCAGAGCTCCTCCGGCGATGCCCTGCCTCTCCCAGCGAGCTCTGCCACCTTCGGCGATGCCTCCCCGTAGCCCCCTCCACCGTCCTCTGGCCGCCCCGGCGAGAAACCCTAACCCTAGCCACCGCGTCACGCCGCCTCGCAAAAGTTCACTTTTCGGTCTTTTCGGAGCCCTGTTCAGGTGACCGTTTATCTCTCCTCACTGCCCCATTTCCCGTTTTGTCTGCTGTGACGTGAACCCTGCGTGACCCTCTCGATACCCGTGTAACCGCTCGATGTGTAACATTCTGTGGCAATCGCGAACTGCGATCCAAAAATAGGAAAACATACACCATATTTTTCTCGAAACTGAGTGCACTCCGCCAAACGGGACGACTTGGTCATGTACGGACTTTATCGAAAGGTGCGTGCCATTAATACGGACGTGTGGGATTTCGCAGAAGTTGATTTGGATGTACGTGCACACCAAAATCAATGCGTATCCGTCGAAAACGCCCTGTATCGATCCTGTTCTGGAACTTATTGTAACTTCGTGTACGCATGTCGTATCGAAACAAAACTTGTGCTATCAGAATCATAGTAATACGCTGGTCCTATGACCCAAGTTTGGTTTAATTCTGTGATCGGCTCATCGAAATCCAGTTCTGGATATTCCGTTGGGTTCGTATCATCATTCTGGGCTTGTTGACACTAATTTTAACAAATTTGGAGAACATTGTCTCTGATACATTTTTTGGTACGAAGCATGCCACATGTGGACCCCGCTTTGACGAAGAACTGTCACTTTTGCCCCTGTGTCCAAATTGGACTCAAGGACAGGCATTTATAGCTATTTGATATCTTCTGAATCTGATGGTAATATCTATTTTAGCAACCGGAGGAGTACCTGCAAATCCTACTAATACCAGAGCAACAGTTGGAGTCAGAAACCCAGGCAAGTGTACCTTGCCATACTTGTATTATATTAATTCATATTATTCTCTTGTTCTATTCCTGTGATCAATATGTTGTACCTAGGATCGTATGACTTACTTAGCATCCGAATAATATTCGGGTGCCAACGCCGTATACAGAGTTGTGTAACATCACCTAGACATGGATATCGAAATCCTATACTTTCTCGTGCTTGCATTATCAAGTACGTTATAACCCAGGACACCTGATACTATTCATGAGACAGAATCTTCTTGAGATATTCATGATGATTCTGTATAGATTACATGATTCATGACATAGATATTGTATGTGCTTAGCTATCATTATGACTTGCTGCATTAAATATGATCTTGCGTGACATGGACATGAGACATTGTGGACATGAGACGTGTAATTACATTGGGTGAGGAGAGACACACAGGCTACAGGCTAATTTTATATATATATGCCTACTACATAGTAAATTATATAGTATCTCTGCTACAGTCTCCTAGACACAGTGCTTGTCGTAGTCTCAGCCTAAGTCTAGTGATGCTCTCACTTGCATTTCACATAGCTGGTTACATAGTTTACCCTATTAATTCATTTATTATTGTACTATATTATTTTTGGCATGAGTTATTCTTGTACCTTGCTATGTCCCCTGAGGACCTGGATCCGGATTATGTCCCCAGGATTTGCAAACGAGATCTATCCCGAGGTAAACGGGATATGAGCATTAGCAGGAGCAGGAACAGGAGAAGGCACTGGAGCAGTACCAGATCCAGAAGTTGAGGTTCTCGTCGAAGATTTCTTCTGAGTATATGCTTTCTCCATACTCAGTATTTGCTGTTGTTATCTTTATTCTTGTATCTTGACTATTATATCAGACTCATTATCGGGTTGTTTCCCGAGTTATGTTTTATTGACATTTGATATAGTTTTATACTCTGATATTGCTGTATTTATTTTCTGTGGATGAGATTATTATATTAGACCCTTATTATTGTATTACAGCTTAAGTACATCCTGATGGGTCCATTAAATTGGGTTTGTCCATCGGTGTGTGCTGCTGGCCATTGCCACGTGTCTAGTCCCTCGATATTTTAGGACTGGGGCGTGACAGAGCTTTCATAAAATTTGATTTGGACGTGTGTGCACACTGGAATTAACTCGTATCCGTCAAAAAATACCGTATCGGCCTATTAAGATACCTCATCATAACTTTGTATGTAATCATCGGTTAGCAACAAAATTTGTGCCATTAGATTCGCAGTGTTACGCTGGTCCTATGACCCAAGTTTGGTTCGAATATGAGTACGTTGACGAAATACAGTTTCGTAGGCCCTACGGTTTTATATTACATGCGATTTCATGATCGGCTCATCAAAATCCAGTTTTGGATGTTCCGTTGGGCTCATATCATCGTTCTGGACTCTTAGATACTAAGTTTGATGAATTTGAAGTACTTTGACTTTGATATATTTTTTGGTGCAAAGTGGGCCATATGTGGACCCCGCTTTGACCCAAAATTGTTAATTCTGTCCACGTGTCCAAACTAGACTTATGATAGTCAATCCTAGCTATTTTATGTATTCTAAAAATATTGATGATGTTTGTTTCAGCATCCGGAGGCGTACTTGCAGATTCTACTATTTCAAGAGCAGTTGACGGAGTTCAGAACACATACACGTGTACCTTGCCAAACTTGCAGTAGATTATGTTATATTATCTGCTTGTATTTTTTTCCATATATATATACTCTTATGAAGTACCTATTCAACCTAGGACCATGAGATATTGCTTAGCGTTCGAACAAGATTCGGGTGTCAACGCCGTACGCAGAGTTGTGTAACGTCACTTAGAGAGTTGATTCTGTGATCCTATTTTTTGTGCTTATTTTACCAAGTACGTCAGACTTTAGGATACTTGACACTATTTTATGTGACAGAATCTTCTTGAGTTATTCATAGAATTCTGTATAGGCCTACAAGATTTGTGATGTAAGACTTGCATATTATAGAGATATCATTATGACTCGTTGTACAAGCTAGAGGTCATAATCTTGCGTGTTATGGACATAAGACATGAGGTTGCATTAGGTGGGAAGATACACACATGCTACAGGCTAATTATGTTTATATATATACTATGTTATTGGAGGTATTTTAGTCTTTGTGTCAGAGCTTGGCACATTTGCTGGCCCTACGTTGTCACGTCCCGATCTCCTGCAGGCAATTGGCCGTTCCCGCTAGGCGGGAATCACCCTCGCCAACGCTCCCGCGGAACGATCGCTTGACCTATCCGGGCGTGATGCCGCACGAGCGTGATCCACGCCCGTGCAAGGCCATGGTTAATTGGCTGGAGGCAAGAGTTCTAAGCCATAGAGTCGCACAGATTGTCCGAGTGCAGCGGAGTCATGAACGCATAGCAATTTGGTAACAGGTTCACTGAGTCGACAATATAGCGGAAGTATTGAAACACAAGTTGAAGTAAAGCAAGTCTTTATTGATATATAAACATGTGTTACAGGCTGCGTATAGCCGAGATTACAAGTCGCTCAAGCCTCTCTCTCTGAAATAGTAAAAGCGTGCCAAGTGGCTACAACTGTGGAATGATTGTACAGGCAAGGTTCAGATGATGTCCAGGCGAGTTCGGGCTATGTTCCAACATTATGTCTTGTATATGTGCTTCAGTTTTGGATGCACCGTTGCAAGGCTTCAGGGGGAACTCCTGTCCTTAGCACGCACGAAGGAGGCATCTGCACCGAACGAGGTTCTCCCGTACCTTGCATACAAACTGGTGGATTATCAGTACATTGAATGCACTGGTGGGGAAGCTACTCGCCCGCTCGACAAATCCAAACACGTAATACAGGTTTCGTGCACAACTATTAAGTTGTCTTTCTATTTGCCTTAGGATCATTTTTATGCAAATATTGAATAGCCTAACCCGCGTGGCAGTGCGCCGTGCAACATGAGAGAAAACACGACGAGACTTACAAACTTACCATCTTCTTCCCTGTCCAAGGAAAATATTTAGGCAAACATCGTTAATTCAAGCACGGCAAGTATAACATTCAGGAGGCATAGCATATGCAAACATGAGGGTCATTTTAACATGATCGTTCAGGTGTTTAGTCGTTTCTTGATGCAATACAATGACTCGCACGCGGATAGCCACTAAGCGAGGATGACTTATCTATATGAACGTTTGTCGCTGGCATAGCCATAAAGGACCGTTTAGTATTTGAACAAGGATGGAAAGCAACAAAGATTCATTGTTGGCTGCAGACCATCCTGTCCGTACGTGAGACTATCGTGAAGTTCCATCCGGATCGGATCGGTCCCAGTGCCCCGGTGACCGCCCGTGGAACAAGATCCGAAGATCACCTTTTTATAAGTTGTCTGCGACATGCAGGTCAGGGTCAGTTTCAAATCCACAACTTGAATGATAATCCATGATTCGTGATCTGAACGAGCGTTTGCTCCAAGAGCTGCAATTCGTTCGTTACGTGATATAATTCTCGTTCAGATATAAACTTGATGTGATTATCATTCAGTTGTCACGTTAAAGGATTCACGTTCAGTATTCGTTCCCTGATGCGTGCCCCTGGTTCGGGGATTGCCTTGGCGACCCAATAGTTCTGGATACTTGAGGTTCATTCAGGCACGGAACGACTACGTAGTAGTCTTCCGGGGTTTGGATGAAAACATGGCAATATACAAGAAGACAAGCATGTGTTTCTAAGGAACATAAGTAAACACGTTTGCTCGGACCCGAAGTAAGCGAGAGTTAGATCGTTAGGGACTTAGCATGCGAGGGTCTGAACATATATAAGCAGTATTTTATTTTCCATGTTCTGGCATAGCAATACAAGTTGGGATTATTCCCTTAGCTAGGTGCGTTGGATTTATTAGCATGCAGGGGTTATTCACCTAGAGACTAGCATGAACATTCCATATTTTATGTGTGCTGGCTAAGCAAAGACAAGTTCACCGTAGCCACCCACCTTAGCGATGATTCGCCACGGTAGAGCAATACGTCAAGCAAGCCTCTGAAAGCCTAAGCCGAATTCCTGTAGGGACAAGTCTGGATATCTTTTGCTTCTCTTTTGAGGCAAAGCGGGTCGGGACAGTTGCACTTTTGCCATTTGAGATGGCAGTCCGCTTGAGCGGAACGGGGCGTTACATCCTACCCAACTCAGAAAAAGTCTCGTCCTCGAGACTTACTGAGGACAAGCAGTAATCTAGGGTTGAGGCAATCCTAGACAAGTCGTTGTACTTGTTTATTTGGATATTCACTTGCACAAGCTTCAAAATCAGCATATCGCTTAGACTGGATCGTGCGCTCTTTCGAAGGGCCCCTCTAGCGTGAACACGTTAACCAGCTCAGTGATAGCGAAGTCTCAGCACTCGAGTTCCACCTTTTCTTAAGTCTTGGATGGTGCACTAGTTCAAGGCGTCCCTCGAATAGATGCATTCAACCAAACTTAGAGTTAGTAAAATTTGAACAATCTACTAGCGATACTCTCAAGGGTTCGTACAGGTTGGCACAAAGGCCACTCGCAGCATACAACCAGATAAGCAATCATATCATTCAAAATGCATTTTGAAAGTATTTAGACTTATTATTGGAATATCCTATCGAGGCATTGAGAGAGAGCGTGCACATAACCCACGAACGAGCTTTCAAATCAGAGATATCGAATCGAAGTCAAAGGCGTAGAAGCCAGGCTTTGATACCAACATGTCACGTCCCGATCTCCTGCAGGCAATCGGCCGTTCTCGCTAGGCGGGAATCACCCTCGCCAGCGCTCCCGCGGAACGATCGCTTGACCTATCCGGGCGTGATGCCGCACGGGCGTAATCTACGCCCGTGCAAGGCCATGGTTAATTGGCTGGCGGCAAGAGTTCTAAGCCACAGAGTCGCACAGATTGTCCGAGTGCAGCGGAGTCATGAACGCATAGCAATTTGGTAATAGGTTAACTGAGTCAACAATATAGCGGAAGCATTGAAACACAAGTTGAAGTAAAGCAAGCTCTTTATTGATATATAAATATGTGTTACAGGCGGCGTATAGCCGAGATTACAAGTCGCTCAAGCCTCTCTCTCTGAAACAGTAAAAGCGTGCTAAGTGGCTACAACTGTGGAATAATTGTACAGGCAAGGTTCAGGCGATGTCCAGGCGAGTTCGGGCTATGTTCCAACATTATGTCTTGTATATGTGCTTCAGTTCCGGACGCACCGTTGCAAGGCTTCAGAGGGAACTCCTGTCCTTAGCACGCACGAAGGAGGCATCCGCACCGAACGAGGTTCTCCCGCACCCTGCATACAAACTGGTGGATTATCAGTACATTGAATGCACTGGTGGGGAAGCTACTCGCCCGCTTGACAAATCCAAACACGTAATACAGGTTTCGTGTACAACTATTAAGTTGTCTTTCTATTTGCCTTAGGATCAGTTTCATACAAATATTGAATAGCCTAACCCGTGTGGCAGTGCGCCGTGCAACATGAGAGGAAATACGGCGAGACTTACCAACTTACCATCTCCTTCCCTGTCCAAGGAAAATATTTAGGCAAACATCGTTAATTCAAGCACGGCAAGTATAACATTCAGGAGGCATAGCATATGCAAACATGAGGGTCGTTTTAACATGATCGTTCAGGTGTTTAGTCGTTTCTTGATGCGATGCAATGACTCATACGCAGATAGCCGCTAAGCGAGGATGACTTATCTATATGAACGTTAGTCGCTGGCATAGCCATAAAGGACCGTTTAGTCTTTGAACAAGGATGGAAAGCAACAAAGATTTGTTGTTGGCTGCAGACCATCTGTCCGCATGTGAGACTATCGTGAAGTTTCATCCGGATCGAATCGGTCCCAGTGCCCTGGTGACCGCCTGTGGAACAAGATCCGAAGATCACCTTTTTACAAGTTGTCTGCGACATGCAGGTCAGGGTCAGTTTCAAATACACAACTTGAATGATAATCCATGATTCGTGATCTGAACGAGCGTTTGCTCCAAGAGCTGTGATTCGTTCGTTACGTGACGTGATTCTCGTTCAGATATAAACTTGATGTGATTATCATTCAGTTGTCACGTTAAAGGATTCACGTTCAGTATTTGTTACCCTGATGCGTGCCCCTGGTTCGGGGATTGCCTTGGCGACCCAATGGTCCTGGATACTTCCAGGTTCATTCAGGCACGGAACGACTACGTAGTAATCTTCCGTGGTTTGGATAAAATTATGGCAATATACAAGCAGACAAGCATGCGTTTCTAAGGAACTAAGTAAAGACGTTTGCTCGAACCCGAAGGTAAGCCGAGAGTTAGATCGTTAGGGACTTAGCATGCGAGGGTCTGAACATATATAAGCAGTATTTTATTTTCCATGTTATAGCATAGCAATACAAGTTAGGATTATTCCCTTAGCTAGGTGCGTTGGATTTATTAGCATGCGGGGGTTATTCACCTAGCGACTAGCATGAACATTCCAGATTTTATGTGTGCTGGCTAAGCAAAGACAAGTTCACCGTAGCCACCCACCTTAGCGATGATTCGCCACGGTAGAGCAATACGTCAAGCAAGCCTCTGGAAGCCTAAGCCGAATTCCTGTAGGGACAAGTCTGGATATCTTTTGCTTCTCTTTTGAGGCAAAGCTGGTCGGACAGTTGCACTTTTGCCATTTGAGACGGCAGTCCGCTTGAGCGGAACGGGGCGTTACATCCTACCCAACTCAGAAAAAGTCTCGTCCTTGAGACTTACTGAGGACAAGCAGTAATCTAGGGTTGAGGCAATCCTAGACAAGTCGTTGTACTTGTTTATTTCGATATTCACTTGCACAAGCTTCGAAATTAGCATATCGCTTAGACTGGATCGTGCGCACTTTCGAAGGGCCCCTATAGCGTGAACACGTTAACCAGCTCAGTGATAGCGAAGTCTCAGCACTCGAGTTCTACCTTTTCTTAAGTCTTGGATGGTGCACTAGTTCAAGGCATCCCTCGAATAGATGCATTCAACCAAACTTAGAGTTAGTAAAAATCGGATAATCTACAAGCGATACTCTCAAGGGTTCGCACAGGTTGGCACAAAGGCCACTCGCAGCATACAACCAGATAAGCAATCATATCATTCAAAATACATTTTGAAAGTATTTAGACTTATTGTTGGAATATCCCATCGAGGCATTGAGAGAGAGCATGCACATAACCCACGAACGAGCTTTCAAAATAGAGATATCGAATCGAAGTCAAAGGCGTAGAAGCCAGGCTCTGATACCAACATGTCACGCCCCGATCTCCTGCAGGCAATCGGCCGTTCCCGCTAGGCGGGAATCACCCTCGCCAGCGCTCCCGCGGAACGATCGCTTGACCTATCCGGGCGTGATGCCGCACGGGCGTAATCCACGCCCGTGCAAGGCCATGGTTAATTGGCTGGCGGCAAGAGTTCTAAGCCACAGAGTCGCACAGATTGTCCGAGTGCAGCGGAGTCATGAACGCATAGCGATTTGGTAATAGGTTAACTGAGTCGACAATATAGCGGAAGCATTGAAACACAAGTTGAAGTAAAGCAAGCTCTTTATTGATATATAAACATGTGTTACAGGCGGCGTATAGCCGAGATTACAAGTCGCTCAAGCCTCTCTCTCTGAAACAATAAAAGCGTGCCAAGTGGCTACAACTGTGGAATGATTGTACAGGCAAGGTTCAGGCGATGTCCTGGCGAGGTCGGGCTATGTTCCAACAATATGTCTTGTATTTGTGCTTCAGTTCCGGACGCACCGTTGCAAGGCTTCAGAGGGAACTCCTGGCCTTAGCACGCACGAAGGAGGCATCCACACCGAACGAGGTTCTCTCGTACACTGCATACAAACTGGTGGATTATCAGTACATTGAATGCACTGGTGGGGAAGCTACTCGCCCGCTCGACAAATCCAAACACGTAATACAGGTTTCGTGTACAACTATTAAGTTGTCTTTCTATTTGCCTTAGGATCAGTTTCATACAAATATTGAATAGCCTAACCCGTGTGGCAGTGCGCCGTGCAACATGAGAGAAAATACGGCGAGACTTACCAACTTACCATCTCCTTCCCTGTCCAAGGAAAACATTTAGGCAAACATCGTTAATTCAAGCACGGCAAGTATAACATTCAGGAGGCATAGCATATGCAAACATGAGGGTCGTTTTAACATGATCGTTTAGGTGTTTAGTCATTTCTTGATGCGATGCAATGACTCGCACGCAGATAGCCGCTAAGCGAGGATGACTTATCTATATGAACGTTAGTCGCGGGCATAGCCATAAAGGACCGTTTAGTCTTTGAACAAGGATGGAATACAACAAAGATTCGTTGTTGGCTGCAGACCATCTGTCCGCACGTGAGACTATCGTGAAGTTCCATCCGGATCGAATCGGTCCCAGTGCCCCGGTGACCGACCGTGGAACAAGATCCGAAGATCACCTTTTTACAAGTTGTCTGCGACATGCAGGTCAGGGTCAGTTTCAAATACACAACTTGAATGATAATCCATGATTCGTGATCTGAACGAGCGTTTGCTCCAAGAGCTGCGATTCGTTCTTTACGTGACGTGATTCTCGTTCAGATATAAACTTGATGTGATTATCATTCAGTTGTCACGTTAAAGGATTCACGTTCAGTATTTGTTACCCTGATGCGTGCCCCTGGTTCGGGGATTGCCTTGGCGACCCAATGGTCCTGGATACTTGCAGGTTCATTCAGGCACGGAACGACTACGTAGTAGTCTTCCGTGGTTTGGATAAAAACATGGCAATATACAAGCAGACAAGCATGCGTTTCTAAGGAACTAAGTAAACACGTTTGCTCGAACCCGAAGGTAAGCCGAGAGTTAGATCGTTAGGGGCTTAGCATGCGAGGGTCTAAACATATATAAGCAGTATTTCATTTTCCATGTTCTAGCATAGCAATACAAGTTAGGATTATTCCCTTAGCTAGGTGCGTTGGATTTATTAGCATACCGGGGTTATTCACCTAGCGACTAGCATGAACATTCCAGATTTTATGTGTGCTGGCTAAGCAAAGACAAGTTCACCGTAGCCACCCACCTTAGCGATGATTCACCTCGGTAGAGCGATACGTCAAGCGAGCCTCTGGAAGCCTAAGTCGGATTCCTGTAGGGACAAGTCTGGATATCTTTTGCTTCTCCTTTGAGGCAAAGCGGGTCAGGACAGTTGCACTTTTGCCGTTTGAGACGGTAGTCCGCTTGAGCGGAACGGGGCGTTACATCCTACCCAACTCAGAAAAAGTCTCGTCCTCGAGACTTACTGAGGACAAGTAGTAATCTATGGTTGAGGCAATCCTAGACAAGTCATTGTACTTGTTTATTTGGATATTCACTTGCACAAGCTTCGAAATTAGCATATCGCTTAGACTGGATCGTGCGCACTTTCGAAGGGCCCTTCTAGCGTGAACACGTCAACCAGCTCAGTGATAGCAAAGTCTCAGCACCCGAGTTCTACCTTTTCTTAAGTCTTGGATGGTGCACTAGTTCAAGGCGTCCCTCGAATAGATGCATTCAACCAAACTTAGAGTTAGTAAAAATCGGACAATCTACTAGCGATATTCTCAAAGGTTCGCACAGGTTGGCACAAAGGCCACTCGCAGCATACAACCAGATAAGCAATCATATCATTCAAAACATATTTTGAAAGTATTTAGACTTATTGTTGGAACATCCCATCGAGGCATTGAGAGAGAGCGTGCACATAATCCACGAACGAGCTTTTGAAACAGAGATATCGAATCGAAGTCAAAGGCGTAGAAGCCAGGCTCTGATACCAACATGTCACGCCCCGATCTCCCGCAGGCAATCGGCCGTTCCCGCTAGGCGGGAATCACCCTCGCCAGCGCTCCCGCGGAACGATCGCTTGACCTATCCGGGCGTGATGTCGCACGGGCGTGATCCACGCCCGTGCAAGGCCATGGTTAATTGGCTGGCGGCAAGAGTTCTAAGCCACAGAGTCGCACAGATTATCCGAGTACAGCAGAGTCATGAACGCATAGCGATTTGGTAACAGGTTCACTGAGTCGACAATATAGCGGAAGCATTGAAACGCAAGTTGAAGTAAAGCAAGCTCTTTATTGATATATAAACATGTGTTACAGGCGGCGTATAGCCGAGATTACAAGTCGCTCAAGCCTCTCTCTCTGAAACAGTAAAAGCGTGCCAAGTGGCTACAACTGTGGAATGATTGTACAGGCGAGGTTCAGGTGATGTCCAGGCGAGTTCGGGCTATGTTCCAACATTATGTCTTGTATATGTGCTTCAGTTCCGGATGCACCGTTGTAAGGCTTCAGAGGGAACTCTTGGCCTTAGCATGCACGAAGGAGGCATCCGCACCGAACGAGGTTCTCCCGTACCCTGCATACAAACTGGTGGATTATCAGTACATTAAATGCACTGGTGGGAAGCTACTCGCCCGCTCGACAAATCCAAACACGTAATACAGGTTTCGTGCACAACTATTAAGTTGTCTTTCTATTTGCCTTAAGATCAGTGTCATCCAAATATTGAATAGCCTAACCCGTGTGGCAGTGCGCCGTGCAACATGAGAGAAAACACGATGAGACTTACCAACTTACCATCTCCTACCCTGTCTAAGGAAAACATTTAGGCAAACATCGTTAATTCAAGCACGGCAAGTATAACATTTAGGAGGCATAGCATATACAAACATGAGGGTCGTTTTAACATGATCGTTCAGGTGTTTAGTCGTTTCTTGATACGATGCAATGACTCGCACGCTGATAGCCGCTAAGCAAGGATGACTTATCTATATGAACGTTAGTCGCTGGCATAGCCATAAAGGACCGTTTAGTCTTTGAACAAGGATGGAAAGCAACAAAGATTCGTTGTTGGCTGCAGACCATCATGTCCGCATGTGAGACTATCGTGAAGTTCCATCCGGATCGAATCGGTCCCAGTGCCCCGGTGACCGCCCATGGAACAAGATCCGAAGATCACCTTTTTACAAGTTGTCCGCGACATGCAGGTCAGGGTCAGTTTCAAATCCACAACTTGAATGATAATCCATGATTCGTGATCTGAATGAGCGTTTGCTCCAAGAGCTACGATTCGTTCGTTACGTGACGTGATTCTCGTTCAGATATAAACTTGATGTGATTATCATTCAGTTGTCACGTTAAAGGATTCACGTTCAGTATTCGTTACCCTGATGCATGCCCCTGGTTCGCGGATTGCCTTGGCGACCCAATGGTCCCGAATACTTGCAGGTTCATTCAGGCACGGAACGACTACGTAGTAGTCTTCCGGGGTTTGGATGAAAACATGGCAATATACAAGCAGACAAGCATGCCTTTCTAAGGAACAAAAGTAAACACGTTTTCTCGAACCCGAAGGTAAGCCGAGAGTTAGATCGTTAGGGACTTAGCATGCGAGGGTCTGAACATATATAAGCAGTATTTCATTTTCTATGTTCTAGCATAGCAATAAAAGTTGGGATTATTCCCTTAGCTAGGTGCATTGGATTTATTAGCATGCATGGGTTATTCACCTAGCGACTAGCATGAACATTCCAGATTTTATGTGTGCTGGCTAAGCAAAGACAAGTTCACCGTAGCCACCCACCTTAGCGATGATTTACCTCGGTAGAGCGATACGTCAAGCGAGCCTCTGGAAGCCTAAGCCGGATTCCTATAGGGACAAGTCTGGATATCTTTTGCTTCTCCTTTGAGGCAAAATAGGTCGGGACAGTTGCACTTTTGCCGTTTGAGACGGCAGTCCGCTTGAGCGGAACGGGGCATTACATACGTGATACTACTTGCTACTATGGGCTCTCCGCCACATACCCTGTAGTAGTCTCAGCCTGAGTACTAGTGAGTATGTCACGACCCATACCCGAAATTTAGGCATGAGTCATGGGTACGTCCAGCCTACGCCGCAACATCGGCGGTAGAACACTGTCTAGGTCACAATAAATACTAAACATAACTCACAACCTGTCAATGCTATCAACTCTATAAGGAGGACAATATATATCTCATAATAGCTCATAATGTAAACTCAATCACTAATAATAAGAGTATAAAGGCATGATAAAAGATAAGAAGAATGACATAGTCAAATACAATATCTTAAAATAGAGATAAACTACAGTCTAGCTGTCCAACATAAAGTCTCCACAAGTTTTAATATAAACTAAAAATAAATCTAAACATAAACTCAAAATAAACCTCAAAGTAAGTCTCAAATGCATAAAACAAATGCTATATAAGCAGCTGCAGGTAGTGTCTCCTCTAAAAAATAGTCTCCTCTAAGATCTCTGGTGTGTAGTCTGCATCTATACCTGGTCCATAATGTGTGGAAAAAAAGTCCTCAAGATCCTCTGAAAAAATATCCAGTCACGATTGGAACGAAGTATAAGCACTAACAGCAGTTTCACATATATTGACAAAAACTATAATCCAGTATAAAGAAATACAAGATAGATATTAATACTAGCAATAGCAATACTAGAATAATAAAGTACTGGAAATAAAGGAATACTGGAATAATGAAGTACTGGAGCATGTCATCATCAATGTACATCTAGCAATGAATAGAAATACAAGTGCATGCTAGAATAATAAACTAGAATATAAGTGAATGCTAGAGCAATAACTAGAACATAAGGAACGCTAGATCAATATACTAGAGATACATGTCAAGAACATCTAACTAAGTGTGTAAAATATCAGCATATCATATGATCGACGTGGGACTGATCAGGCTTGTTATATATGATTAGCTATGATTCATATAAGGTCAGGCTAACCATCCGGATATCTATGATGCGAGTAATAGTCATGATGATCACATGTGACAGGCTATAAGCATGTAATGGTCAGGCTGCACCGACGTGAGGTGTGGGTGAGCTATGATGCATGTAGAGTTAGGTATGATCACATAAGCTACTAATATTCCTCCGTCCCCAGCTAGCACGATGGATCCCAATCACGATTCCTCGTGATCGGTCTCGATAATGCCAACTTGTGTAAACAACAGTGTCAGAATCATGTACACTATACAAATAGAATTATAGAGATAATCAACATAATAAAAACTGTCAGAGAATATACTCGTCTATAGTCCTTTGCTGGAAATACCAATGTGATGTTTCCAAAGTATCATCTGAATAATCCAACACTCCTATAGACATTATTTAATGACAATACAAAATCAGTCGATACGCTAACATATAAAATCAATGATATAATGAACTCAGAGACTACGCTAGGGGGTGACACTTGTTATCTACTGGGTCAAGTATGGGTCTAGTTGCACAGGTGTCACGTCTGTAATTGCTGTGCAAGATCAGACAGTCAAAATAATATGGGTCTCGCCAGTACGTCAGTGTACATAAGGCAATCTACTAACAATTCACAGGGTCACAGGTCAATGTAAATACGAGATATCCGTAATTAACACTAGGGTCTCATGATACATATATAAATATATACATAGCCTTAACTAGCATAGTATTTAATTACTTACAATATATATATATATATATATACATACCATATATTTATATATGTATATAACAACCAATAATTATATACATACCAATTAAATACATATACAAAAGTATATATATATATATATATATATATATATATATATATGTATATAGTATATGTATTCAATTAGTATACAATTAGTATACATTTAGTATATGTATTCAATGAATAATATACATATACTAAATGTATACTAATTGAATACATATACTATATACACATATATATATATATATGTATATATATATATATATATATATATATATATATATATATATATATATATATGTATATATATGTATATATATATATATATGTATATATATACCAATTATATACATATTAAACATATGCTAATGGAATACATATACTATATATATATATATATATATATATATATATATATATATATATATATATATATATACACACCAAATACATACATATACCTATATACCAATTATATACTAGTAAACAATACATGTTTATGCGTACGAGTACGTGTATGCAACAAGAAAAGTGTATCTCGAACCTGTGTGCGCGGGAATGAGGCATTCGATGAGTCATCGAGGAGAGGTGCTCGGTTCAGTCATGGACAACGGCTTCTCCGGCGAGTTCTGGCCGTGACGAGGGTGGCCGAGGTGTTCTCAGGCGTTCAGTCGTGCTCCGGCGAGTCTTCGACGGGGTACAGGCGGGTTCTGGTGGTCTTGCAGCGTTCAGTGGGGCAGCTCCAGCGAGAGCGGGATGGTCGGGTGGTAGCGGGTTCTGGCAATCAGCGGCTCGAGATAAAGTGGGTCAGCGACTTTCGGGCGAATGGGACAACGGGAACAGCAGCTGCTCTGGTCGGTTGAGCAGTGGGGTCGAGTGCTTCAGTCTCTGGTGTCGTATATGCATTCAACGGGTGATGGCGAGGCATGTTGAGTCATTCGGCGTGGTGAAGGAGAGGCGGGGTGGTGTGCTGGGTTCATGCGGGAGATGGCGAGGCTGGTTTGGGCTGCTGGCGGTAAATTTCGATGAGGGGGTTCGAAAGGGTGGTGATGTAAGCGGCTCCGGTCGTGATCCGATCTGGTTAAGGAGGGGGGATAATGGGTGAACAGTCAAGATGGGAAGGGGAGAAAGTCGGCTGAGTATATTAGTTTAGGTATAAAAAAAGAAAAGGAAAAAGTAAAGAAAAAGGAAAAGAATATATATATACATGTAAGGTGTTGGGTTGACCTAGAAATTTGGTCCATACTCCTTTGGAAAATAGCTTATCATGTAGATATTTTAAGGCTATGATTACATTGATTCAAAATAGATGGCTAGGATTTCATTGGTTCAAAAAAATGGAGGGCTATGGTTTGAGGAGGTTGATATTGAGTGTTACACACTCCAAAAATTATGGAAAAATTCACAAAGGAGAAATAGATTTCTTCATGTGTTGTGTCCAATGGGGTGGACACCTTAATACACTTTTGCATAAAAGTGCCCAATAATAAAAAAATTGTACAAGATTGGATTTATGGTTTAATTTAATTAAAATAAATGTAATTGGTGTTCTAAAATTAATTAGAAGTACATGGGGCTGAAATTAAGTGGGACACAAGTGTCATGAATGAAGTAGACTCAGAACAGAATATTATCCTAATTTGAGTTACTCAAAATGGGTCGAGATTGTGTCTCCAGATTCGATTGGAACGCACAAGGATACAAAGTTGGATTTTATCAAATTAAATATAATTGTTTGCAACGAATATTGTGCGACTAAAATAAAACACAAAAAGGCATAGTTATGAGTCACACAAATATCAAAATAGAAGGCTGGCACGTCTAAGACAAGGGTGTGAAATTTGTTGGAAGGCAATGGCAAGTATAGCGCTCTAATTATTGAAGCAACGGTAAAGTACAATAATAAAATAAAATTACAGCAATTAAATATAATTAATAATTATCATGCAATACCAACATATTCAATTAAATAAATAAAAGGACAAAAATAACCCTATTCTGAAATATGGTAGTGATAAGTCTATCGTCCTTAAAATAATTTCTTCCTCAAAATTAAAATAAACTAGCACAACAACAAACAATCAAACAAGGAATTATACCTCAAGTCTCGAAGAGATACGGATACTGCTCGCGCATTTTGTCCTCTCTCTCTCTCAGGTTGACTCGCCTGGAGAGTGATATCACCATGCAACATGAACCAAGAGAATAGTCTGGTTCCGTAGTACCTTCTCTCTACGATCCAAGATCTCAACGGGCTGTTCAGGATAGCTGAGTGTCGGTCCAACCTCGATCTCTGAGTGATCTAGAACGTGACTAGGATCTGCCATGTACCGTCTCAGCTATGACACGTAGAACACGTCATGTACTCCTTCTAGTACAGGCGGCAAGTCAAGTCTATAGGCCACTGTACCGACCCTTGCAAGAATACTAAAGGGCCCGATGTATCGTGGACTAAGATTTCTGCCTCTACCAAAATGAATCATGCCCTGTGTTGGAGAAATTTGTAGGAACACCAAATCGCCAACCTAGAACAAACAATCTTAACACGCAATCTAAAACAAAAAATCATAAACCAATAAATAACAAACATATACCTGAAAGTCTAGGAGCCTACGGTGGCTATCGGCCCAATGTCGCTGTCTGTCCTGCGCTACTCGCAGTCTGTCTCTGATGAATTTTATTTTTTTTGCTGCATCCATGACCATTTTTAGTCCTAACAAAGCTCTCTCTCCAACATCATCCCAATATAACGGTGTATGACACCTTCGTCCATAGAAAGCCTCGAATTATGACATCTTAATGCTGGCCTGGTAGCTGTTGTTGTAAACAAACTCTACTAGGTGTAGATGATCCTCCCAAGAACCTTCGAGATCTAGAATGAAGGTGCGTAGCATATCTTCAAGAGTTTGAATAGTCCTTTCAGACTGTCCGTCTGTCTGGGGATGATATGCGGTATTGAACTTGAACTGAGTGCCCAAGCTAGCATACAAACTCCTCCAGAAATAGAAAGTAAAACGACTATCCCGATCTGAGACGATACTCACAGGAACTCCATGTAATCTGACAATCTGTCGTACGTATATCTCTGCTAACTTCTCTGTCGATGTATCCACTTTGAAAGATAAAAAGTGGGTTGATTTGGTCAACCTATCCACGATGAACCAAATTACGTCCTTTCCTCCTGAAGAACGTGGAAGCCCTAAAATGAAGTCCATAGTCACATGCTCCCACTTCTATTTTGGAATGGGTAAAGTTAAAGCAATCCTCCTGGCCTCTGTCGATCTGCCTTTACATGCTGGCACACTAAACACCAGGATATAAAGCATGCTACTTCGTGCTTTATACCATACCACCATACGTGCTCCCTCAAATCTTGATACATCTTGTTGGCTCTGGGATGCATCGAGTACTGAGAGTGATGTGCCCCCTGCAAAACCTCTTCGCGCAGCTCTCCACTTGGCACACACATCCTCGTGCCATGCCGTAAGGTTCTATCATCTGTAATAGTGAAGTCATCTGTCAATCATGACCGAACTTGTGCCCTGATATTCCTCAGAGTCTTATCATCATATTGTGCAGCTCTAATTCTATCCATCAGCTATGATTGTATCTGTAATCCCCATATTTGAATCTCCATACCAGGAACTAGCACTTCAACTCCTAAGCTCTCTAGATCAGCTAATAAATGTCTATCTGTAGTCAAGTACATAGCCATAGGATACATGCTTAAGGCATTGGCTGTAGTTTCTTGCTCTGTGTAGGCACTATGTACAAGTGATATCGCCTTGCTTGCTCGAACAGAATTCTTATCGGAGAGTTCCTGACCGATTGATCAAAGTGAGTGGGCAAAACTGCATTCTCTGATTCTTGTACGACTTAATAATGAATATGAGTTTTTGAATGCTTGTTTGCTTAAGAAGATTGTTTCATAAGAAGAATGATAGAACTTGCCTAGGCATGCTTAATAAAAGAACTCACATAGCTTATCATTGAAACAAATTTGCTTGCTTGCCTAACTAAGGAACTGGGAATGCTTGTCTAAATGAGATAGAACCTTGCCATGCTAAGTCCAGAGTATAAGAAATATTATATGCTTAGTTACACAACACCGCTATCAAAAGAACCGCTGCCTTGCTAATAAGAAAAAGTAAAAGATTGCTTGCACTTATTCTTGATATCACATGCTAAACTGGAATACTTGAATGCTTGTCCTAAGAGATAGAATTGCATGCTAGATTTATAGAACTGTTCTTGCTTATTACTTGTTTAAAGAGTAAGCTTTGCTTGAATATGTTTTTTGATTGCTTGTAAAGAGATGGAACTTCAGGACTTGCTTGAACTTGTGTGATCTAGACTAATAGTCCACCCTGAGGCCTAAAAACCTTACTTACAAGAGGGTATGACTATTAGGCAAAGAGTATTAAGGGCTTCGGCCCTATCACTTGATTTATGTGCTTGCTTGTGTGCTCATTCAGTGTTCATCAGTTGCATGATAGCATATTTATCTGATAGGAGCTTGTATTCATGCATATGGTCAGGATAACTTGTGCACAATGTCATCTCTCGAGCGTTTCCTGGGGCACTGGGATCGTTCGGCCTGGGAGAGATCTAGATGCCCTGAGGCTTAAAATACCTTATTTACGGGAGGGTATACCTTACTTACAGGAGGGTAGACCCGTCTATTAGTGAGATGGGCTTGTATGTCCCAACTGCTAATCTTGTGGAGGGGGCCATCATATAGTTAGGGCGCATGCTAGTCTAGCCTTCTTGTATACCTAACTGTTTGATACAGAGCCGAACAGGAAACTAGAGAACTGTATACATATATGTTTATAGAAATTGCAGCTAACTTGTATGTCTGTTGCAGGGATAACTGTTCGACAAGGGGTAAGAAATATAAAGAGTTTATACATATAAGCCTGTTTATTTATTGAAATTTGCATGGTAGAGTTTATCTGTCAGTGCATCATGTATTTGCCTCGGTCGGACAATGGCTATTAGTGCAGAGCTGAACCTCAGTCACAGTTGCTAATAGCATCAGAATGTGAGTCATTGGTTAGCTGGATTACCGCTACCTATCCTGAGTTTCTCGGGAATCAACCTCTGATTGATAGTTCAACTTGTGTGTGCTTGATTGAATGATAGTTCCTAAATGCTGCTTGTCCCTAAGGGTTAGAATATAGTGCACAACATATGATGTGCACTGCACGATAGAACATTGCCTCTATAGCTTGCTTGTGTGTATAAAATATGCAAAACTGTTTCAAAGTTGTGTTTTAAAAAAGATGTAACTGACTATAAACCTGAGCTGTATGAAATAAATATAGATAAAAGTAGCAAGATCACTAGTAATATAATATTTTGCCACATGATTACTTAGTATGGGTTTTAGCGGGTGTAGCTTCTGTTCAGTTATTTTATCTCACCAGTACTTATAAAAGTGCTGACCCACCAACAGTTTGCTTCATCTTAGGTGCTTGTTCGTCCGAAGAATCGATAGTCGTGCCTAATCCCAAGGAACCAGAAATCTGGAGTCGATGCCTTGAGCCATATCGAGACTGCTTTGAGTTGCTTTTGTATAGAGGGACATAATGTATGGAATAGTATCATTATAATCGAAAGAAAGAGTGCTTGAGCAATCTGTAATCTCGGCCATGCGTCGCTTGTAACACTTTTGATTATTAATAAATGAGCCTATTTTCATATGCCATTATGTTCTTCCCTTTTCTGCAATATGTGTCCTGCTGCTTCAGTATTGAATAGCTTACTTGCCCTTGTTTCAAAGCTTTGGCCTTGTGCAAGTGCACTTTAGGCTTGTACGGCATCACACCCATACGAGGACGATCGGTTTCGTAGGGACCAAAGCGAGGATGAACGGCCTTGCGAGACCGGGGCATGACATTGGCGACTATGTTGGCCTTTCCTGGGTAGTACTGTAATGAGATATCAAAGTCTTTCATTAATTCTAACCACCTTTTCTGTCTCATGTTCAGCTCTTTCTGTGTAAATATGTACTTCAAGCTCTTGTGGTCTGTGAAGTTCTCTACACGCTCTCCGTACAAATAGTATTTCTACAGCTTTAAAGCGAAGATAACTGCTATTAACTCCAAATCGTGTGTGGGGTAGTTCTTCTCATGAGGGATTAATTGTCTTAAAGCATAGGCAATTACTTTCTTGTGCTATTGAAGAATGCAACCCAAACCTTTTCCTGAAGTATTAACGTAGATAGTGAATCCACCTATCCCTGATGGCAATGTCAAAACTGGCGCTGTCATCAATCTCTTCTTTAACTCATCAAATATGGCCTGACCTTCCTCTGTCCAGACGAATTCCATATCTTTCTTGGTCAGCCTAGTCATTAGCTCTGCAATCTTGGAGAAGTCTTGTACAAATCTTCTGTAGTATCCTACTAGTCCGAGAAAGCTCCTAATCTTAACTACCGAACTGGGGGTAGCTCATGACTCCACTGCTTCAATTTTCTTTGGGTTAACTGATATTTCGTCAATCGTCACCATATGTCCAAGAAATTCAACCATGTCAAGGAAGAACTAACACTTCGAAAGCTTCCCGTACAGCTCCTCTTTCCTGAGAGTCTCTAAGACCATCCTCTGGTGCTCTTCAAGCTCTTATGGGTTCTTCGAATATACTAGAATATTATCGATGAACACCACTACGAACTTGTCAAGGTATTGGTGGAATACCTTGTTCATCAAGTTCATGATTACTGCTGGTATATTGGTTAAACCAAACGTCATTACCGTAAATTCAAATTGGCCATATCTGGTCCGAAAGGCTATTTTCGGTATGTCTTCTCTCTTCACCTTCACCTTGTGATAGCCTGACCTCAAGTCTATCTTTGAAAATACCTTCGCTCCACCCAACTGATCAAAAGATCATCTATCCTCGGCAGTGGGTATTTGTTCTTGATAGTGAGGTTGTTCAGAGCTCTATAATCGATACACGTGTATTGCCGTCCTTCTTCGGTACGAATAATACCGGGGCTCCCCATGGTGATGAACTGGATCTGATAAAACCTTTGTCCTACAGCTCCTCAACTTGCTTCTTCATCTCTACCAACTCATTGTTGTTGACTCTATAGACATGTTGTGAAATAAGCTCCGCTCCTGGTATCAAGTTTATATAGAATTCAATATCTCTGTCTGGCGGCAAACCTGGTAACTCCTCTAGAAATACATCTAGGAACTCTGCTATCAGTGGATGTGGTAACTCTTCTTCTTCCATCCTGGGTCTATAAAAAGTGCCTCTGCTCCGATCCGCTACTCCTCTGGCGACCTCGAACTCTGGCTCTCCTGGCGGTCAAAATATTATCCTCTGCGACAATATATAATAGCATGATGCCTACTCAACCAGTCCATTCCAAGTACAATATCATATCCCGGAAGTGGCATGACGAGTAAACTCACGCTCAACTCTCGGCCTCCCAATAATACTCTCTGATCCTTGTAATAATCATGGACTAGGATAATGCCTCCTCCTGTCATGATCTTACAGGTCCTATCTAATGGTTCCGTTTATAAATAATGCTTAAGGGCGTAAGATACAGATACAAAACTATAGGAAGCACCAGAATCAAATAATGCAAGTGCTGGAATAGAATCGAGAGAAACTGAACCTAAAATCACGTCTCCAGCTGGCTCGGCCTCCTCAATCATCATGGCGTAAGCTCGTCCCTGTGGTGCTCCTCTCTGCTGATGTTGATACTAAGCAAACCTCTGCTGCTGTGGTGGAAGTGTAGGTCCTCTCTGCTGGCCTCCTGGTATAGTAGGTGCTCTGGCTGGTCCTCTCTGAGCTGCTGCTCCTCCTTGATAAGTCTGAATAGATAGGTAGTCCCTCAGCTGATGTGCTGATGATCCACATGACAAGAAAGTACCCAATCTCTTCCTACAAATGTCTCTAGTATGGCTCATCTTTCCGTAATACGCATGCTGGGCAACAGGCTGATTCTCTCTCTGTGGCTGCTGCTGCTGGATGTGTACTCGAACTGGTGTCTGGTACTGCTGATGTTGCTGTTGGTACGACCTCTGTTGTTGTTGTTGAAAGTGTGGGCGCTTGGCCGGTCTTGTGTTACTACCGGTTGCTCCAGAAGTGTCGCATTCTCTCTTGGGCCTGAGGTCCAAGTCATCTTCAGCAATCTGGGCATCCATCAGAATACCCTTAAATGTAGCAGTGCATCATCCCAAAGTACGAGACTTGATCTCTCTATTCAATCCCTTCCTGAATTTTTGTGCTCGGTCTCCTGGATCTCGATTCATTGATGGTGCAAATCGACTCAATTAACAAAACTCTGCGGCGTATTCGTCGACTGACATGCTTTCTTGGACTAAGTCATGGAACTCATTTTCCAATGCTCCTAAAGCTACATCAGGAAAGAACTTCTCCGTGAAGAGCTCCTTGAAGTCCTCCTAAGTAAGTCCTCCATCAGTGAGTCTCGGCTTAGTATGATACCACATCAACGCGATATCAAATATCTGACTGCCAGCTGCCTCGATCTAAAGAATCTCCGGAATCGACGCCAAGCGCAAATTCCTCTCTATATCCTCTAACCAATCGTTAGCATAGAGTATTCCTTTTGTTCCTTTAAACTCTCAAGGCATCATCCTCTGAAAGTCCACTATGGTACCTGGTCTCTGGTGCTACTGGCCAGGATGCTGCTGGTGTTGTGCTACTCTCTCCACAGTCTGGAGAGCCACCTGATAAGCATTCTCCATGCTCTCTCTCATCATCTCTGTTTGTGCCTGGTGTGCCTCTTCTTGCTCCCTCTGAGCCTCAGCTTGAACACGTTAACTTCTGCTGTCACTCTCTGCGCCTCTAGCATGGCTAGGATCAGTGTGAATATTTGTGCCCCGTCAGTGGACATAAATTCGGGAATCGATGTCGGTGGTGGTGGAAGAACCTCTGTCGTAGCTGGGGCCATCCTCGAAACAGGTGGAGAAGGAATCCCAACAACTGTAGATACTCCCACATGAACAAGAGATGTAGGAGGAACTCCAGAAGTCTGTTCGTCAGGTAGAGAGGTGGCAAACCTCTCTGAAGTTGATGCTCCCGGTCTCAGAGACCTAGTCTTCGACGGTATCCTGAAGACAGAGTAGAAAGAATCAATTAAGGTAATAGATACAATATTATCAAGGAAGGACAGTAAAATTCTAAAGGAAATAATTAATCAGAATAGCATTGTAAAGATCAAAATTTCCTATTTGTAATTGAGCATACTCTCATCCTAATCCTATTTCCAATATCCTATTGCAGGCTCATAATAGTACAACTAAGTTGTCATACTGCCACGACATCGCACAACTTATGATTCAGACCTGTATGGGCCACCAATAAAATATGTCACGACCTGTATTGGGAATTTGGACATAAGTCGTGGGTACGTCTAGCCTATGCCGCAGCATCGGCGGTAGAACGTTGTCTAGGTCACAATAAATACTGAACATAACTCACAACCTGTTAATGATATCAACTCCATAAGGAGGACAATATACATCTCACAATAGCTCACAATATAAACTCAATCACAACAACTACAAGAGTATAAAGGCACGATAAAAGACAAGAAGAATGACATAGTCAAACACAATGTCTCAAAATAGAGATAAACTACAGTCTAGCTGTCCAACATAAAGTCTCCATAAGTCTCAATATATACTAAGAATAAATCTATACATAAACTCAAAATAAATCTCAAAGTAAGTCTCAAATGCATAAAACAAATGCTATCTAAGCAGCTGCATGTAGTATCTCCTCTAAAGGAATAGTCTCCTCTAAGATCTCTGGTATGTAGTCTGCATCTATACCTAGTCCATAATGTGTGGGATAGAAGTCCTCAAGATCCTCTGAAAAAAAAATCCAGTCAGGATTGGAATAAAGTACAAGCACTAACAGCAGTTTCACATATATTGACAAAACTACAATACAGTGTAAAGAAATATAAGATAGATATGAATACTGGCTATAGCAATACTAGAATAATAAAGTACTGAAAATAAAGGAATACTGGAATAATGAAGTACTGGAGCATATCATCATCAATGTACATCTAGCAATGAATAAAAATATAAGTGCATGCTAGAACAATGAACTAGAATATAAGTGAATGCTAGAGCAATAACTAGAACATAAGGAATGCTAGATTAATATACTAGAGATACATGTCAAGGATATCTAACTATGTGTGTGGAACATCAGCATATCATGTGATCGGCTTGGGACTGATCAGGCTTGTTACATATGATTAGCTATGATTCTTATAAGGTCAGGCTAACCATCCGGATAGCTATGATGCGAGCAATAGTTAGGCTAATCACATGTAACAGGCTATGAGGCATGTTGTCACGCCCCAGTCCCAAAAATATGTAGGACTAGGACACGTAAGCATGCCAGCCACATGGATATGACAACTCCAATATATGGAAACCAAAGTCCACACGTACGCTATAATATGAATATCAATCCACAAGTGGTATAAATATAAGTCACAAGTCACAGGGTACAATCTAAATCTCATCCACGAAAATTAATATAAATAACTAACCAGTGTCTATGAAACTAGATCTCAATATAAGTATCTAAGGAGGATAGTTGGATGGAAACAAATCAACTACCAACTCGAATGTAAAGGTACAACACAATAAACACAATATAAGAATACCCGCTAACGACCACGGGCTCGAAGAGAAGACATCCACGGAACATATATAATCATCCAAATCTGTGCTCCTGCAAATACTCAAGAACAGATACACCTGGAAGGGGACCAGGTCCTCAAAGGGACGTAACAAGATATAGAACAGCAAGGCAATTTGAATACAGTAAACATGCATAATAGGTAGAAAATATGTAAGTACGCTGTACAAGACAATCTATATGAATGTAAATGAGGACAACTTTTCGACGTATGGGCAAGGGTAGGCTACTCGATCTAAGCCTCATAACTCACACATCCGCCAGTGGACATCAGAAATCATTATACCTCGGGGGTAGCAACCAGCGCGACTCTACAGAAATCGATATACCTCGGGGGTAGCGACCAGCGCGACACACGCCCGTAGTACGAGCTATATGAAGGATGAGGTATTTATAATGGTGGACACTACTTAATTAAATACGACTAGGATTGGTTAATTTGGATAGAATTATGATGAATTTAAATAAGGATAGGATATGCATGAAGTTGCTTTCCTAGTAGGCTCAAGATTTGAATTAATTTAAAATAGAGTTTGAATTTATCTCAATAATTTATAATCTTAAATATAATTAAAGATAATACAAATAATTTATAAAATCTTATTAATATCTATTAACACTAAATTAGCATCTATCTAATATTAAGACTCTATATATCCAAATGAATCCTAAATAATTTTAAAAATCTAAATAAATTTCTTAAAATTCTAAATAAATTACAGAAAAATATAATTAAATATTTTAAACTAAAATAAATATTTGGTAGGAACAACATACAAGTATGGTCGTATAGTAAATCATAGAAGTCCTAGAAATTTACGTTCCCTATGTTTTAATTACCTAAAAATTCTAGAAAAATCTGTAAAAATCTAAAATAGCCTAAAAATGATTCTAAATAAATATTTATATAAGTAAATATATCAAGAAATTTATTTTCTAATTAACTAATAGAATACTCTAAAGAAATTCAATATTTAAAATAATCTATAATAATATAAAATACACATAAAATACCTATTTTGGGTGAGGGGGTTTACACATGTAATAGTCAGGCTATACCGACGTGAGGTGTGAGTGTGCTATGATGCATGTAGAGTTGTGTATGATCACATAAGCTACTAATATTTTCCCCTCCCCAGCTAGCACGATGGATCCTAAATCACAACACCTCGTGATCGGTCTGGATGATTCCAACTCATGTAAACAACAGTGTCAGAATCATGTACGCTATATAATTAGAATTATAGAGATAATCAACATAATAAAAACTGTCAAAGAATGTACTCGTCTATGGTCCTTTGCTGGAAATACCAATATCCTATTTCCAAAGTATCGTCTGAATAATCCAACAGTCCTATAGACATTATTTAATAATAATACAAAATCAGTCAATACGCTAACTAATACGCTAACATACACAATCAATGACATAATGAAATAAGAGACTATACTAGGAGGTGACACTTGTTATCTACAGGGTCAAGTGTTCGTCTAGTTGTACGGATGTTATCACGCCCCAATCTCCCCCAAGCTCGATAGTCCCTGCTGAACATGAAATTACCACGTTGTAGCTCTCCCATGGGACAATCATTCTCATCGGGACGTGATGCCGTACGAGCCTGGAGTTGCGCTCGTACAAGGCGATGTTGTTAAACACCAAAGTTATCATCAAAACAACCAAGTTACAGCGGAAGCCAATTTGAGTACCAAGCACACATCAGAGTAATACGCAGCGAAGCTCACGATAGGGTCCAAATGAGGTGCCCCGAAGGCAATACCACAAAGGCGATGCCACGAAGACGATAAAATACTCTTGCTCTTTTCTCTAGCCCACAAACATACTTACAGTTCATACATCTTGTCCCGTATATCCAAGCAGCATCACTACGCCTGTGTACTTAAAGTATTGGCTACAAACGTGGGTCAGTACACAGCCTTACTGGTGAGCGGGGTAACCCACTCGCCTAAGTCGACACTAAGTAAAATAGTGAATGCACACAGTTAAATGGTGATCTTTCTAGTTGAATCCTAGATTCGTTTTATGGCATATGGATGACATGTTAAGGAAAGCTGTAAAGCAGTTTAAGCATGCAAGCATTCAATCTCAAACCAAACGACAAGCATTTATATATGTCTGACCCGTCTTACTCAATGCCATCGTTTGCACAATAACATATCGAACCAACAGTCTCGCCTCAATATCCATCCTCAACCAACAGTTTATATATCCAATCTCGAGTGCACACTCTTGCCGAGGCAAGGTGGCCGCGCCTACGCGAAGCACAAACCATCCAAAGTAAAGCAAAACAACTCTTATCTATATAAAGTCACTGGCCAAGCCATAAAGGACGCATAATCGGACTGATCATATGTGATTCTCCTCAAAACAGTGCTAAGTAGCTAACCCACCTGGATCGATTGCCAACCGCTGGTACCGCACCCAAGGCACGTTACCCAAATTGTCTCCTCCATGGCCGAACGGTCCCAGTGCCCCGGAGCCTTCCCGTTCGAGGAAACGAAACCCTATGCAATACAGGTTGTCCGTGACATGCAGACACCAAGTAGGTATGACGAGAGGATCGAACATTCTCGCCCCACCAAGCAATCCTAGACTCGTTCAACCGATATCCAACCAAAGTATCCATAACCATTCTTCCAACATATCCAACCAAGGATTCCAAATCTCAACCTCAAAACATAGCCCAAGGCACTAAAATATCAAGTGTTTCATAGGCACGATGCCTCTTCTCAACACAGAGTTCCATATTAGTACAATACCCATGCTCGAAGCAAACCCATGGCACAATGTCATTTTAGTGGCCCAATGCCGCATTCGTGGCATGATGCCCCATCAAGCGGCACAACACCCTCGTCGATGCAGTTGTTCGGTTTCGAACCACAACTGCTCGCTTTGCAAGACAAAGCGACCAAATGATACTCGCGCACGGATGCACGTTCGCTCACCCGAATTCCCGATATTCCTATTGCCTCAAATGTATCATTCCAACCGTCCAAGTATAATCCCAAGTATCCAACCTACTGCCTCAAATGCAATAATCCAACCATCGCTCCAACTATCCAACGCGTAACTCATATTCAAGCCATAATCCTACCAAGCCAACGACGCACACTCTATGCACGCCTCAGTGTAGTGTTTCCGAATGTTTCAGCCCAAGTGTTCAAGCCTTTATGTGTTTCCATATTATTAGGCATGAAGGAGTAGAGGAGAAGGGAAAGAGCCCACTCACAATGTTCGATCCCGTTAGGCATCCTGTCCTGCCGATACGGCCAATCCCTTGAACCCGTGGTCCGATACAAGCACGATCTACTCAACTGGTATGACCGTACGAGCACGCCGTGCTCTCCAAATCATCCGACCGATCGGATTAAGGAAGACGGCATTATCGCTTCTATCCAGCTAGTCAGTACTGTTCTGAATGAACACCTGATTTCCATCGAACCCGCTAGCCATCTGCACATTGAAACCAACTAAATCAATCCTTCTTCCCAAAATCTAATATTTCAAATGTAACTAGCATTTGACTCATTCAGTCCGACTCAGCGTAACGCTCCGAGCGGTTGTGGGGCGTTACATAATATACCACTTAGAATCAGGTTCATCCATGAACCGTGCTGGTACTCATTTCTATCATATTGCCACAATCCAATTCCATGAATCTGCTCTAAGCAACTCACATATTCACGATTCTGACTCAACATCTCGTTCTGTTGAACGCTCGTACAAATTTCACGAATTTCCACATCCTCCTTGCAGCTCAATACGAATTCTTCATATCGCTTAGTTTTGGATCATACATATATTTAAGGCGTCCCTAAAATACATATATTTCAGCCGAGCTTTACGATAGCAAATTTGAACAAGTTACAAGGGTATCTTTATGTTCGAGGCATCCATTTGCTTTGCTCCCAATTGAATCAATCCCGATTTCCATTCCAACATTCGATTGAGCACCATTCACAAATATGATGATTTTCTACCGACTCAATCGGTTCGTATTCCAACTCAATCCATCCAACTATTTCTGAATTCGTACTAGCAACATCTCCAAATATATCTCATGCACCGAACGATTATCTCAACTGATACTACCCAAGCTAGGCAACTTACCCAAAACTCAACTTTGCTTAGATCATTCCAACCAAACACTTCTTCCTCAATCTCAATACCTCGCTGGGTGAATATCTATATCGAGGTTCGTGTGATCCACGAAGATCTCGCCGCCACGCCAAAGGGATAGTGTTGCCACGATTTTAACGTGGACACACTCGCCTCAATTCCTAGGTTGCGCATGGAATAGTTCTTCGCGCTGCTTCCACTGCCTCGAAGCATAGAATATCACCTCTGCCTTCTGAACGAGCACGCTTCCCAGACTAAGTTCCGAGACATCATGTAAATCTGAGGCAAATATGTCCCTTCCAGTATTCGCAAGGATTTGATTCAAACGAGCCGTTGCTTTAACTTCACGAGCTAGTTTCACAGTCGTCAATTCATATGAATGCTATTCCCTTCCAGTGCACGATGAGTCAGAGGCGATGCCATCGATAAAAATCTGCGACTCTGAATCTCATCAGTTGACTAGGCTACCTTCCACCATCGCTTCGATCTTCTGGCTGCTTCTTCAGTTGAAGACTATCCCAAGGGTCTCTCAAATCCAACTATCACGACCCGCACCCGGTTTAGGGGCACGAGTGCGTGGGTACGTCCAGCCTACACCGCAGCATCGGCGGTAGAACGCTGTCTAGGTCAGGTACTATCTAAACAATCTCACGCTAGTATCCAACTCCATAAGGAGACGTGGACATCACTATAAAATATTAACAACATACTCAATCACAACTACAGCACGATAGGAATTGAAGAAATAAAAGAATACAACACAAGTCTAATGACAACATGATCATACCTGCAGTCATTAACTTCTAATCCCCAAGTGTGTCAGAACCCAGTCTACTAAGGTCACAGTCTGGAAAAATATTTTTCAGTCAGGAAGGAGCAAAGTACATCTCTAAATAGCAGTTCTATATAAATGACATAAACTATATAGCAGTTCTAGATGGAAATATACCAGATGCATGTATAGGTACGAAAAATGTACAATGAAAGAAATACTGGAAATATTGTAAGTAACTGCAGGAAAAGAAACAATATGTCCATGAGCAAGAAACCTATGACTAAGTGTGTGAGTACTAGCTTTAACATGTGATCGGCTTGGGAACTTGATCAGGCTGGTTACATGTGATTAGCTATGATTCACGAAGGTCAGGCTAACCGTTGGTTAGCTATGATGCATGTAGAGGTCAGGCTAATCACACGTAACAGCTATGAAGCATGGAGATGGTCAGGCCGCACCCGACGTGAGATGTGGGGTGAGCTATAATGCATGTAAAGTTGGGTATGATCACATATCTACACTAAAATACTCCCCAACCCCCGACTGGTATAGTAGATCCAATCATGGTACGCTATGGCACGGGATTCCCTAGGGAGGTAGCAAATCTCCCCGGGTCTCAGTGTCTGTACATGCACAAGATATCAAGGAAACAAGTCTTGTACAAGCTACACCATGAATAAGGAATAACATCTCATGACGAGATCCGTGTATACCAATCCGTATAACCAACGTGTCAAGAACAAGGATATTTACACTAGATACAGTGAACATAGGAGATATCATAAATTAGAAACTAATCAGAGAATGTACTCGCCTTGGGTCCTTAGCTGGTAAAACCAATGTCCTGTCCCAGAGCATCATCTGGAGGAACCAACAGTCCTAAAAATATATCAAATACAACATTTGCATCAGAAGCTACGCTAACACACAGTCAAAATACTGGCCTCAGGGCCATGCCAGGCAGGGCACTAGTCAGCTAGGGTCACCTAGTAGGGATACATATTAAAACACATCACCTATTTTTTAATCATTAATACCTACCATATATATATTTGCAATACAAATATGTATATACCAAATTGAATTTATACAATACCAATTAAACATACCTTGAAAATATACTAAGTATATATATAAATACATGTATACTCATATACCAATTAAATATATATTGAAAATATGCTAAGTATATATATATATAAAATACATATAGTAGAACACGTATTTATATATATCAATCATATATATATATATATATAAATATATTAAGGTATGTACAAATATATATTTTTGAAATTATATCAAGTATATATATATATACAAAATATATATATATACCAACTTAATTATAGAATTTATTTAAATACATACTATACTCATACAATTGATTACTAATAAATAAATAATATACAATTTACATATTTTAAATACATACATATACTAAATATACACTATACATATTAACATATTTAAAGCATTAATTTAAATAATGCTATTTATACACATATACGTATACCTTAAATACTTACATACATTACTTATATACATAGCATTCACATTAATTATATCCACCATTCATTATATTAACTATTACCCTATTCATTACATTAATTATAATACTAATCATCACATTAAGTATAAAGGAGGGAGTGAAGAAGAGGAACTCACAGCAATGGGGTCGGAGCCTCGCCGGAGTACGGCAGGAGGATGGCCGGATCTCCGTTGGTCGTGGTGGTGTTGTTGGATGGTAGTTGACAGCGAGAGGGGGAGAGCACAGCCGGAGTCGAGGCAATGGGGATGGTGACGGATTGATGGGGAGCCGGACTGGAGTCGGCCAGCGGGAGTCGAGGAGGAGAGTTGGCCGCTTGCCGGGTGCACCGAGGGCCGCCGGAGGAAGTTGCTCGCGAGGGGAAACAGCCGCCGGAGCACGGGAAGTCGGCCGGAGTGCACAGAGCCGCCGGTGAACAGTAGGGGGAAAATAATGAATAGAGTCCCCCCCCTTTTGCTAATTTGAATTCAAATTCAAAATAAGAAGAAGAAAAAGGAAGAAGAGAAGAAATGAGAAGGAGAAAGGAAGAAGAATTTCTTCCTACGTTGGAGAGGATGGAGGCTTGTGAGGAGGTAGGGGCTTGCTTAGGGATTAGGGTTTTCTAGGGAAATGTGTTGATGTGACAATATATAGGGAGAGAGGTTGGATGAAGGGTGAGGATTTGACCCCTAGAATGAGGGGTCCAGATTAAATATGAAGGAAATTAATTCATGTAGGAATGAGGGTGAGGGCTAAAAATAATATCAGGTTCCCTCATTGTTTAAAAAATTGGGTGTTGACACAAAAATGCAAATTTGCAATTTAGCCTCCCTTAAATTTGGAAAATTGCACAAACACATAAAATGACGAAAATTTGGCGGGCGAATCGGTGTCCGGTGTTTTGTAGGGTCAGGGGGCGCTGTATGATTTGTGTGGGCTCAAATAACAGGGCATTGGAATTAAATTGGGATTTTAATATCGGTTAAAATAGTATCCTCAATTTAATTAGAATAAAATGCAAGTTGTGTTCAAAAATTAATTAGGAGTACATGGGGCCAAAATCAGGTCAGGTCATCAATACCAATAATGAAGAAGACTCAGAACAAAATATTACCCTAATTTGGGCCACACGAAAAATAGGTCAAGATTGCCTCCAATTTTCGATTGGAACGCACAACGATACAAAATAGAAATTTATTAAATAATGCCCGCGACGATTTTTTGTGCGGCTAGAAATAATGTACAAAGAGCATAATTACGAGCTGCAAAAATAGCAGAATGGAAGGCGGGCATGTCTAGGGCAAGATTGAAAATTTTGTTGGAAGACAAAAGTCAGGATAGCGCTCCAAATATCGAAGCAAAGGCAATGCGCAATAATTAAATAAAATACAGTAATTAATTACACCTCCAATAAATTAATTCTAAAATAAAACAATTAACCTCAAAATTCCATAATTCCGACAGGTGCTCATCTACTGGCTTCTAGGTCAAGTCTACCATCACAAACACAAATGAACACTGTCTATAATATAATATATTAAAGTACACATCACACAGTTATTTAATTAAATATACTATCATGCAATTAATTAATTATAACTACAATAATATTAAATATTGTAAAAAAGTCGAAAATACCCCTGTTTTCGGAATGTGGTAGTGACAAGTCTACCCACCTTAAAAGAATTTTGTCCTCAAAATTTAAATCCTCTAGGTAGCGTTTAATCGTACGCATTATTATTTCCCTCAAACTTAAATTCATCAACTACGACATCAGGTAATAAATCACAATGTCTTTTCACAATTTCAAAATTTTAAAATTTATTGCATAACCTGAAAAATCCTCGAAATAAAATCAAAGTCCATCAAAAATTTTCTCAAATTCTAATGATAACCTCAATCATATCACATCCTTCCTGGAATTAATACATCATAAATTCCGTCATGTTAAATTCTTGACCCTTTATTTAAATCAATGTTTTATCCTCGAATTTTTAAATCTTCGATTATTTTATTTATTTATTTACTACCATCAAAATTAAATCCATCAAATCATATAATCATGAACTACTCCATATTGTTATTTCACAATAAATTTTTTCAAAATTTTTATAAATATCATATCCCTAAAAATCTTCAAATATAAATCAAATCCCATTCTTATCACAATATCCTCCAAAATTTTAAGTTAATAACGAAATACAAGAATTTAATATTCAATCCTCTAATTGAAATCCAATCAATGCATATTTCTAAAATTGAATCTCATCCCAAAATTTGAATTCAACACTAATCCATTTGTGTTCTTATTCCTCGATTTTTTTTTCCACATAATATGCAACGATGTAATACTTATGAAACCACCAATACAATATTCACGATATAAGTTCATAACTTACAGTCCAATAATTATATCGATGGCCTTCTTAAATTCCTCAAATTCAATGATAAATTCAATCATTTCATAATCTTCTTAAAATCAATGATTTAACAAAACTTCAATTACGCCATATTAAATTCCCAACTCTTTATTTAATTTAATATTTTTCCTCAAAATTTAAGGCACCTTGTCTCTCTTTGTCAAGTAATAATCTCTTCGTTAATCTTTACTACAGTTAAATCCTCAACAATCAAAGTCTAAGAGAATTCTACCTACAACCATACAACATGCAACCTAAGGGAAATATGTATGATCATGGTGTCTTTTGTCATGGTATTGCAGTCTCTGTATCAGGGGTACTACTAACTACATTATAACAAGAAATCATGCATACAAGCTACGGTACTAAGGTATCAATCAATCCGAAGACAAAAGAACACGAGGAAAGAAAATAAAGAACCTGCTAACATATTACTTGCAATATCTTCTAACATAATCATAGGTCAAATGATGCATGGAAAGTTTGATACCTCTATCTCTTTAGGTACCACACTCTACTACAAGCATACTCACTGCTAGCTTCCTTACCTACTGCAATAGTTGATACTAGTCATTCTTATCACTCAAGTGCATATCAATTGCAACACACTATACTAAGTACTGCTCTCTCTCATACAACCCTAGATTGACACCCAAGTCAGTTGGCAGGGAGATCTCAATCATACCCAAGTCATCAGATCCTTACACATGTATATCATCTACTCATATATTAATATTCATCTCTTATCTACCATAAAGTTAATCCTCAAAATAATCGTCAAGGTTTAACTTCTCGAACAACTTTAAAGTAAAATGTATATACTTCCTCAAAATCAGATACTCAACATCGAAATAAAATTTCATTACTCCAAAAATCTGTGTAGCCTTAACCATGTTTATTGAATTCGTATTTGAAATCATCAAAATTTAATGACATAATCTCAACTCCTCTATTATTTTAAAAATTAAAATCTTATTTCCACCTTTGACTTTATAACTCCACAATGTATATATCAGTGCTCACGGTCTCTGATACTCAAGGTGCACTCAATGCATCTAGTGTCTATAATTGTGTACTAAAATTGTACTGCCTGAATCACTTGTACTATTACCTCCAATGATCAAAGTTATCATCAACTGTGTTTTCTTTCGTGATTTCAATTTATGTCAACTGGTATATCCTCTAATTATCATCACACCGAGTGCTTACTGTTATTAACATTATTCTCGACTAATCCTCGATATAGAATCATTAGCACTCTTGGTATTATATCACTAGCTTTATTAATGGATCATCTCATCAAGCTCATTATAACTCATGATTACATGCACTTTCTATAATACCCATGCTTTACTTCAATCTCAAGGGCAGGCATATGGTTCTATATCTCGATTGATGTATAAGCATACCTCTTAATCCTTTACAGCCTGTTAAACTAATTGTGATACACTTCACAACTTTCATTACTAATCCTGATATTTCTCTACTTATGACATCTCATTAAACCCTTTATGCATATACATTTCTTTGCCTTTAACATTTCCGATATCAATCATCAAATTAAACATCATGCTCCTTAAATATTTAACACAATTCCTGGATATTTAATTGTTCACGTAGATCATCCAGTTACATAATCATGATTATCCAGGACGGGTATGTTGGCTCTGATACTAACTCTTGAACTATCACTGATACTCTATACTCTCCTTCTACTCACAGTCTCTAATGACCTTATCCTAGAACCATTGTTACAAGGTACTATGCTATGGGTTAATTCTAGATCAAGGCCTACTACTCACATGTCCAACTAGGAAATACTTACAAACTTACAAGCAACACTCAGTCAATACTAATACTCAAGACACAGACATAATTACAAGTCACTAATTATCATGCCTAACAAGGAACCCTCAAGGAATAGAAGCTCAAAAGGAATTGGATTGAGGACAGAAGGTATCTTTACTGCTAGTAAAGAAAGAAGCGATGGAACAAAGTCCTGGAATAACATAAATAAATAAGTCTTGAGATGATATTTTAAGAACCAATTTAAGATACAACCTGATAATCATACACGTCTATCCGAAATCATGACACTCAGAATCCTCGCCATGCCAGTAAGCATAGATGCGATAACCAACAGGTTCCGTAACTAAGGTATGCAACTCTATAATCACGTCATCTAGAATCTTCGCCACGCCAACCGGTATGGCTGCGAGAGACCCTAAATTTCATAACTAAAGTATGTACATCCAAGTCAGGTTCCTACATTCTCGTCACGACAGCTAATATGGCTGCAATAAACTCTAGGTTCCATAATCAAAGTAGACGTTTTACCTTTCTCACTGTCCTCATCAACATATGTCATCAGATGATACCGTAAATTTTAGCCCGTAAAATTCATCTCGATATGAAATCAACTCAACAACGATACCAAGAATTTAAATTTAACAACTGGTCAACAAGAATCAAACTCAATAATAATACCAAGATTTTAATTTAATAACTGATCAATAAGGATCAAGTTCAATAACAACAAGCGAGAGCAGACGGGAACAAGGGGAAAGGAATTAAAATTTGAAATTATAATAAGATTCTCAAGGGGTCGTCCCAGGAATCTCTCAAGAATTTGTGATTGAGTATCCTCTCTCATCCTAGCATCCTATGTCCTATATTCAATAGCAGGCACGCAGTAGTACAACTATGACGTCGCACTACTACGACATGGCACAACTAGCGAAGTCTGACCTGTATGGGCCACCACTAAAAACGTGTCACGACCCACACCCGGTTTAGGGGCACGAGTGCGTGGGTACGTCCAGCCTACGCCACAGCATCGGCGGTAGAACGCTGTCTAGGTCAGGTACTATCTAAACAATCTCACGCTAGTATCCAACTCCATAAGGAGATGTGGACATAACTATAAAATATTAACAACATACTCAATCACAACTACAGCACGATAGGAATTGAAGAAATAAAAGAATACAACACAAGTCTAATGACAACATGATCATACGTGCAGTCATTAACTTCCAATCCCCAAGTGTGTCAGAACCCAGTCTACTAAGGTCACAGTCTGGAAAAATTTTTTACAGTCAGGAAGGAGCAAAGTACATCTCTAAATAGCAGTTCTATATAAATGACATAAACTATGTAGCAGTTCTAGATGGAAATATACCAGATGCATGTATAGGTACGAGAAATGTACAACGAAAGAAATACTGGAAATATTGTAAGTAACTGCAGGAAAAGAAACAATATGTCCATGAGCAAGAAACCTATGACTAAGTGTGTGAGTACTAGCTTTAACATGTGATCGGCTTGGGAACTTGATCAGGCTGGTTACATGTGATTAGCTATGATTCACGAAGGTTAGGCTAACCGTTGGTTAGCTATGATGCATGTAGAGGTCAGGCTAATCACATATAACAACTATGAAGCATGGAGATGGTCAGGCCACACCCGACGTGAGATGTGGGGTGAGCTATGATGCATGAAAAGTTGGGTATGATCACATATCTACACTAAAATACTCCCCAACCCCCGACTGGTATAGTAGATCCAATCATGGTACGCTATGGCACGGGATTCCCTAGGGAGGTAGCAAATCTCCCCGGGTCTCAGTGTCTGTACATGCACAAGATATCAAGGAAACAAGTCTTGTACAAGCTATACCATGAATAAGGAATAACATCTCATGACGAGATCCGTGTATACCAATCCGTGTAACCAACGTGTCAAGAACACGGATATTTATACTAGATACAGTGAACATAGGAGATATCATAAATTAGAAACTAATCAGAGAATGTACTCGCCTTGGGTCCCTAGCTGGTAAAACCAATGTCCTGTCCCAGAGCATCGTCTGGAGGAACCAACAGACCTAAAAATATATCAAATACAATATTTGCATCAGAAGCTACGCTAACACACAGTCAAAACACTGGCCTCAGGGCCATGCCAGGCAGGGCACTAGTCAGCTAGGGTCACCTAGTAGGGATACATATTAAAACACATCACCTATTTTTTAATTATTAATACCTACCATATATATATTTGCAATACAAATATGTATATACCAAATTGAATTTATACAATACCAATTAAACATACCTTGAAAATATGCTAAGTATATATATAAATACATGTATACTCATATACCAATTAAATATATATTGAAAATATGCTAAGTATATATATATTTAAAATACATATAGTAGAACACGTATTTATATATATCAATCATATATATATATATAGAAATATATTAAGGTATGTACAAATATATATTTTTGAAATTATATCAAGTATATATATATATACAAAATATATATATATATACCAAACTTAATTATAGAATTTATTTAAATACATACTATACTCATACAATTGATTACTAATAAATAAATAATATACAATTTACATATTTTAAATACATACATATACTAATATACACTATACATATTAACATATTTAAAGCATTAATTTAAATAATGCTATTTATACACATATACGTATACCTTAAATACTTACATACATTACTTATATACATTGCATTCACATTAATTATATCCACCATTCATTATATTAACTATTACCCTATTTATTACATTAATTATAATACTAATCATCACATTAAGTATAAAGGAGGGAATGAAGAAGAGGAACTCACAGCAATGGGGTCGAAGCCTCGCCGGAGTACGGCAGGAGGATGGCCGGATCTCCGTTGGTCGTGGTGGTGTTGTTGGATGGTAGTTGACAGCGAGAGGGGGAGAGCACAGCCGGAGTCGAGGCAATGGGGATGGTGACGGATTGATGGGGAGCCGGACTGGAGTCGGCCAGTGGGAGTCGAGGAGGAGAGTTGGCCGCTCGCCGAGGTGCACCGAGGGCCGCCGGAGGAAGTTGCTCGCGAGGGAAAACAACCGCCGGAGCACGGGAAGTCGGCCGGAGTGCACAGAGCCGCCGGTGAACAGTAGGGGGAAAATGATGAATAGTGTCCCCCTCTTTTGCTAATTTGAATTCAAATTCAAAATAAGAAGAAGAAAAAGGAAGAAGAAAAGAAATGAGAAGGAGAAAGGAAGAAGAATTTCTTCCTACGTTGGAGAGGATGGAGGCTTGTGAGGAGGTGGGGGCTTGCTTAGGGATTAGGGTTTTCTAGGGAAATGTGTTGATGTGACAATATATAGGGAGAGAGGTTGGATGAAGGGTGAGGATTTGACCCCTAGAATGAGGGGTCCAGATTAAACATGAAGGAAATTAATTCATGTAGGAATGAGGGTGAGGGCTAAAAATAATATCAGGTTCCCTCATTGTTTAAACAATTGGGTGTTGACACAAAAATGCAAATTTGCAATTTAGCCTCCCTTAAGTTTGGGAAATTACACAAACACATAAAATAACGAAAATTTGGCGGGCGATTCGGTGTCCGGTGTTTTGTAGGGTCAGGGGACGCTGTATGATTTGTGTGGGCTCAAATAACAGGGCATTGGAATTAAATTGGGATTTCAATATCGGTTAAAATAGTATCCTCAATTTAATTAGAATAAAATGCAAGTTGTGTTCAAAAATTAATTAGGAGTACATGGGGCCAAAATCAGGTCAGGTCATCAATACCAATAATGAAGAAGACTCAGAACAGAATATTACCCTAATTTGGGCCGCACGAAAAATAGGTCAAGATTGCCTCCAATTTTTTATTGGAACGCACAACGATACAAAATAAAAATTTTTTAAATAACGTCCGCGACGATTTTTTGTGCGGCTAGAAATAATGTACAAAGAGCATAATTACGAGCTGCAAAAATAGCAGAATGGAAGGCGGGCATGTCTAGGGCAAGATTGAAAAATTTGTTGGAAGACAAAAGTCAGGATAGCGCTCCAAATATCGAAGCAAAGGCAATGCGCAATAATTAAATAAAATACAGTAATTAATTACACCTCCAATAAATTAATTCTAAAATAAAATAATTAACCTCAAAATTCCATAATTCCGACAGGTGCTCATCTACTGGCTTCTAGGTCAAGTCTACCATCACAAACACAAATGAACACTGTCTATAATATAATATATTAAAGTACACATCACACTGTTATTTAATTAAATATACTATCATGCAATTAATTAATTATAATTACAATAATATTAAATATTGTAAAAAAGTCAAAAATACCCCTGTTTTCGGAATGTGGTAGTGACAAATCTACCCACCTTAAAAGAATTTCGTCCTCGAAATTTAAATCCTCTAGGTAGCGTTTAATCGTACGCATTATTATTTCCCTCAAACTTAAATTCATCAACCATGACATCAGGTAATAATTCACAATGTCTTTTCACAATTTTAAAATTTTAAAATTTATTGCATAACCTGAAAAATCCTCGAAATAAAATCAAAGTCCATCAAAAATTTCCTCAAATTCTAATGATAACCTCAATCATATCACATCCTTCCTGGAATTAATACATCATAAATTCCGTCATGTTAAATTCTTGACCCTTTATTTAAATCAATATTTTATCCTCGAATTTTTAAATCCTCGATTGTTTTATTTATTTATTTACTATCATCAAAATTAAATTCATCAAATCATATAATCATGAACTACTCCATATTGTTATTTCATAATAAATTTTTTCAAAAATTTTATAAATATCATATCCCTAAAAATCTTCAAATATAAATCAAATCCCATTCTTATCACAATATCCTCCAAAATTTTAAGTTAATAACGAAATACAAGAATTTAATATTCAATCCTCTAATTGAAATCCAATCAATGCATATTTCTAAAATTGAATCTCATCCCAAAATTTGAATTCAACACTAATCCATTTGTGTTCTTATTCCTCGATTTTTTTTCCACATAATATGCAACGATGTAATACTTATAAAACCTCCAATACAATATTCACGATATAAGTTCATAACTTACAGTCCAATAATTATATCGATGGCCTTCTTAAATTCCTCAAATTCAATGATAAATTCAATTATTTCATAATCTTCTTAAAATCAATGATTTAACAAAACTTCAATTACGCCATATTAAATTCCCAACTCTTTATTTAATTTAATATTTTTTCTCAAAATTTAAGGCACCTTGTCTCTCTTTGTCAAGTAATAATCTCTTCGTTAATCTTTACTACAGTTAAATCCTCAACAATCAAAGTCTAAGAGAATTCTACCTACAACCATACAACATGCAACCTAAGAGAAATATGTATGATCATGGTGTCTTTTGTCATGGTATTGCAGTCTCTGTATCAGGGGTACTACTAACTACATTATAACAAGAAATTATGCATACAAGCTACGGTACTAAGGTATCAATCAATCAGAAGACAAAAGAACACGAGGAAAGAAAAGAAAGAACCTGCTAACATATTACTTGCAATATCTTCTAACATAATCATAGGTCAAATGATGCATGGAAAGTTTGATACCTCTATCTCTTTAGGTACCACACTCTACTACAAGCATACTCACTGCTAGCTTCCTTACCTACTGCAATAGTTGATACTAGTCATTCTTATCACTCAAGTGCATATCAATTATAACACACTATACTAAGAACTGCTCTCTCTAATACAACCCTAGATTGACACCCAAGTCAGTTGGCAGTGAGATCTCAATCATACCCAAGTCATCAGATCCTTACACATGTATATTATCTACTCATATATTAATATTCATCTCTTATCTACCATAAAGTTAATCCTCAAAATAATCGTCAAGGTTTAACTTCTCGAACAACTTTAAAGTAAAATGTATATACTTCCTCAAAATCAGATACTCAACATCGAAATAAAATTTTATTACTCCAAAAATCTGTGTAGCCTTAACCATGTTTATTGAATTCGTATTTGAAATCCTCAAAATTTAATGACATAATCTCAACTCCTCTATTATTTTAAAAATTAAAATCTTATTTCCACCTTTGACTTTATAACTCCATAATATATATATCAGTGCTCACGGTCTCTGATACTCAAGGTGCACTCAATGCATCTAGTGTCTATAATTGTGTACTAAAATTGTACTGCCTGAATTACTTGTACTATTACCTCCAATGATCAAAGTTATCATCAACTGTGTTTTCTTTCGTGATTTCAATTTATGTCAACTGGTATATCCTCTAATTATCATCACACCGAGTGCTTACTGTTATTAACATTATTCTCGACTAATCCTCGATATAGAATCATTAGCACTCTTGGTATTATATCACTAGCTTTATTAATGGATCATCTCATCAAGCTCATTATAACTCATGATTACATGCACTTTCTATAATACCCATGCTTTACTTCAATCTCAAGGGCAGGCATATGGTTCTATATCTCGATTGATGTATAAGCATACCTCTTAATCCTTTACAGCCTGTTAAACTAATTGTGATACACTTCACAACTTTCATTACTAATCCTGATATTTCTCTACTTATGACATCTCATTAAACCCTTTATGCATATACATTTCTTTGCCTTTAACATTTCTGATATCAATCATCAAATTAAACATCATGCTCCTTAAATATTTAACACAATTCCTGGATACTTAATTGTTCACGTAGATCATCCAGTTGCATAATCATGATTATCCAGGACGGGTATGTTGGCTCTGATACTAACTCTTGAACTATCACTGATACTCTATACTCTCCTTCTACTCACAGTCTCTAATGACCTTATCCTAGAACCATTGTTACAAGGTACTATGCTATGGGTTAATTCTAGATCAAGGCCTACTACTCACATGTCCAACTAGGAAACACTTACAAACTCACAAGCAATACTCAGTCAATACTAATACTCAAGACACAGACATAATTACAAGTCACTAATTATCATGCCTAACAAGGAACCCTCAAGGAATAGAAGCTCAAAAGGAATTGGATTGAGGACAGAAGGTATCTTTACTGCTAGTAAAGAAAGAAGCGATAGAACAAAGTCCTGGAATAACAGAAATAAATAAGTCTTGAGATGATATTTTAAGAACCAATTTAAGATACAATCTGATAATCATATACGTCTATCCGAAATCATGACACTCAGAATCCTCGCCACGCCAGTAAGCATAGATGCGATAACCGACAGGTTCCGTAACTAAGGTATGCAACTCTATAATCACGTCATCTAGAATCTTCGCCACGCCAACCGGTATGGCTGCGAGAGACCCTAAATTTCATAACTAAAGTATGTACATCCAAGTCAGGTTCCTACATTCTCGTCACGACAGCTAATATGGCTGCGATAAACTCTAGGTTCCATAATCAAAGTAGACGTTTTACCTTTCTCACTGTCCTCATCAACATATGTCACCAGATGATACCGTAAATTTTAGCCCGTAAAATTCATCTCGATATGAAATCAACTCAACAACGATACCAAGAATTTAAATTTAACAACTGGTCAACAAGAATCAAACTCAATAATGATACCAAGATTTTAATTTAATAACTGATCAATAAGGATCAAGTTCAATAACAACAAGCGAGAGCAGACGGGAACAAGGGGAAAGGAATTAAAATTTGAAATTGTAATAAGATTCTCAAGGGGTCGTCCCAGGAATCTCTCAAGAATTTGTGATTGAGTATCCTCTCTAATCCTAGCATCCTATGTCCTATATTCAATAGCAGGCATGCAGTAGTACAACTATGACGTCGCACTACTACGACATCGCACAACTAGCGAAGTCTGACCTGTATGGGCCACCACTAAAAACGTGTCACGACCCGCACCCGGTTTAGGGGCACGAGTGCGTGGGTACGTCCAGCCTACGCTGCAGCATCGGCGGTAGAACGCTGTCTAGGTCAGGTACTATCTAAACAATCTCACGCTAGTATCCAACTCCATAAGGAGACGTGGACATCACTATAAAATATTAACAACATACTCAATCACAACTACAGCACGATAGGAATTGAAGAAATAAAAGAATATAACACAAGTCTAATGACAACATGATCATACGTGCAGTCATTAACTTCCAATCCCCAAGTGTGTCAGAACCCATTCTACTAAGGTCACAGTCTGGAAAAATATTTTGTAGTCAGGAAGGAGCAAAGTACATCTCTAAATAGCAGTTCTATATAAATAACATAAACTATGTAGCAGTTCTAGATGAAAATATACCAGATGCATGTATAGGTACGAGAAATATACAATGAAAGAAATACTGGAAATATTGTAAGTAACTGCAGGAAAAGAAATAATATGTCCATGAGCAAGAAACCTATGACTAAGTGTGTGAGTACTAGCTTTAACATGTGATCGGCTTGGGAACTTGATCAGGCTGGTTACATGTGATTAGCTATGATTCACGAAGGTCAGGCTAACCGTTGGTTAGCTATGATGCATGTAGAGGTCAGGCTAATCACACGTAACGACTATGAAGCATGGAGATGGTCAGGCCGCACCCGACGTGAGATGTGGGGTGAGCTATGATGCATGAAAAGTTGGGTATGATCATATATCTAAACTAAAATACTCCCCAACCCCCGACTGGTATAGTAGATCCAATCATGGTACGCTATGGCACGGGATTCCCTAGGGAGGTAGCAAATCTCCCCGAGTCTCAGTGTCTGTACATGCACAAGATATCAAGGAAACAAGTCTTGTACAAGCTACACCATGAATAAGGAATAACATCTCATGACGAGATCCGTGTATACCAATCCGTCTAACCAACGTGTCAAGAACACGGATATTTACACTAGATACAGTGAACATAGGAGATATCATAAATTAGAAACTAATCAGAGAATGTACTCGCCTTGGGTCCCTAGCTGGTAAAACCAATGTCCTGTCCCAGAGCATCGTCTGGAGGAACCAACAGTCCTAAAAATATATCAAATACAACATTTGCATCAGAAGCTACGCTAACACACAGTCAAAACACTGGCCTCAGGGCCATGCCAGGCAGGGCACTAGTCAGCTAGGGTCACCTAGTAGGGATACATATTAAAACACATCACCTATTTTTTAATCATTAATACCTACCATATATATATTTGCAATACAAATATGTATATACCAAATTGAATTTATACAATACCAATTAAACATACCTTGAAAATATGCTAAGTATATATATAAATACATGTATACTCATATACCAATTAAATATATATTGAAAATATGCTAAGTATATATATATTTAAAATACATATAGTAGAACACGTATTTATATATATCAATCATATATATATATATAGAAATATATTAAGGTATGTACAAATATATATTTTTGAAATTATATCAAGTATATATATATATACAAAATATATATATATACCAAACTTAATTATAGAATTTATTTAAATACATACTATACTCATACAATTGATTACTAATAAATAAATAATATACAATTTACATATTTTAAATACATACATATACTAAATATACACTATACATATTAACATATTTAAAGCATTAATTTAAATAATGCTATTTATACACATATACGTATACCTTAAATACTTACATACATTACTTATATACATTGCATTCACATTAATTATATCCACCATTCATTATATTAACTATTACCCTATTCATTACATTAATTATAATACTAATCATCACATTAAGTATAAAGGAGGGAATGAAGAAGAGGAACTCACAGCAATGGGGTCGAAGCCTCGCCGGAGTACGGCAGGAGGATGGCCGGATCTCCGTTGGTCGTGGTGGCGTTGTTGGATGGTAGTTGACAGCGAGAGGGGGAGAGCACAGCCGGAGTCGAGGCAATGGGGATGGTGACAGATTGATGGGGAGCCGGACTAGAGTCGGCCAGCGGGAGTCGAGGAGGAGAGTTGGCCGCTCGCCGGGGTGCACCGAGGGCCGCCGGAGGAAGTTGCTCGTGAGGGGAAATAGCCGCCGGAGCACGGGAAGTCGGCCGGAGTGCAAAGAGACGCCGATGAACAATAGGGGGAAAATGATGAATAGTGTCCCCCCCCCTTTTGCTAATTTGAATTCAAATTCAAAATAAGAAGAAGAAAAAGGAAGAAGAGAAGAAATAAGAAGGAGAAAGGAAGAAGAATTTCTTCCTACGTTGGAGAGGATGGAGGCTTGTGAGGAGGTGGGGGCTTGCTTAGGGATAGGGTTTTCTAGGAAAATGTGTTGATGTGACAATATATAGGGAGAGAGGTTGGATGAAGGGTGAGGTTGACCCCTAGAATGAGGGGTCCAGATTAAACATGAAGGAAATTAATTCATGTAGGAATGAGGGTGAGGGCTAAAAATAATATCAGGTTCCCTCATTGTTTAAACAATTGGGTGTTGACACAAAAATGCAAATTTACAATTTAGCCTCCCTTAAATTTGGGAAATTGCACAAACACATAAAATGACGAAAATTTGGCAAGCGATTCGGTGTTCGATGTTTTGTAGGGTCAGGGGGCGCTGTATGATTTGTGTGGGCTCAAATAACAGGGCATTGGAATTAAATTGGGATTTCAATATCGGTTAAAATAGTATCCTCAATTTAATTAGAATAAAATGCAAGTTGTGTTCAAAAATTAATTAGGAGTACATGGGGCCAAAATCAGGTCAGGTCATCAATACCAATAATGAAGAAGACTCAGAACAGAATATTACCCTAATTTGGGCTGCACGAAAAATAGGTCAAGATTGCCTCCAATTTTCGATTGGAACGCACAATGATACAAAATAGAAATTTATTAAATAACGCCCGCGACGATTTTTTGTGCGGCTAGAAATAATGTACAAAGAGCATAATTACGAGCTGCAAAAATAGCAGAATGGAAGGCGGGCATGTCTAGGGCAAGATTAAAAAATTTGTTGGAAGACAAAAGTCAGGATAGCGCTCCAAATATCGAAGCAAAGGCAATGCGCAATAATTAAATAAAATACAGTAATTAATTACACCTCCAATAAATTAATTCTAAAATAAAACTATTAACCTCAAAATTCCATAATTCCGACAGGTGCTCATCTACTGGCTTCTAGGTCAAGTCTACCATCACAAACACAAATGAACACTGTCTATAATATAATATATTAAAGTACACATCATACAGTTCTTTAATTAAATATACTATCATGCAATTAATTAATTATAACTACAATAATATTAAATATTGTAAAAAAGTCGAAAATACCCCTGTTTTCGGAATGTGGTAGTGACACCAACACTCAGTTAATAAGCCAAATATTATTGCTCACATCTGCCCTTGACGCATTCCCAAATACGCTGCCTCAAGGGTCGTTCTATGGGTTTACCATATTCATATCCGATTCTACGGGCAAGGTCGCTTAGGGTCAGCTGTCCGGAAGCTACGCTCGATAATTGTAATCATCACGATGGACAGCTACTATAAACATGCTATATCTCATCTAAAAATCTGAATCAAAATCCAACCATTCATCCGAGCGAAGTTTTCGAATTCGAGAACCGCGCTCGTTGAAACCGTCTTCATCAATCCGCCGTTCTGCCCTGAATCCATAAAATTTCTGAATTGCTATGTTTGCCTACTCGTACCATCAATTTCAATGATTCTTGAAACTCAAGACTTGCTCAAATTCCTGTCTATTTACCATCGTTGCACCCTCTTGCCCAAAATTCCATTTTCGCTAAACCTGAGTCAACTTCTCGAGCAGCAATATCCAAAATCTTCAAGTTTGTGTGAATCCATCACTTTGCCCCTCCGAACCAAGTTCGTGTTTTATTGCTTAACCAACAACTCAAATGTGTTACCCAAAATCGTAGTCCGTGCTCGCTATTCTTTCGATTCACCCATCGCTCGTTCAAGCGTATCCCAAGTGTTCATTCCGATCTCATCCATCACTTAAGCCCAACGATACTTTCATTTGTATCAGTCCGTTCTCGATATGCTCAACTCAATACTCACTTGCTCTATTTTCATTCTTCCCAAACTTAATCGACTTGCACCAACCAACATGTATTCTCAATACCCGAGTTCGTTCAGGCAATTTCCATTTGATGTCCAACCAAAACATTTTCCAATGCCTTGCTCATAATGTGGTATCCCATATACCACTCTGAATCGAGTCGCTACTCGCACTACGATTTCCTTGCACTGGATCGAAGATTCGCTAGAACCATCCCTTATGTGTGACCCTGCCTTTCCCAATTTGAGTTTGACACAAAACTCAGGCAATGCTTAAATTATCCAACTGTTTCCATAAATCTCGCGATGCAACTCGTGCCATATCCCATTCTTAATACTTTCAACTATTCTCAAACCGATTCCTACTTTCGCTACACGAGCAACTCGTACAACGATCTTTTCCAGGTATTCCAACCCAATACTCAATGGTTCCACACATTGTTATACAAGCAACTCGTTCCAACTTATTCTGATATTCTCAAGCCAAACTCAAACCTGCTCAACCGATGCGCCACAACCAAAATTCCAACTTATATCCAACACAATCGATAGACGAGCAACTAGTGCAAGGATTTATTCTCATCGAATGTTTCTACTCAAAACATGTCACATAACCAAATCTCGTTAGCCAACCAACTGATCCATTGAGGCAATCAAAATCTCTTGAACGATAAGCCAACCCAACTAAAGCCCACAACTTGTTGCACAAATGCAACAACGCCAACCAACTTGCTGCACGAATGCAACAACGCCTAACGAGGCTAAGCGATCCTACGAAAACCAATCAAGGCAAACCAACAAGAAGAACATGCAGCCACAACAAGAAATATATATAGACTTATTGTATGAAACATTCGATGCGGCACCGAGTAGAGTCAAGAGCTAGACGACACGCGAAAGCTATTTAGAGTTTGTGATGAAGCGAAGGACCAAGTCCGAAGAAATGAACCGGGTGCTCTGATACCAATCTGTCATGCCCTAATCTCCCGCAAGCTCGATAGTCCCTGCTGAACGTGAAATCACCACGTTGCATCTCTCCCGCGAGACAATCATTCTCATCGGGACGTGATGCCGTACGAGCCTGGAGTTGCGCTCGTACAAGGCAATGTTGTTAAACACCAAAGTTATCATCGAAACAACCAAGTTACAGCGGAAGCCAATTTGTGTACCAAGCACACATCAGAGTAATACGCAACGAAGCTCATGATAGGGTCCAAATGAGGTGCCCCGAAGGCAATGCCACAAAGGCGATGCCACGGAGACGATAAAATACTCTTGCTCTTTTCTCTAGCCCACAAACGTACTTACAGTTCATACATCTTGTCCCGTATATCCAAGCAGCACCACTACGCCTGTGTACCTAAAATATTGCCCACAAACGTGGGCCAGTACACAGCCGTACTGGTGAGCGGGGTAACCCACTCGCCAAAGCTGACACTAAGTAAAATAGTGAATGCACACAGTTAAATGGTGATCTTTCTAGTTGAATCCTAGATTCGTTTCATGGCATATGGATGACATGTTAAGGAAAGCTGTAAAGCAGTTTAAGCATGCAAGCATTCAATCTCAAACCAAACGACAAGCATTTATATATATTCGACCCGTCTTACTCAATGCCATCGTTTGCATGATAACATATCGAACCAACAGTCTCGCCTCAATATCCATCCTCAACCAACAGTTTATATATCCAATCTCGAGTGCACACTTTTGCCGAGACAAGGTAGCCGCGCCTACGCGAAGCACAAACCATCTAAAGTAAAGCAAACCAACTCTTATCTATATGAAGTCACTGGCCAAGCCATAAAGGACATATGATCGGACTGATCATATGCGGTTCTCCTCAAAACAGCGCTAAGTAGCTAACCCACCTGGATCGATTGCCAACTGCTGGTACCGCACCCAAGGCACGTTACCCAAATTGTCTCCTCTATGGCCGAACGGTCCCGGTGGCCCGGAGCCTTCCCGTTCCAGGAAACGAAACCATGTGCAATACATGTTGTCCGTGACATACAGACACCAAGTAGGTATAACGAGAGGATCAAATATTCTCGCCCCACCAAGCGATCCTAGACTCGTTCAACCGATATCCAACCGAAGTATCCATAACCATTCTTCCAAAATATCCAACCAAGGATTCTAAATCTCGACCTCAAAACATAGCCCAAGGCACCAAAATATTAAGTGTTTCATAGGCACGATGCCTCTTCTCAACACAGAGTTCCATATTGGTGCAACACCCATGCTCGAAGCAAACCCATGGCACAATGCCGTTTTAGTGGCACAATGCCGCATTCATGGCACGATGCCCCATCAAGCGGCACAACACCCTCGCCGATGCAGTTGTTCGGTTTCGAACCACAACTGCTCGCTTTGCAAGACAAAGCGACCAAATGATACTCGCGCACGGATGCACGTTCGCTCACCCGAATTCTCGATATTCCCATTGCCTCAAATGTATCATTCCAACCGTCCAAGTATAATCCCAAGTATCCAACCGACTGCCTCAAATGCAATAATCCAACCATCGCTCCAACTATCCAACGCGTAACTCATATTCAAGCCACAATCCTACCAAGCCAACGATGCACACTCTATGCACGCCTCAGTGTAGTGTTTACGAATGTTTCAGCCCAAGTGTTCAAGCCTTTACGTATTTCCATATTATTAGGCATGAAGGAGTAGAGGAGAAGGGAAAGCGCCCACTCACAATGTTCGATCCCGTTAGGCATCCTGTCCTGCCGATACGGCCAATCCCTTGAACCCGTGGTCCGATGCAAGCGCGATCTACTCAACTGGTATGACCGTGCGAGCAGGCCGTGCTTTCCAAATCATCCGACCGATCGGATTAAGGAAGACAGCATTATCGCTTCCATCCAGCTATTCAGTACTGTTCTGAATGAACACCTGATTTCCATCGAACCCGCTAGCCATCTGCATATTAAAACCAACTAAATCAATCCTTCTTCCCAAAATCCAATATTTCAAATGTAACCAGCATTTGACTCATTCAGTCCGACTCAGCGTAACGCTCTGAGCGGTTGCGGGGCGTTACAGGTGTCACGTCTGTAATTGCTGTACAAGATCAGACAGTCAAAATAATTCGGGTCTTACCAGTACGTCAGTGTACATAAGGCAATCTACTAACAATTCACAGGGTCACAGGTCAATGTAAATACGGGATATCCGTAATTAACACTAGGGTCTCATGGTACATATATAAATATATACATAGCCTTAACTAGCAAAGTATTTAATTACTTACAATATATATATATATATATATATATATATATATATATATATATATATATATATATATATATATATACATACCATATATTTATATATGTATATAACAACCAATAATTATATACATACCAATTAAATACATATACAATATCAATATATATATATATATATATATATATATACATATATATATATATAGTATATATATTCAATTAGTATATATATATACATATATATATATATATATACATATATATATAGTATATGTATTCAATTAGTATATATATATATATATATATATATATATATATATATATATATATATATATATATATATATATATATATATATATACATACCATATATTTATATATGTATATAACAACCAATAATTATATACATACCAATTAAATACATATACAATATCAATATATATATATATATATATATATATACATATATATATATATACACATATATATATAGTATATGTATTCAATTAGTATATATATATATATATATATATATATATATATATATATATATATACCAAATACATACATATACCCATATACCAATTATATAATAATGAACAATACACGTATACGCGTACGAGTACGTGTACGCAACAAGAAAAGTGTATCTCGAACCTGTAAGCGCGGGAATGAGGCGTTCGACGAGTCATTGAGGAGAGGTGCTAGGTTCAGTTGTGGACAGCGGCTTCTCCGACGAGTTCTGGCCGTGACGAGGGTGGCCAGGGTATTCTCAGGTGTTCAGTCGTGCTTCGGCGAGTCGTGAATGGGGTACATGCTGGTTATAGCGGTCGTACAACGTTCAGCGGGTCGGCTCGGGCGGGTGCGGGATGGTCGGGTGGCAGCGGGTTCCGGCGATCAGCGGCTCGGGGTGTAGCGGGTCAGCAGCTTTCAGGTGAACTGGAAAGTGGGAACAGCAGCGGCTCTGGTCGATTGAGCAGCGGGGTCGAGTGCTTCAGTCTCTGGCGCCGTGCAGGTATTCAGCGGGTGATGGCGAGGCGGGTTGAGTCGTTCGGCATGGTGAAGGAGAGGCGGGGTGGTGTGCTGGGTTCATGCGGGAGATGGCGAGGCAGGTCTGGGCTGCTGGCGGTGAACTCCGACGAGGTGGTTCGACAGGGTGGTGATGCAAGTAGCTTCGGTCATGATTCGGTCGGGTTAAGGAGGGGGGATGATGGGTGAACAGTAAAGATGGGAAGGGGAGAAAGTCGACTGAGTATATTAGTTTAGGTATAGAAAAAAGAAAAGAAAAAAGTAAAGAAAAAGGAAAAGAATATATATATACATGTAAGGTGTTGGGTTGACCTAGAAATTTGGTCCATACTCCTTAGGAAAAGGGCTTCTCATATAGATATTTCAAAGCTATGATTACATAGATTCAAAATGGATGGCTATGATTTTATTGGTTCAAAATAATGGAGGGCTATGGTTTGAGAAGGTTTATGTTAAGTGTTACACACTCCAAAAATTATAAAAAAAATTATATAAAGGAGAAATGGGTTTCTTCATGTATTGTGTCCAATGGGATGGACACCTTAATGCACTTTTGCATAAAAGTGCCCAACAATTGAAAAATTGTACAAGATTGGATATATGGTTTAATTCTATTAAAATAAATATAATTGGTGTTCTAAAATTAATTAGAAGTATATAGGGATGAAATTAAATGGGACACAAATGTCATGAATGAAGAAGACTCAAAATAGAATATTACCCTTATTTGGGTTGCTCAAAATGGGTCGAGATTATGTCTTCAATTTTGATTGGAATGCACAAGGATACAAAGTTGGATTTTATCGAATTAAATATAATTATTTTCGATGAATGTTGTGCGACTAAAATGAAGCACAACAAGGCATAGTTATGAGTCACACAAAAATCAAAATAGAAGGCTGGCACATCTAGGACAAGGGTATAAAATTTATTGGAAGGCAATGGTAAGTGTAGCGCTCTAATTATCGAAGCAACGGTAAAGTACGACAATAAAATAAAATCATAGTAATTAAATATAACTAATAATTATTATGCAATAGCAACACATTCAATTAAATAAACGAAAGAACAAAAATACCCCTATTCTGAAATATGGTAGTGATAGAGTACTAGTCAATAATGTCTTAAGATTAGTAAGATCCCTGCACTTTTTGGTGGATGCTTCAATACTCAACTTAATGCTAGAGATCTTTATAATCATTTGAGGCGGGTTAGAGCATCTATCAATGACTATGGGGATGCTGATTCTATGAGAGTCTATTTTTAACAAATGAGACTAGGGAACAAGAATTTTTATTATGCAATTGATACAAACGAAGAGGGAAGAGCAGCTAACTTTTTCTGGGTTGATGGACGGTCACGCTTGGCCTATCAATAATTTGGAGATGTTGTTACATTTGACACAATATATAGAACAAACAAATATTCTATTCCATTTGGACCCTTTTTGGTTGTACATTTGACACAACTGCTTCAAGTTAGGGAAGAAAAATATCATATTTACATCATCACAGATCAAGATAGAGCTATGAGTAATGCAGTGGCAAAGATATTTCCTAAGACTTGTCATCGTTTTTGCCATTGGCACATAAAAAAAAAACTTCAGAGAAGTTCAAACATATTTATTTCAAATATTCAGGGTTCAAGAAAGCAGTGAAGCAGTGTATTCGTGAAACACGCACAATTAAAGATTTTGAAGATCAATGGGCTACTTTGGTGCATGAATATAAGCTGGAAGACCATGATTGGATAAAAGAATTATATGAGATTAGTCATAGTTGAATTTCGGTCTTTTGTTAGAATACCTTAATTTCTGGTATGAATACAACACAATGAAGTAAAAGTATTAACTCTTTCTTCGATGCTTTAGTTACGGCGAAGACAACCTTGAAATAATTTGTTATAAAGTACGATCAAGCATTAGAGTTGATTTATGTGAATGAGCAAAAGGAGGACTACGTCTCAACTTACAAATAATTTATTTGAAAAGTAAGGATGATTTCTTGGTTCATGGTGTACGTATCTACACAAGAAATATGTTTGGAAAATTTGAGAAAGAGTTGGGTGCAGCGTATCGGCTTAGAGTGGATGAAACTAAAAAAGATGGTGATGTTCAAACTTATGTTGTTCATTACAAGAATGACAACAAGGAAAAGTATGTTGTGAAGATGAACTTGACTACAGTGGAGGGTTCATATGGGTGCTAATTTGTGGTTCATATGGGTGCTAATTTGTGATAATTAGAGTTTATACCCTGAATTTTATATCAGCTTAGAGTTTTAGCCCTGACTTGTCCAATTTGAGAGTTTAGAACCTGAGTTTTTATTATTTTGTTTAATTTTTTTATTTTATCCTTCTTAGTCTATGTCACCCTCATATTTTCAATTAAGGGTAGTTTGGTAATTGACACAGATATTTTATTTTTAGGAGGATTGTATTTAATATTGTGCATGAGTAATTAATTATTTATTGTATTATTTAGTGTTTGATTAGATGTAGTATTTATTTTAGACTTGTGTAGTGGACCTAACCTATTTTATTAGATGCATGAACCCAACATTTGGATGAGTTTAGTTTGGGCCCATTTAATTAGGCCCATGGATTAGGAGGTTGGATTTAATTAGTGAAACCACTGGACTAGAACCTTCCCTCTTAATTAATTTCTTCATGAGAGGCCCCAAGGGGTATTTGGGACATTATACATTGCTTGGAGAGGGTTTACGACCAGCCATAATTAGGAGGAGAGAGAGTGCTCTCATTTCATTTCTTTCCCAAATTTCTAGATCTATTTTTCTCTCTTCCAATTTCCCTCCATTCCCCCATCAATTCTTCCTCAATTCTTCTCAAATCTCTTTCTAAATTCATCATTGAGGCCTCTACATTAAGGATCTACAAGCAAGGAGCAAGGAACAAGGAAGAGGAGGCCAAGATCTACAAGGAGAGGAGTTACTTTGCATTTGGAGACTTTTTATTAGGAATCCATCTCCCAATAGGTACATTTCAGTTTTCCCCCTTCTATTAGACTCTAGATCTGAGATTTTACCATGAGAAACCAACCCACATGCATAGGCTACCCATAGTATTTGGTTTGGAGTCATTCGGAGACCTACGGTGGAAGTTACATGCATTTTTTGTGCCAATTTTGGGGAAATTCCGAGATTGGCACATGTTGTGTTTGTCAATTGGTCAATTAGACCAAATTGACATATGATTGTTTGTTTATGACTAGTGTCGTATCCACAATTGGATACGTATAGGCCGTATCTCATCAATTTAACGAAACGGGTTAATTTTGGGGGTTTCTTCTGATACGGGAAGTTGTGCAAATCAATTCTTGACACTTACACGTAGTGGATCTAATTATGGTTCGTATATTTTATAATTAGTGTATTAGACTTGCTCGTGTCCTCCAGAATGCGTTTGGTTGTGTGTTGGAGCCATATCGCAAGCGTGTCATAGAGAAAGTGTGATACGGGTGCGGTGCGCTCCATGTGTTTGTTGTTTGGCTCTCTTTCCTATACATACATGTGTAATTATACATAATTATGATTAGGTGTCATATATATGCATATGTTAGTGTAGTTGAGTTTATGTATTTATGTGTGTCTAAGTATGTATAGATTAGTGTTTATGGCTATGAGTAGCTCTATGTCAATATGTATATATATATGTACTTGTATAGATATAGGTGTGCTTGTATTTATGGGTAAGTATATATATATATATATATATATATATATATATATATATATATATATATATAGTTGTGATACTTTGATCATATATCTATATGTGTATACGTACCTATATATATAGCTAGCTATCTATATTGGGGAAGGTCTATATATATATATATGTATACTTAGATTGTGTTTAAGTATAAGTGTACATGTGTGTCTGTGTGTTTGAATTTGTGAGAAGTGACTGTGCACCTTGTGCACAGTCGGGTTCAGTGGCAGTGAGCTGCACAAGAGAGTGCAAAGGTATCAACAAGAAGTATCAGTGCAAGCAAAGGGACTCGGGCATAGCAAAATCAGGGTGATCACTGCAGTAACTAACTACATTGGCAGTAATAGCATGTTGAAAAAAAACACATTAAGCAGTGAGGCAAGACAGTGGCTTAGCAGGGAAGTCAGCTCGAGCAGCACTGAAGGGGGCTCTGGTGCATCACTGCTCGAGTGAACAGCGTTGGGGAGAAATTGAGCAACTGTACATCAGCATGTAGCACAGCGGATTTCAGCATGCACCAGCATGCACCACACTGCATACTGCAGCAAATTACTACATTGAGGGCCTGCAGCAACCTCAGCAGCAGCATGGCAGCAATACAGCAAGATATCAGCAAGGCGATTGCTGCAGCAGAGCAGCAAGATGCAGCAGCTGCACAGCGAGCCACTGAGCACACAGCAGTGTGCGTGGCATCAACTGAGCCGAGTGCATTTTCAAGAGGGAGGTGCAGCAGTGCAGCATCCTTCATCTACAAACACTCCAGAGAGCACTGTGAAGCATAACTCGAGGGGCTCGGGCATGGAAGAACAGGGAAGTATCAGTGTACCCATGTTCATCAAGAAGGAAGTGATCAGCAACATGGGAGTATCAGCACTGCAATAGTGCTCGTGCACAATGGCATTCAGTCGAGCAGTTCAGCACATGTTTGTGCAACATCGTGCAGTGCACGAGCACTTAGTATCAGCAGTTCGGGGTGCAGTAACCACTGCAGTGTGCAATACAGTCACTGCTCGAGTGACTGGCAGCTAAGGACTGTACAGACAACTGCAGGATATACACAGCTATTCATCCAACTGCAGGAAGCTACTGAGGGACTTTGCAGTAAACTTTGCAGTGAGGGAACCACTGCACCAACTTGGGTTTGACTGAAATTTAGTGCAACAGCTCTGCAAATCCATTGCTCAGCAGGGAGCAATATCAACCAAGCATTTGAGAGGCACAGCAAACTGTACATATATCAATGAGTACAGTGGCAGTAGCACAGCAATTAATCTGGGCATTAAGAGCTCGGGCACAAGGAAGATCAACAGCAGGATCAGCACAACTATGCAACCAGCAAGAAGGAGGAGAGCAGTGCATCATTTAGATAGCAAGTAGCATTTTCAGCATATGCATTTAGTGCATCTACAGCAGCAATTCAGTAACTTCGCAGTTCAGCAGGGGTGCAGCTAGCTGCAGCTTGTGCAGGCAACTGCAAGCATGAGCAATGTGCAGTTTGCAGCTAACCAGTGCAGCAGGCAGTTACATCAGGCAGCAACCAACAACATGGGCATTGCAATAGCAGCTACATCAAGGTCAGGTATGGGCAGCAGCTAGTTAAGAGTGGTTAGCTAGTAGTTATCAGGGTGTTCAGTAGTTAAGGGTTAGTTAGATATGTGTAATGTTAAGAAATACATGTTAGTTTAGTATATTGAATTATTAGTTAATAGGTTTATGTATAGTATTAGTATATTATATAATTTATAGTTAGTTACGAGGGATTATCTATATATTAGCTAAATGGGGTTTTGAATTACCTTGGGATACCAAGGTATTTCCAAGGTATTAGGTAGATACTCAAGGTATTGACTTTGGGGATCGAGTTAGGCGCGATACGCATTGGTACAAGGCCAAGGTATCATATTTCAACTGTTTTGCTATAATATAATAGTATTTGACTCGTATACATATATAAAACCTATTTTTATATTAAGAAAACTTGCGTATCTTAAGATACGGCTTTTTGAGAGACTTCTTGTATCGTAGCTTAGCTAGTATAGACTAGTTTCATAATGTTTTAACTTAGTGACTTAGTGTTAGACGCTTGCAACCTAGATCTCATCGTTTTGACTTAGAAATGGCCTTGTGACCTACATGTTGACTAGTTTAACTTAATTTCTTTCCAACACCTTATATTAATACAATATTTCATATATAGGTTTGTGTGACACCAGTTGGGACACAGTTTGACATTCATTGCTTGGACGACAGGCGAGTACATTCTCTGATAGTTTCCATTAATTGCTAACTACTATAATGTAAGAATTTAGAAATATTTTACATGACTCTTGACACATTGGTACACGGACTAGTATACACATGGATCAGTCATGGGATGTTACATATATATTATTCATTGTTTCTCGTATTCTTAATATTTAACTTAGACAATGTTTCGTGTTCAACATTCATGTTTAACTTAGACAATGTTTCATGTTCAATGATCAATGTTTCGTGTTCAAGGTTTATTGTTTACATGGCCTTGAGTATCTTATATCATAACGTGTCATGGTTGGATCCATTGTACTAGTTGGGGGAAGGGAAAATATTAGCTAGGTATGTGATCAAATCCTAGACAATATTTTATGTTAACTTAGACAATGTTTATCCAACGTTAAACTAGACAATATTCACCCAAGTCGATCACATATCTATCTAGTATTTTAATCACTTAGTATAGTTACAGTTCTTCACCACATTGTTCATTGTTTACCTGTTCTTCCACCATAGTTGATATTATTCATTGTTTCTCGTCTTGTATTATATTCTCTATTTCTATTTATAGTCATTATCAATTAATTGGAACTGTTATTGGGTTGTACTTCGCTCCATTCCTGACTGAAAAATGTTTTTCAGATGAATGGTTAGAGAGGATGTGTCCCACTCACTATGGACTGACTGATGGAGTGTCACCCGAGGGTAGTGCTAGAGACTGAGGCCTTTTTTATTTGTATACCTTGTATTAGTTATTTCTATTTTAGATATTGGTTGTATCATGTTTGAGATCTGAAGTTGTATTTTGAGATGGCTATGTGATATTTTGAGACTTGTACTTCTTATTCTTTCTATTCTATATCGTGCGTTCATCTTCCTCCAGTTTTATATGTGATTGAGTATTATTTGGTATTGAGATGGCATGGCAGTACTTTATATGCATTGTGTGAGATATTAGATAGTATAGTAGACCAAGACAGCGTTCTACTGCCGATTCTGCGGCGTAGGCTGGACGTACCTACGTACTCGTGCCCCTATACCGGGTGCGGGTCGTGACAGTCTATATTGAAAGATTTTATTATCAAGCATGAGAGGGAGGGTATAATGTAAAAATTAAACCAAATATTAACTTTGGTTTTCTTGTCATGAAAACTGTTGTCTGCTACTGCTAACAAAAGCAAAAATCTATTTCCTTTTAGTCGAACATCGGTTGGGTAAATAAAAGTGCTTGTGGTTATATTAACTTTGCTTCATCAATGATTCGATTGGAAAGTTCTATGGGCTGTATGCACAGCCGCTAATGGCCAGTTCGATTTGGTATGCGTAGTGTATCGGGTGCGGGTGCGCTCATATTTTCGGGCGCTGGATTATGAATATAAATTTTATAGCTTTACCCTTGTCATCTAACTGTTAGTGCTAAGATTTTTTATGTGGTTTTTTTCCATCCCACAATTACGTTCTATTGGGTTTCTGTCGCTAGTAGCACAAATTTTACTGCTATAAACATTTGAGAAGAATTTGTACATAGATCTCGGATCAACTTTTAGTGCAGTGCATTAAGCACGACTTTTATAGAAATTAGTAACATAAATTTTGTTCTTTTTTTGTTTACATGATTTCAAACAAAATAAATAATATTTATTCTAACAATCTAAGAGTTGAACCCAAATTTTAATACTGACTTTTATAACCCCTTGCCTAACACGACCAACTATGCACATGACATTGGTGTCACATTTATTTGAGTCCCCATAGGCTCTAAAAATAATAAATAACAAAAGAAAGTTTAGGGTCTCAGTCCAAACTCGAAGAGTCTTTCGGGTGACGCTTTTATTGGCTGGGATCGCCCTGTGTAGTGAGCCAAAATTTTATCTGACTCTACCACCTCTTAAAGTATGAGCTATCGAACTTAGTTGGCGTAGCAGTAGAAGTCTCTTCTTTGCTAGTCATGATTACTAGTAAGATAGTCTAATATTCTGCAAGAATAATATATTTACTCAATAACAGTGACTGGATTCTAAAATAATTGTTTGAGTAATATGTCTAATCAACATTAAAAAATATTTAGTCTATCAACCGTTGATTAACTTGGGCTAGTTATAGGTGTCGGTTCCTAACTGGTGATGGTCCGAGGATACTTAAGTAACATGTCGCTTAGGACTATTTGTAATACCCCATTCCTAGTCGACATTATGTATCAAGGTGAGTGGGCAGATCTTTGTTCTCTGATTCTTGCACGCCTTAATAATAAATCTGAGTTTTTGCTTACAATATTTTTATAAGAGAATAATAGAACCTGCCTTGCATGTTAATGAACGAAGTCACCTAGCTTATCTTTGAAACGAACATGTCTGCTTAACTAAAAGATCCTGAAATGCTTATCTAAAAGTGCTTGAACATGTTCACTATCCCCTATGCTCCGAGAGAACTATATCGTATGCCTGAATGTGTTCAAGTGATAAGGCGGCTTGCCCCGCAACAAAGAAATGATCTGGTGGTTTATCTCATCTACATACTAGAGTTTATTTGATAGTGTTCCCTGCATTCGTATCGGTCGAACAATGGCTATTGGTGGATAGCTGAACTGCATGTATCACAGCTGCTACAGAGATAGTGGAAAGCAACCATGAGTCACAGCTGCCTCTAGCATCAAATAAATGAGTCATTGGTATGCTGGACCAACCGCTACCGATCCTGAGATACTCGGGGACCATACTTCATATAGCTAGTTTATTGTGTCGGCTTGGATAGAGAACTGCCCTAAGATATGCATTGGTGTCTAGTTATGTATTTGTCCCTAGAGTCCCATGAGACACGCTGCGTACACCCTGAAACAGAACGAATGCCTTGTCTTGCTTATATCGCATATGAAACTCTATTTTCTAAAGATGTTTCCAAAACATAGTAATATGACTATGTTTAATATTGCATATAACGAATCTAGGTAAAACTAGAAAGATCACTAGTAATGTAATATTTTATAACATGATTACTTAGTGTTGGTTTTAGTGAATGCTGGAGCGTCCGAGGGAGCGATAGGCATGCCTCAGTCCCCAAGATCCAGAATTGCTTGCGTTTTGTTTGCCTCGAGCTGCCTTCGTATAAGAGAGCATAATGTATGGAACGATGCCTTTGTAATCAAAGAACCCAAGTTGCCTCGATTTATCCCGAATACTCGGATTGTTGAATGCTTGCAACAATGTCCCTCCGCTGCTGACTCGATTGATGCAATGATAGCCTAAACTCTAGCGATAGATGCCTTGTACGGGCGTAACCACAAGCCCGTACGACATCACGTCTCGATATCAAATGGGCCACGTACGCTCGCTCGTCCCGTCGAGACAAGCGGATGACAGAAGGATCCTTTCGGCATGTACCCAAAATAATCTCTACTTTAAAATATTAAATTTAATGAAAATTTTAATGTCACTAAACTATTTTCTTCCTAAATAGTTTAAATATACGAAATAAATATTTGGTTGAAATAAATCATAATATTAATTTTATTAATGGATGATAATGGATGATACAATCAACAATATTGATTGTATTGATAAATTATATATAAAACCATACAACTATAAATGTATATATAGATGGAAAACATATCCTTATCCGTATAGGAGAAAGAATTTGTATCCATATAGGAGAAAAAATATGTATCAATATAGGAGATACACAAAGATAAACTTGAATCTAATCATATCTTAACACCCCCTTCAAACTCATGATAGGTCAAACAATATCAGTTTGCCCAATAGAAAAACTAAAACCGTGGTGTGGATGTAGCTTTATAAAGAAATCTGTCAGCTGATTACGGAGATCATATATGGTAGAGAAATAGTACTAGACTTGGCTATGAAGTAATACTGGTATTGGCTCGTGCACTTCTAGATGGCTCGTACGTTTCTGGATAGATATAAAGAAGATGGTGGTGTCGAAGGACTAGATATTGATATTTTTGTGGCAAGACGCCTCGTAGGAGCTCAGCAACTTGGAAATCTGGATAACTCTATGTTAAAAATTTTGTAGATAATCAACTATTGATTATCTGAAAAATACTCTTAATGGCTTAAGCAGCAGCGACTTATGACAATATAAATTGTATGTTGTGGTTTGATGATAAAATGATGATGGTGAGTCAGTTTTTGTAGATGTAACCGAAGAAATTAACGACAATGCCTGGAGACGACGACCTGGAGTTTGGCCGGTGAATACGATGACCTGTGGAGATGACAACCCGGAGTTTGGTTAGAGAAGACGACGACCTAGAGTTTGGCCGAAGAAGACGACGACCTGGAGTTTGGTTGGAGAAGACGTTGACCTGGAGTTTGGTCGGAGAAGACGATGACCTAAAGTTTAGTCAGAGAAGACGACGACCTGGAGTTTGGTCGGAGAAGACGATGGAGTAGATAGATTTTTCCTAGGCTCTGATACCATGAGACAAATCATAATATTGATTTTATTAATAGATGATAATGGATAATACAATCAATAATATTGATTGTATTAATAAATTATATATGAAACCATACAACTATAAATGTATATATAGATGAAAAATATATCCTTATCTATATAGGAGAAATAATATGTATCCATATAGGAGAAGAAATATGTATCCATATAGGAGATATATAAAGATAAACCTGAATCTAATCCTAAATATAATCATATCTTAACAGATGTCTCAAGAATGTACCTATATTAACAAATATTTGACTAAGGCAATATAGAGAATAATTGTTCACAACAAGACAAACTTCTTTTGTTAAATCAACTGAACGATTATATGTAACAAGTTTGTTTAGAATGGTCTAAAATTTATTGCTACAGTAAATTATGTTTAGAACAAGTTTGTTAACAACAAGTAAAATATTCCCTATAATAGTCACCAATATGAGTATGATAAGAAATTTAGAACTATCTATAACATATTAGAAGAACTATTTTCTGTAATATAAATAAGATAATATTATTACATTAATGTTGGAAAAGAAAGTACAAAAATTGTTCCCCAAACCAGAGATTACCTACAAGAGAACCAAGAAAAAATGCACAAACCAAAAATGCCATGTCATACCCTAATTTTGTGGAATCGATAGTTATCCCCCGGGCGTGATACCGTGCGTGCCTAGGTTGCGCAACGCACAAGGCCAAGGTATTTTATATAACGAGCACATATTCAGAGTATGCAGATAATTGAACATAATGTTGAAATATGGAAAAGTTCCCTTTATTGATAATGAACATATTTTATAAACTCTTGAACGAGTCTGATAATTGTCGCACGGGCTTATAAAAGTGGACACAAAATGAGATAATTGCTTTGTACATTATATCCTTTTACTAAGACTTCAAAGCTATAGACACCTTCGGGCGAAGCTATCACCTTTCCTCGGAGCTGCATAGGGTATGTGCACGAGCTCCTAGAACTTACAAAACATGCTTCAAGGGCACGAACTGGACCTGCATGTAGGTGGACTAGATTGGGAAGTCGTCCTAGCTTCTTACAGGATCTCCTTGGTGCGGGAAACCTATTGCAACGAGGGTCGATATATTAAAATACACTAGTGAATGTGAGCTAACCCAATTATACTAATCAACACATTATTGATATGAACCATACAAGTTATTATGTGGTCTTTCTATCTTACCTTAGTTTAATTCTACAAGCAAGCAATAGATATATAAATTTACTGAATTAAATATGTTATTGCTCAATGACATTTACCTGTCTGTCTGAACCACCTGCAAAATACTTACCATGACCTTTCCTGCCACAAAGAAATAGTTAGCTTACACAATTTAAATATACGAGGGGATCACTGGCATGATGCCATAATGGATGAGTTATAATCTTGAACGAGGATGGTATGCAATTAAAGCATGTGAGGCGCTACAGACTATCCCGTCCAGCAAGTGAGACTATCATGAAGTTTCGTCCGGATCGGATCAGTGCCAGTGCCCCAGTGATTGTCCGTAGGAACCATAAACCTTATACACAAGTTGTCCGTGATCAAGCGATGTTTATACTAAGTTATCAATTGTTGTAGTTCAAGCAACACGAGCACGAGACAAGTAACATGGTATGATCTATTTGCATAGTCTCTCTGACCAGTTTATTGTATAGTAAGCTGTCACTACCACATTCTGAAAATAGGGGTATTTTCGACTTTTTGCAATATTTAATATTATGTTATTTATAATTAATTAATTGCGTAATAGTATATTGATTTAAATAATTATTATGTGTGATGTGTAATTAAATATATAATTATATGCAGTGTTAATTATTTTATTTTAGCTAGCAGACTAGACCTAGAAGCCAGTAGACGAACCCCTATCCGAATTATAGAATTCTGGATTTTATTATTTTATTTAGAATTTAATATTTGGAGATTGTAATTAATTACTGTATTTTATTTAATATTTTGTGCATTGCCTTTGCTTCGATATTTGGAGCGCTATCCAGACTTTTGTCTTCCAACAAATTTCACCATCTTGCCCTAGACATGCCCGCCTTCAATTCTGCTATTTTTGTAACTCATAATTTTGCTCCTTGTGCATTGTTTCTGGCCGCACAAAAATCGTCGCGGACGTTATTTTTAATTTCCTATTTTTGTATCGTTGTGCGTTCCAATCGAAAATTGGAGGCCATCTTGACCTATTTTTCGTGCGGCCCAAATTAGGGAAATATTCTGTACTGAGTCTTCTTCAATATTGGTATTGATGACCTGACCTGATTTTGGCTCCATGTACTCCTAATTAATTGTTGAACACAACTTGCATTTTATTTCTATTTAAATTGAGGATACCATTTTATCTGATTTTAAAATCCCAATTTAATTCCAGTGCCCTGCAAATTCAGCCCATACCCATCTTACAGTGCCCCCTGACCCTACAAAACATCGGACCCCGAATCGCCCGCCCAATTTTCGTTATTTCACGTGTTTGTGCAATTTCCCGAATTTAAGGGGCTAAGTTGCAATTATTCAATTGTAGGTGCCAACACCTAATTATTTTAATCAATGAGGGAGCCTATTAATTTTAATTAAGAACCCTCAACCCCCATGAATAAATTCCTCATGTTCAATCCTAACCATTCATTAGAAATTGGCCCATCACAACCCTCCACCACACCCTCTCTCTCCCTATTTAATGACTTGTACTCTCAAACCCTAATCCCTATGCAACCTAGAAAACACTACCTCACAAGCCTCCAAAATCCTCAAGCCCCCATCCTCTCTCCTACGTTGGAAACCTCTTCCTTTCTTTTCTTCCTTTCTTCTTCTCATTTCTTTTCTTCTCTTCTCCTTCCTTTTTCTTCTTCTCTTTCCTTTCTTGTTTCTTCTTCTTTTATTTGCTTTTAAAATCGAATCCAAATAATAAGGGGGGAGTACTGTTCACCATTTCCCCTTATTGTGCATCCCCGGCGACCCGCAGTGAGCTCCGAGTCCGGCGGCTGCTCCGGCGCCGAGTCTCCATCCGGCGGCTGCTGTGTTCTCCCCTTCCTCCGCTCCTGTCCTCCCATCTCCTCCCTCTGCACTCGGCGTCCGGCGGCTCCCCCTCACAGACCTCCGGCGGCGGCGAGCGGCCCGGCCTCCAGTCTCCATCCCGCGGCTCCTCTGCTGCTCCTCTGCGTACAGCCACCGGCCTACGGCTGCTCCTCTCCATCTCCCCTCCATACCCCGGCGGCCCCTCGGATCCGGCGTTCAGCCCGGCGGCCGCTGCTCGAGCCACCCTCGAGTTGAACTCCTCCGGACAGTCCCCCTCGCGCCACCGGCGGCCGCTACTCGGCCATCCAACCCCGGCGGATCCCCCTCGCATCTCCGGCCGGCGAGCACCCCGACCCCGCTGCTCCTCAGAACTCCGACGGCCCTCTGCGTCTCCGGCCAGCGAGCGACCACCCCCTCACTGTAATCCTCCCTCTCTCCCTCTTCTTTTCCTGCTTTATATATATATATATATATATATATATATATATATATATATATATATATATATATATATATATATGTATGTATATATACTTATATACATACTTATATACGAATATGTATATAAACAGTATATTAAATTAATGTGAATGCATTGTATATAAATATGTATGTAGGTATTAATATATATGTATATATTTTATATATATACTGGTTATTTTTATATAATATCTATTTAATAAAAAGGTATACGCTAGTATAAATTAGTTTGATAAATTAGTATATGTATTTAATTTAAATTGTATATATAATAATTAGTGTATATATATGTATAAGTATATATTAAATTGTATATGTATAGTATATATAATGTATGTATTTAAAATATAAATATGTATAGTAATTATTTTATTAAATTGTATAAATAATTAGTATATGTATTTCATTTAATTTGTATATAAAATGTAAAGTATTTATATTTAATTAATGTATTTTTGGCATATATATGAGTATACACTAGTATAAATTAAATATGTAATTTTAAAAGGTATATATAAATATATATATATATATTGTAAATGTATTTAAAATTGGTGCCTGTATAAAATATTGTAAGTATGAATTATGTATATATATATATATACATACAAGTATTATTTTATTATGTTTATATGCAAGTATTATTTATTTTTTTAAAAGTATATATATTTATACATATATCTATAATTGTATTGATAGAAATTATATGTAATTAATTAATAAGATGTTAATTAAATAGGTAGTCCTACTAGATGACCCTAGTTGACTAAGTGCCCTGTCTGGCATGGCCCTGAGGCCAGTGTTTATAGACTGTGTGTTAGCGTAGCTTCTGATACAAATGTCATATTGTGATGTGTTTATAGGACTGTTGGTTTACCAGGGGATACTCTGGAACAGGACATCCATAAATACCAGCTAAGGACCCAAGGCAAGTACATTCTCTGATAATTTTCAATTCTTGATAATTTCTATAAGTTCAATGCTCGTGAAATGTTATAACTGAATCTTTGACACTGTGCTACATGGACTAGTATAGCTTGGATCTGCAGTCATGAGATGTTACCTTGATTATCGTATTGATATTATACACGACATTTACATTGACATCGACATTGACATTTACATTAGACATTGATATTAGACATTGTACATTTACATTAGACATTGTACATAATATATTAGACAATGTTGTGTATTCGTGACGTGTCATGATTGGATCCACAGTACTAGTTGGGGGGCGGGGAAATTGCTAGTAAGAAATGTGATCAAATACCTATCGTACAAGTTTATATTATTGGTGTTAATCATACCCCCACGTATGATTAGCCAGACTGTAGCAATTGTACATGTCCCAAGCCGATCACATTTTGAAACTACTATTTCAAACACCTAGAATAGATTACAGTTCTCTATTTTTAATCATATACTACATCACCCGTATATGATACTGTTCCTTTCATTTTTATACATGCACTGACTGTGTTTCATTGCCTATTGCCTGTCTCTCTTAAACTGTCATTACATTATTCCACTGTCTTCTCAGTAGCTAGCATGACATGTTTTATTGTATTATAGACATTATCAATTAATGGAACTGTTATTTGAGATTGTGCTTTGCTCCTTCCTGACTGGAAACATTTTTCCAGACTATGCCTTAGAGGACCGCTGTCCGACATTTTATGGACTATGGTGAGTAGCTGCAGACTTGGTAGTTAGCTGTGATTCTGGAAGGTCTAGACGGAATTATTATTTCTTGTTAGTTCTTAAGTAGACTATTTGGTACCGGATTTGTCTCCGGCATTTTGATGATTCTTGGATATTGTTAAGTTAAGTTATTTCTTGTGGACTTGTGTTGTGTTAAATTTTAGTTTATTATTCAAAATCTTATCGTGCTGTAATCATGTGATTGGGTATATGTTTATCTATTTGTGTCATCCGTGCCTCCTAATGGAGATTGGATATTTGCGTGACATTAGTTAGATAGTATCAATACCTGGACAGCGTTCTACCGCCGATGCTGCGGCGTAGGCTGGACGTACGCACGCACTCGTGCCCCTAAACCGGGTGCGGGTCGTGACACGTTTTTAGTGGTGGCCCACGCAGGTCAGACTTCGCATTTAGAGCGATGTCGTAGTAGTGTGGCATCTTGTTACACTATTGCGTGCCTGCTATAGGACATAGGACATAGGATACTAGGATGAGAGAGGATACTCAATCACAAATTATTTGAGAGATTCCTGGGATGACCCTTGAGAATCTCATTATAAATTCCAATTTAAATCCTTCCTCCTTGTTTTCGTCCGTTCTCACTCATTGATATTGAGTTTGATTCTTGTTGACCAGTTGTTAACTTTAAATCTTGGTATCGTGTGGAGTTTTGATTTTATATCGAGATGAATTTTATGGGCTAAAATTTACGGTATCATCTGATGACATATATTGATAAGGACAGTGAGAAAGGAAAAACGTCTACTTTGGTTATGGAACCTACAGTTTGTCGCAGCCATTCTAGCTATCGCGACGAGAACGTAGGAACCAGACTTGGATGTACATACTGTAGTTATGAAACTTAGAGTCTTTCGCAGCCATACCGGTTGGCGTGGCGAGGATTCTAGATGACATGATTATAGAGTTGCATACCTTAGTTACGGAACCTGTCGTTATCGCCTCTATGCTTACTGGCGTGGCGAGGAATTCTGTGTGTCATGATTTCTGGCAGACGTGTATGATTATCAGGTTGTATCTTAAATTGGTCCTTAAAATATCATCTCAAGACTTATCCATTTTGTTATTCCAGGACTTTGTTCCATCGTTTCTTTTCTTTACTAGCAGTGAAGATACCTTCCGTCCTTAATCCAGTTCTTTTGAGCTCCTATTCTCTAAGGATTCCTTGCTAAAATTTCTAATTTAAATCATTCCTTTGTTCCGTCCATTCTCACTTATTGATGTTGAATTTGCTTGTTGTTATTGATTAGGTATTAAATTAGGATTTTGGTTTCCTAGTAGGGTTGGATTTCATATCAAGATAAATTGCAGACTGATTTATGGTACTATTTGATGATGCCTGTCAATTAGGACAGTGAAAAATGATTAAACATTAGAGCTATTGGACTACAGAAGGGGATTTAAAATTTTTAATTGAAGATTGAAAGTAAATTTCAAATTTTAGAATTTGAGAGGTTGAGATATTATGTTATTAAAATCTTATTTTGAAGATTTCAATGAATTGCAAAATTTTGAAATTGAGGAGTTGAAATATGGTTATTAAAATTTTATTTTTGAGAAATTCAGACTCAATTTGATGAACACAGACAAGTCTGTAAGGGTCTTTTAGTGATTAAGTTTCATTCAGTATTTAAATAATTGACCTTGAGGGGAGTGTATACAATTTACTTTAAATTTTATTCGAGGAGTTATTTTGAGGAAAATTTATTTGAGGATAAGATTTTATTGTGGGAGAGATACATTAGTATACAATAGATGAGATGCATGTGTATAAGGATCGGTTGGCTTGAGTATGATTGAGAATTCACTGCAAACTGACTTGGGTGATCATCAAATGTTGTACTAGAAAGTGCAGTACTTAGTATAGTGTATTGAAATTGATATGCACTTGAGTGATAAGAATAACTAGTATCAACTATTGCAGTAGGTAAGGAAGCTAGCAGTGAGTATGCTTGTAGTAGAGTGTGGTACCTAAAGAGATAGAGGTATCAAACTTTACATGCATCATTTGATATATGATTATGTTAGAGATAGAAGATATTGCAAGTAATATATTAGCAGGTTCTTTCTCTTCTTTCCTCATGTTCTTTTTTCTTCTGATTGATTGATACCTTAGTACCGTAGCTTGTATGCATGATTTTTGTTATAATATAGTTAGTAGTACCCCTGATACAGAGACTGCAATACCATGACAAAAGACACCATGATCATACATATTTCCCTTAGGTTGCATGTTGTATGGTTGTAGGTAGAATTCTCTTAGACTTTGATTGTTGAGGATTTAACTGTAGTAAAGATTAACGAAGAGGTTATGACTTGACAAAGAGAGACAAGGTGCCTTAAATTTTGAGAAAAAATAAAGAGTTGGAAATTTAATATGGCGTAATTAAAGTTTTGTTAAATCATTGATTTTTAGAAAATTATGAAATGATTAAATTTATCATTGAATTTGAGGAATTTAAGAAGGCCATCGATATAATTATTAGACTGCAAGTTGTGAACTTATATTTTGAATATTGTATTGAAGGTTCCATAAGTATTACATCGTTGCATATTATGAAAAAAAAAAAAAAAAAAATCGAGGGATAAAGAACACAAATGGATTAGTGTTAAATTCAAATTTGGGACGAGATTCAATTTTTGAAATATGCATTGATTAGAGTTCAATTAGAGGATTGAATATTAAATTCTTGTATTTCGTTATAAACTTAAAATTTTGGAGAATATTGTGATAAGAATTTGATTTATTTTGAAGATTTTTAGGGATATGCTATTTATAGAATCTTTGAAAAAATTTATTGTGAAATAACAATATGGAGTAGTTCATGATTATATGATTTGAGGAATTTAATTTTGATGGTAGTAAATACATAAATAAAACAATCGAGGATTAAAAAAAAAAAAAAATTTGAGGATAATTATTGATTTAAATAAATGGTTAAGAAATTAACATGGCACAATTGGTGGTTTATTAATTCCAGAAAAGATTTTGACATGTTTAAGTTGGTTATTAATTTGGAAATTTGGGAGATTTATCAATGTATTTATTTAATTGCGAGTTATGAATTTTGAACTTTATAATTGGATATAACAATTGGAGAATCCTCAAATAGCATATTGTTGAGTACTTTGAGGAGTGGATATTAAATTCCGGACATTGGATTATTAACTCAAAAACTTTCAGGAAATTTTTAATAAAAAAGGGACTTTGATTCTATGTCGAGGATTTTTACAGGAATACAGATAATTTCGGATTTTTGAAATTGTGAAAAGACCTTGTGGATTATTCGTGGTTGATGAGTTTATTTGAGGGAATAATAATGTGTATGATTAAACACTAGTATGAGGATTTTAATTTCGAGGACGAAATTCTTTTAAGGTGGGTAGACTTGTCACTACCACATTCTGAAAACAGGGGTATTTTCTACTTTTTGCAATATTTAATATTATGTTATTTATAATTAATTAATTGCGTAATAGTATATTGATTTAAATAATTATTATGTGTGATGTGTAATTAAATATATAATTATATGCAGTGTTAATTATTTTATTTTAGCTAGCAGACTAGACCTAGAAGCCAGTAGACGAACCCCTATCCGAATTATAGAATTCTGGATTTTATTATTTTATTTAGAATTTAATATTTGGAGATTGTAATTAATTACTGTATTTTATTTAATATTTTGCGCATTGCCTTTGCTTCGATATTTGGAGCGCTATCCAGACTTTTGTCTTCCAACAAATTTCACCATCTTGCCCTAGACATGCCCGCCTTCAATTCTGCTATTTTTGCAACTCATAATTTTGCTCCTTGTGCATTGTTTCTGGCCGCACAAAAATCGTCGCGGACGTTATTTTTAATTTTCTATTTTTGTATCGTTGTGCGTTCCAATCGAAAATTGGAGGCCATCTTGACCTATTTTTCGTGCGGCCCAAATTAGGGAAATATTCTGTACTGAGTCTTCTTCAATATTGGTATTGATGACCTGACCTGATTTTGGCTCCATGTACTCCTAATTAATTGTTGAACACAACTTGCATTTTATTTCTATTTAAATTGAGGATACCATTTTATCTGATTTTAAAATCCCAATTTAATTCCAGTGCCCTGCAAATTCAGCCCATACCCATCTTACAGTGCCCCCTGACCCTACAAAACATCGGACCCCGAATCGCCCGCCCAATTTTCGTTATTTCATGTGTTTGTGCAATTTCTCGAATTTAAGGGGCTAAGTTGCAATTATTCAATTGTAGGTGCCAACACCTAATTATTTTAATCAATGAGGGAGCCTATTAATTTTAATTAAGAACCCTCAACCCCCATGAATAAATTTCTCATGTTCAATCCTAGCTATTCATTAGAAATTGGCCCATCACAACCCTCCACCACACCCTCTCTCTCCCTATTTAATGACTTGTACTCTCAAACCCTAATCCCTATGCAACCTAGAAAACACCACCTCACAAGCCTCCAAAATCCTCAAGCCCCCATCCTCTCTCCTACGTTGGAAACCTCTTCCTTTCTTTTCTTCCTTTCTTCTTCTCATTTCTTTTCTTCTCTTCTTCTTCCTTTTTCTTCTTCTCTTTCCTTTCTTGTTTCTTCTTCTTTTATTTGCTTTTAAAATCGAATCCAAATAATAAGGGGGGAGTACTGTTCACCATTTCCCCTTACTGTGCATCACCGGCGACCCGCAGTGAGCTCCGAGTCCGGCGGCTGCTCCGGCGCCGAGTCTCCATCCGGCGGCTGCTGTGTTCTCCCCTTCCTCCGCTCCTGTCCTCCCATCTCCTCCCTCTGCACTCGGCGTCCGGCGGCTCCCCCTCAAAGACCTCCGGCGGCGGCGAGCGGCCCGACCTCCAGTCTCCATCCCGCGGCTCCTCTGCTGCTCCTCTGCGTACAGCCACCGGCCTACGGCTGCTCCTCTCCATCTCCCCTCCATACCCCGGCGGCCCCTCGGATCCGGCGTTCAGCCCGGCGGCCGCTGCTCGAGCCACCCTCGAGTTGAACTCCTCCGGACAGTCCCCCTCGCGCCACCGGCGGCCGCTACTCGGCCATCCAACCCCGGCGGATCCCCCTCGCATCTCCGGCCGGCGAGCACCCCGACCCCGCTGCTCCTCAGAACTCCGACGGCCCTCTGCGTCTCCGGCCAGCGAGCGACCACCCCCTCACAGTAATCCTCCCTCTCTCCCTCTTCTTTCCCTGCTTTTTTTATATATATATATATATATATATATATATATATATGTATGTATATATACTTATATACATACTTATATACGAATATGTATATAAACAGTATATTAAATTAATGTGAATGCATTGTATATAAATATGTATGTAGGTATTAATATATATGTATATATTTTATATATATACTGGTTATTTTTATATAATATCTATTTAATAAAAAGGTATACGCTAGTATAAATTAGTTTGATAAATTAGTATATGTATTTAATTTAAATTGTATATATAATAATTAGTGTATATATATGTATAAGTATATATTAAATTGTATATGTATAGTATATATAATGTATGTATTTAAAATATAAATATGTATAGTAATTATTTTATTAAATTGTATAAATAATTAGTATATGTATTTCATTTAATTTGTATATAAAATGTAAAGTATTTATATTTAATTAATGTATTTTTGGCATATATATGAGTATACACTAGTATAAATTAAATATGTAATTTTAAAAGGTATATATAAATATATATATATATTGTAAATGTATTTAAAATTGGTGCCTGTATAAAATATTGTAAGTATGAATTATGTATATATATATATATACATACAAGTATTATTTTATTATGTTTATATGCAAGTATTATTTATTTTTTTAAAAGTATATATATTTATACATATATCTATAATTGTATTGATAGAAATTATATGTAATTAATTAATAAGATGTTAATTAAATAGGTAGTCCTACTAGATGACCCTAGTTGACTAAGTGCCCTGTCTGGCATGGCCCTGAGGCCAATGTTTATAGACTGTGTGTTAGCGTAGCTTCTGATACAAATGTCATATTGTGATGTGTTTATAGGACTGTTGGTTTACCAGGGGATACTCTGGAACAGGACATCCATAAATACCAGCTAAGGACCCAAGGCAAGTACATTCTCTGATAATTTCCAATTCTTGATAATTTCTATAAGTTCAATGCTCGTGAAATGTTACAACTGAATCTTTGACACTGTGCTACACGGACTAGTATAGCTTGGATCTGCAGTCATGAGATGTTACCTTGATTATCGTATTGACATTATACACGACATTTACATTGACATCGACATTGACATTTACATTAGACATTGATATTAGACATTGTACATTTACATTAGACATTGTACATAATATATTAGATAATGTTGTGTATTCGTGACGTGTCATGATTGGATCCACAGTACTAGTTGGGGGGCGGGGAAATTGCTAGTGAGAAATGTGATCAAATACCTATCGTACAAGTTTATATTATTGGTGTTAATCATACCCCCACGTATGATTAGCCAGACTGTAGCAATTGTACATGTCCCAAGCCGATCACATTTTGAAACTACTATTTCAAACACCTAGAATAGATTACAGTTCTCTATTTTTAATCATATACTACATCACCCGTATATGATACTGTTCCTTTCATTTTTATACATGCACTGACTGTGTTTCATTGCCTATTGCCTGTCTCTCTTAAACTGTCATTACATTATTCCACTGTCTTCTCAGTAGCTAGCATGACATGTTTTATTGTATTATAGACATTATCAATTAATGGAACTGTTATTTGAGATTGTGCTTTGCTCCTTCCTGACTGGAAACATTTTTCCAGACTATGCCTTAGAGGACCGCTGTCCGACATTTTATGGACTATGGTGAGTAGCTGCAGACTTGGTAGTTAGCTGTGATTCTGGAAGGTCTAGACGGAATTATTATTTCTTGTTAGTTCTTAAGTAGACTATTTTGTACCGGATTTGTCTCCGGCATTTTGATGATTCTTGGATATTGTTAAGTTAAGTTATTTCTTGTGGACTTGTGTTGTGTTAAATTTTAGTTTATTATTCAAAATCTTATCATGCTGTAATCATGTGATTGGGTATATGTTTATCTATTTGTGTCATCCGTGCCTCCTAATGGAGATTGGATATTTGCGTGACATTAGTTAGATAGTATCAATACCTAGACAGCGTTCTACCGCCGATGCTGCGACGTAGGCTGGACGTACCCACGCACTCGTGCCCCTAAACCGGGTGCGGGTCATGACATAAGCTATGTTCTATACATAGCATAATTATAAAAAAAGTATACATTCTAAATAGAATTAAAACATGATAAAAGAATATTCTAAGTGAACTAGCTTGCAACAAGGTAACCGTTTACAAGTTGCTTGACAAGCACAAGTAATCCAAGTCTATTCTTTTTTATCTTGACATCTTTAAGTAATTATGGTATCGTTTGATCAGAACAATCAAGAAGGCAAGATTTTAGATGTGAAGACTTGGAAGAAGGGCCAACTAAATTGAATTATAGCCACTCACAAGTTGGTGGGGAAAGAAAAGAAAAGAGATACTTCAAGACTACGCTGGTGCGACGTCTACTGCACGATCACCTGTATTTTCATAAACAGATGATCAATACCTCTCCTACTCTTTCCAAGCTCAGAATAAAATATAGTTCAACGAAAGAAAAGTCCATCAAAACTATTCAAGAAAATGCAAATCCAAAAACCAACTCAAAAGCACGAAAACTATAAGGCGACAACGAAAACTAGGTAAAAAAAACTTGCAGCAGAGAGGTCCCTCTTAACTCTGCCTCAAAGTCCATATTTGGGGTAAGGTCTACTGAATATAGGAATTGATTCCGAAGAAGCTAATCCATAAAAAGTAAAATATCTTGATTCAATCTATCCCGATCGAACGATACCAAAAGTATTTCTTAGTAGTGCTCCCCGTAAAGGGGGAATGGGGAACCACCTCCTAACCAACTAATAGGAAGTTTTGTCCATGAAACTTACGAATAGAACCTACCACTATAAAATAATAAAAAAAACTTTTCTTTTATCTCAGACTCAAGCTCCCACGTCGATTCCTCGACCGAATAATTTCTTCAAAGCATACGCACGAGAGGAATCGAACGACTTTGAAGTAGCTTCTTCTTTTGATCCAAGATCGTCATAGGGTGTTCAACATACGTCAAGCCTGCCTTCAAGTCCAGTTGATCAAGATCCACCACATGACTCGGATCGTACACTTACTTCCTAAGCTATCACAGTGGCAGGGGAATCTGATATGCGACTGGGGTGACTCATTTAAGTATTTTGAATGTTTGATGAATCTTAGACTTAGCTTCCCCTTTTCTCTAAATCTGGGAACTCCTCACATGGGCGAGACTTTAAGAAATACACAATCGCCTTCTAAGACCTCGAGAGGTCGATGGTGCACGTCCGAGTAACCCTTTTGATATTTTTGTGCAACCTTCAATAGTTCGCGGATCAAACGAATCTTTTGGGCCAATAATTTACCGTTCACCAACTTTACCATTCACCAAATTTATCCCAACAGATAGGGGATCTACGCTTCCACCCATACAATGCCTCATATAGCATCATTTGAATGCTGGATTGATAGCTATTATTGTATACAAATTCAGCTAACGGTAGATACATATCCCTACTTGACTTCAAGTCCAAGGTGCAGAGCCGTAGCATGTCTTCGAAGATTTGGTTTACTCGCTCTGTCTGGCCATCCGTATGAGGATGGTAGGCAGAGCTGAACTTCAAATTCGTCCTCATTGCTGACTGAAGGCTCTCCCAGAAGTATGATAAGAATTGTCCATCTGGATCGGAGACAATGGATACGGTCCCACCGTGGAGTCGAACGATCTCATTGAGGTAGATCTGTGCCAGACGGTCGGTACTCCAAGTAACTTTGATAGGCAGAAAGTGAGTTGACTTGGTGAGTCGAACGACCATGACGACATTATTTCCCCGTTGTGTCTTTGGGAAACCAACAATAAAATACAACGTTATGTGTTCCTATTCCCACTCCTGTATAGTAAGATTATGCATCTCTCTATCTGTATTATGGTGCTCAGCCTTTATTCGCTGACAAGGCATGCATTACCACACAAATAATGCTACATCCCTTTTTATGCTGTGCCACCAAAATATTGTACAGAGGTCTCGATACATCTTCGTGCTTTCTGGATGTGAAGTGTAACTCGCATAATGGGCTTCAGTGAGTATCTTTTTTATGAGGTTTCCATCATTAGGAATGCACAATCTTCCCTTTATCTATATTATTCCATCCGTGCTCACCTAAAGTCGATCGCCTTTCCTGCTGAGATAAGATTACACATCTTCTCTAGGAACAGGTCATCCTTCTGAACGGACTTAACTTTCTCTAATAAGCCCGGTTTGAGGTACAACTGAGCCACATGTGCCCTATTTTATATCTGATTCGGAGTGTAATACCCAAACTTTCAAGATCCCTTCATACCCTGTCATCGATAGCTATGCTCCCAACAAACACTTGACTTAGTGCATCAACTACAATGTTGCCCTTGCCCGGTGTATATCTGATCATTAAGTCAAAGTCGCTAAGGAGTTCAAGCCAACGTCATTGTCATAAATTTAAATTCTTTTGAGTATAGAGGCAGTTGAGGCTTTGGTGATCCGTAAATATTTTATACAGTACGCCATAGAGGTAATGCTGCCATAACTTTAATATAAATACTACCGCTTCCAGTTCCAGATCGTGCATTGGATAGTTTCTTTCATGAGGCTTTAACTGCCTTGACCCAAAGACTATCACCTTGTCCCTCTGTATAAGGACACATCACAAACCCTTTCATGAAGTATCACAATAAATCTTAAAATCATTGGGTCCGTCCAGAAGAATAAGAATCGGTGTTGAGACTAGTTGTTGCTTTAATTCCACAAATAAAGCTTCAAAGCCATCCAACCACGCGAATGTTACTCCTTTCCAAGTGAGACAAGTCAGAGGTGAACCAATTTTTGAAAAATCATTTATGAATCTCCTGTAGTAGCCTGCTAGACCAAGGAATCTCTGAATGTCGCTGGCCGACTCAGGTCTCTTCCACTTCACGATGGCTTTAACTTTCTTTGGGTCGACTGAGATGCCCTCTGCAAAAATAATGTGCCTGAGGAAAGATATATTGTCCAACCAGAACTCAAACTTTCTTAGTTTTATGAACAACTTATTATCTCGAAGAGTCATCCCCCGGGTGTGATGTCGTGCGTGCCTAGGTTGCCCAACGCATAAGGCCAAGGTATTTTATATAACGAGCATATATTCAGAGTACACAGATAATTAAACACAATATTGAAACATGGAAAAATTTTCTTTATTAATAATGAATATCTTTTATAAACTCTTGAACGAGTAGGATAATTGTCGCATGGGCTTAAAAAAGTGGACGCAAAATGAGATAACTATCTTATACATTATATTATTTTACTAAGACTTCAAAGCTATAGACACCTTCGGATGAAGCTATCGCCTTTCCTCGGAGCTGTATAGGGTATATGCACGAGCTTCTGGAACTTACAAAATATGCTTCAAGGGCATGAACTGGACGTACCGATAGGTGGACTGGATTGGAAAATCTTTCAAGTTTCTTGAAGGATCTCTTTGGTGTGGGAAACATGTTGCAACAAGGGTCAGTACATCAAAATACACTGGTAAAGGTGAGCTAACCCAACTACACCAATCAACACGTTATTTATATGAAGCATGCAAGTTATTATATCATTTTTCTATCTTGCCTTAGTTCAGTTTTACAAGAAGCAATAGATATGAAAATTTACTGAATTAAATATGTCACCGCTCGGTGACATTTACCTATCTGTCTGAACCACCTGTACAATACTTATGATGACCTTCCCTACCACAAAAATATAGTTAGCTTACACAGTTTAAATATATGAGGGGATCACTGGCATGATGTCATAATAAACGAGTTATAGTCTTGAATGAGGATGGTATGTAATGAAAGTACTTGAGGCGCTACACGCCATCCCGTCCATCGTGCGAGACTATTGTGAAGTTTTATTCAGATTGGATTGGTGCCAATGCCCCATCGATCTTCTATAGGAACCATAAACCTTGTGCACAAGTTGTCCGTGATCAAGCGATATCTATACTAAGTTATCAATTGATGTAGTTCAAGCAACACGAGCACGAGACAAATAATATGGCATGATCTATTTGCATAGTCTTCCTGATCCATTTATTGAATATCTAGGTGTGTTCTATACGTAGCATAATTATTGAAGAAGTATATATTATAACTAGAATTGAAACACGATGAAAGAACATTCTAAGTGAACTAGCATGCAACAAGGTAATCGTTCACAAGTTGGTTGACAAGCACAAGTAATCCAATTCTATTCTTTTTTATCTTGACATCTTTTAGTTATTATGGTATCGTTTGATCGGAACAATCAAGAAGATAAGATTTTAGATGTGAAGACTTGGAAGAAAGGTCAACTAAATTGAATTATAGCCACTCATAAGTTGGTGGAGAGAAAAAAGAAAAGTGGTGCTTCAAGACTCCGCTTGTGCGATGTCTACTGCATGATCACCTGCATTACCATAAACTGATGATCAATACCTTTTCTACTCTTTCTAAGCTCAAAATAAAATACTATTTAACAAACAAAAATAATAAAATCTATCAAAATTTTGAAGAAGCAAATCCATAATGAGAAAAAGATCTTTATTCAATCTATCCCGATTAAACGATACCAAAAGTATTTCTTAGCCACGCTCCCCGTAAAGGGGGAACGGGGCACCACAAGCAAAACATAAATCGTAGACACAGAGATTTCTGTTGTGAAAAACTCTTACGAAAAAAAAACCACGGGACAATCGGAGCCAACCCCGAAAAGCCTCTACTAATGGAATAAGAAATACAATGACTCCTTAAAAACTTCTCACCGATCCAAATGGATCACCACAACTCTTTGGAACATAATATAGAATACAACCACGAAAAAAAAAGATAATGAGAAATACCCCAAATTGATCTCCTTATCCGAAATGGCCTCCAATCATTCTTTCTCCTGTCCAATGTTGTAAATATACTCTTGCCTCTTTTTGTAATATTTTGAGATATATTTTAGGCCTAGGAGACACCTAATATATATAGCCTCAAACCTACAACTAGTATTCATATTATATATAGGAATACCCAATCCAAATCCAAATCTATTAACATTTTTCTATTATATGTAGGAATACACAATCCAAATCTAAATCCATTAATATATTCTTATTTTATGTAGGACTATCCAATCCAAATCTATTGAGGTATTCCTATTATATGTAAGAATACTTAATCCAACTTCGGAGTATTTTTCACATAGGTTGGGAACCCCACCCATTCCAATAAATCTTTTATTTCACAACTATGTGGAGGGGATCATAATCCCGATGATCCGTTTGAAGTACTCAAAATTGTCCCTTAGAAGAATTTTTGTGAACATGTCTGCTCCGTTATCATCCGTATGAACCTTTTCAAGCGCCGCTTGCTTCTTTTCAACCACATCATATATCCAATGATACTGGATATCAATGTGCTTGGACCGGCTATGAAATATCTGGTTCTTTACAAGATGAATTGTACTCTGACTATCACAAAGAAAAGGATACTTCTCTTGCTTTAGTCCAATTTTCTACAACAGCTTCTTCATCCACAGTAACTCCTTGCAAGCCTTGATCGTCGTAATGTACACTACCTCTGTCGTCGACAAGGCAACACACTTCTGCAACCGCGACAGCCACTATAAACCCCCCTAATTTTATTTTGTATTCTAAGTATTTTTATTTATTTAAATGATGAATTTTTTTAGAGTATTCTTTAGTTAATTGGAAAATAAATTTATTGATTTATTAATTATTAAAATACTTATTAAAATTTTTTTTTCTAAAATTATTTTTTTACTGTTATTTATCTCTTGCTAAACTATTATGAATTTCCTAGAAGTTATTTTGTGTATAAAATGTTATTAGGATTTGTTTTATATAATCTTATATATATATATATATATATATATATATATATATATATATATATATATATATATATATATTATTATTATTATTTTGTTAATAAAGATAAGAAAAGAGAAAGAAAAGAAAAGATAGGAAAATAATTACTAAAACTCCTAATCTATTCCTTAACTAACCCTAATCCTAACCTTTATCCAATTCCTAATCTATTCCTAGTCCTATAACTACCCGCAACAGACCCCCGCGTCGAACACCCAACCGTGGACTCCCTCTCACAATATTTCTTGATATATATATAATTCGTAAACCCTAATCCTACTTCTCATATCTCTCTCTTCTCTCCCGCACCCCGGACTGCCGCCACCATGGCCGACCGTCGTGGCCGTGCGATGCCGCACGCACAAGGTGAAGTCAGCGCCCGCGCGCAAATCAGCCACCCTCATGAGGCTTCCGTCACAGGTACACATCTTTCTTATCTCTCAATAGTTTGCGGCCGGTTTATCCGTAAATGCTCACAACCTAACCCTCCAGGATTTTCTTCAATCGAAACGAGTTTTTGTGCCCCGGATTGATAAAAAAATTGGCCAAAAGTTGGCCGAAAAGCTGTTCAAAAATAGTTCAAAAATTCAATCCAATTACCCTTGTTCATGTCCAGTTTTCTACCAACTCATTTATTATTTTCAAAATCTAATTGATAGGACTTATTCACAATATGACCAAGATTATTATTGTTCTTTTAGTTTTTATTAATTTGTAATACGGATTAAAATATTCGGCTTCCAAAATGACCAAAAAATATAGTATTTTAATACTAAAATTTTGTGATACGAAGTACGCCCCACCAACGGGACCGTCTTATCACGTATAAATTGCAACGAAAGGAGCGTATGGTTTATTCTGACATGCGAGCTTTCGTGAAAGTTGATTCGGACGTGTGTGCGCGCCAGAATCAACTTGTATCCGTAAAAAGTCTTTCGTATCCATATTTTGTAAATTTCCTAATTTGTTTGTTTGCACTCATTGAAATACGATAAAACTTGTACCATTGGATTCGTGGTTTTACACTGGTCCTGTGACCCAAGTTTCAAGCAATTTCGAGATAGTTGACTGAGCCGCCTATTCACGGGCCCTACGGTTTGACTTGACGAGCAAAATTGGGATTGGCTCACCGGAATCCAAAACTGAAAATACCGTTGAGTTTTAATTATCGTTTTGGATTTGTATGACCTATAATTTGTCCCATTTAGTGATCTTTACCCCTGACAAATATTTTGGTACAAAATTATCGTTTTAGCCCTTGTGTCCCAATTAGACTTATGGGTAGTCAATCCTAGCTATTTTTTATATTTTGAAAATGTTGATGATGTCTGTTGCAACATCTGGAGGCGTTTGTTCTGCTTCCATATTTACTGAGAGTGTTGTACCTGTTACCTTGTATTATTTCAGTACCAGACTATTGCCAGGTAAGTATACCATGCTTGATTATATTATTCAGTTTATATATGCTTAGTTTTTATTTGTTTATTTTTGTGCACGCATCTTAGAGTAGCAGACTTACCCAGTATCTTGTGAAGATATGAGGTATCTTTTGACCGACACATGGTATGGTTGTCCAACCCTTGTCCTTGTCTGGCTGTGGGGTTAGATTATGATGAAGCTACGAGGTATCTTCTGACCTGACACTATTTGAAACATGTTCACTGTCTGAGTGAGCGAATGCATGGACTAGCGTGTCGACTGATCATCGATACGAGAGTTCAAGTTTTGTGTTAGTAGTTGGTATTGGTTTAGTTTTCTAGATATTATTTGACGTCATTGCAGTATGTTTGTACCGCATATACGGTTCAGATAGTTCATTGGGAGGGGAGAATCTACTAGTGAGAATATGAGATTTTTGTTTCTAATGTATATATGTTATAACTCGTGTACCCCCGAGTCCTTTTTGGACGCCTGGTAGGATGACTATTCTTTTATTTCTTCCCTCTCATGTGCCAATAGAGATATCTCGAGTACATTCACATAGATGGTTAGTTATCCTATTTATTTTTTTCTGCTTTACTTCATGCATGTCAATTTCTTATATACTTTTTATGTCCCTCTGAGGACCTGGCACCCTTTTCAGGTAAAGAAGATCATGATTTGCATGAGTACGGATCAGGATTGGCTACTTCATTCTCTTTCGAGGAGGTCTTCCCTTCGATCCTCTCTGATAATTAGATGATGTACTCATTATTTTTACTTTTATATTCTAGTTTGATAGTGGATTTGTCTCCACCCAACTATTAGTTCTTCTCGACTATTTCCTACTTGGTACATTGCCATATTTGGTTATATATTTCTATTTGGTTTTGTAGATGAGATTAGTATTGTCTGTGACTTATGAAGTTATATACCACTTATGAATTAATATTATTCATAAAATAGGGTACGTATATGTATGGTTTCCATATATTAGAGTTGCCATGCACATACGTCTAGCATGCTTACGTATTTCTAGTCCTATGTATTTTGGGACTGGGGCATGACAACCACGATATCCCTCCACCGGCAAACATCATCACATAGCCCAAAGTGTCTACATCTCCAGCCATATCAGCATCGATATACCCAACCAGCTTTGGCTCATCACCACCAAAAGAAAGTTTCCAATCGGCAGTACCCTGAAGGTATCGTAGAATCCACTTGATCGCACTCCAATATATCCTTCCAGAATTGGAAGTATACTTGTTAACTGTGCCAACTGCGTGGGCGATGTCTGGCCTCATACACACCATAGAATATATGAGACTCCCTACAGCTGAGGCATATAGAACTCGCTCCATGTCTTCCTTCTTATCCTCGGTAAATGGATACTACTCCTTAGTTAACTTAAAGTCAGTCGCAAGGGGGCTACTTACTTTCTTCGACCCTTCCATCTTAAAATACTGAAGTACCTGGTGGATGTACTTCTTTTGGGACAAGTGTAGCAGCTTGGACTCTCTCTCTCTCTCTCTCTCGGCTGATCTCCATCCAAAGAATAGTCTTTATTGCCCCCAAATCATTCATAGAGAAGGTTGTGCCCAGTTGGCACTTCAACTCCGTTATCCTAGTGGCATTCTGACCCACCAGCAACATATCATCAACATAGAGCGATAAAATAATAAAATCATCCTCGGCAAAGTACCTCACAAATATACAGAGATCCGATATCATCTGTGCATAACCATGCTCCCCATAAATGACTCAAACTTCATATACCACTGCCTCGGAGCCAGCTTCAGACCATACAAGCTCCTTCTTAACCGGCAGACTAAGTGTGCCTTTCCCTTCTTAAAGAATCTCTCTGGATGCTCCATGTATAACTCCTCCTCAATATCACCATGGAGGAATATCATCTTCACGTCTATCTGCTCGACCTCCAAGTCGAAACTGGCTACCAATGCTAGCACCATCCAAATAGACAACTGCTTGACGACTAGCAAAAATATCTTATCGTAATCCATGCCCTTCCTCTAACCATAGTTTTTAACTACCAACCTTGCCTTCTATCGAGGGTGAATAACATTATTTGTATACTTTCCTCTGAATACCTATCAATTTTTTAAAACCTTATTGCTCTTTGGCAACCATACCAGATCATATATAGAGTTGGCCTATAAGGAACTTATCTTCTTTTGCATAGCCTCCATCAACTCATGCCTGTGTTAGTCTTCCATAGCCTCTGCAAAACTTTTAGGCTTTCCCCCATCAGTTAGTAGCACATACTCACCCGATGAGTATATCGTAGATGGTCAACACTCTCTGTCGCTCCTCCTCAACGGAACCACTGGTGCTGGCTGTATATCAACAGTCTCCTCCCATTCAGGAACTGCCTCCTCGACATGCTCATCCTTCTAAGGGTCACCCTGACCACCCATCAGCAGGCTGATAATCAAGGTTGGGAGAAACTCCATGTACTGGCTCCCCCATAACTGGATCCTCTCTGATGTCCTCTGAAAATAGCTCAAAATAAAATAACTCTAACTCCGGCCATTCCTCAGCCTCATAAGGCATCTCAAAATCCTGAGTGTTGGTCATGGTCTAGTCCTTGATGAATATCACGTCCCTGCTTCTATAGAGCTTTCTTTCACTGGATCGTAGAGTCTATAGCCAAACTCATCATGACCATAGCCGACAAAGATGTACCACCTCATCTTTGGCTCAAGTTTGGATCTCTCATCCTTTGGTACTTCCACAAAGGCCTTGCAATCAAACACTCGCAAGTGATTATATGACAACTTTTTGCCATACCATACTTTGTCAGGTACATCATCATGCAAAGAAGTACTAGGAGATAAATTAATAACATAAGCAGTTGTGTAAAGTGTATCACCCTAATAGCTGCCCGATAAGTTTGCTTTTGACAGTAAATATTGTACCCTCTCTATCAGCATCATATTCATGTGCTCCGCTACACCATTGAGCTGAGGTATTTTGGGCAGAGTCTTCTGCTATCATATCCCTTGCTCTCTGCAATAAGTATCAAAGGGACCAACATACTCACCGCCATTGTCAGACTAAAAACATAGCAATATCTTGCCCGTCTTCCTTTGAAACTCTTTGAAAGTGGGTAGCACCTGATCCTTGGTCTTTAAGGCATAGATCCAAACCTTCCTGGAATAATCATCAATAAAAATTATAAAATAAGAAGCACCAATAATAGATTTTACCTTCATAGGACCGCAGACATCCGAGTGAATCAACTCGAGCAACGCCAGCTTTCTTGAATTTGGGTAACTTTAAAAAGATGCCATATTTTGCTTTCCCACCAAACAGTACGAGCATCTCTCCAACATTATAGACTTTAGCCCCGAAATCACCTTCTTGTACACCAAGTAGCTTATTCCCTTCTCGCTGATGTGGATAAACCGCCCGTGCCATAATTCGATAGACGCATCAGTAGCCGCGTTCACCTCTTATGCCCCATGTGTGCTCCCTTTCATATAATAGAGTTCAGACTTCTTGCTTCCTCTGGCAATTATCATCGAACCTCTAAAAAACTTCTACTGATCATTTTTGAAGAGTTTAAAGAAACTTTCATTATCTAACCTTCCAACCGACATCAGGTTAAAATGGATATTAGGGATATGATGGACATCTTTGAGAACAAGAACTGCACCCGTCTTCGTCCTCAAATGCACATCTCCAATAGCAACAACTTTTAACACATTTTTATTTCCTATCTTCAACACTCTGTAGTCGCCTGTTGTGTAAGTAGCAAATAGTGCCTTGTTGTGAGATACATGCGCTGAAGAACCTGAGTTTACCAACAAAGAATTTTTATTGCAGGCAAAGTTCATAACTACTTCATCACCTCCAATGAACACGTTGCCTCTTTCTACCGAGGTCACCACTGTAGTATTTTTACTTTGCTTACCCTTGTCGTCCTTCTTCTCTCTCTTCCAAGTGAAACAGTTACACTTGATGTGGCCCTTCTGGCCACAATCGTAATACTCTGAGTCCTTGTATCGACCCTTAGACTTGTCCTTGCTCTTGTCTTTGCCACCACCTGGACCCATGCTCTTGCTCCTTTCGCGGCTTAGTTGCATCTTGAACCTGGCCTATTGGATAAAGTCAAGTCCGCTCAGAAAGATGACATATTCCTAGAAAAGATACGTAAGCTTATCTCAGTAGGAAAGGCGACCGACTTTGCGGTGAGCATGGATTGAATGATACGGGTGAAGGAAAGATTATGTGTTCCTAACAATGCGAACTTCAGAAATGAGATACTCACTGAAGCCTACTGTAATGACCCGTTCCGCTCAGGCGGACTGCCGATTCAAACGACAAAAGTGTAATGTCCCGACCCGCTTTGCTCAGCAAGAATACTCGTTTGAGGCAAAAGGATTTTCCGACTTGTCCCTTCAGGAGTTCCGGCTTAGGCTTTCAGAGGCTCGCTCAGAGTATCGCTCGACCGAGGAGAATCATCGCTAAGGTGGGTGGCTACGATAAACTTATTTTTGCTTAGCTAGCACACTTAAAATAGGATGATACATGCTAGTCGCTAGGTGAATCACCCTTTATATGCTAATAAGAATACAACGCACCTAGCTAAGGGAATAATCCCAACTTGTATTGCTTATGTTAGAATATAAAAATAAAACTTTGCTTATATACGGACCTTCGCATGATACCTTTGCCTTGTGCAACTAGACCCCGCTATGCCTCGAGTAGAATATTATACTCTTCGTAGTGCACTGTTCACTTGCTACACTGCACAACCCACGATTATTATGCTCGGTATGTCCCTTTACAGTTTTACTCCTCGCTCTACCCTTAGACCGAGCCAACGCAAATGCTTATATTCTATATGAATGCAATACTTGCTTGCTTATATGTTTACTTGTATTTATTGCCTCGTTTTAATACTTGTCGTATAAAGTATGCCATGATCGTGTAGCACTATCTAAGTCATGCATTCATCTAGTTCTCCTCGAAAGATTATCTAATAGTCATTCCGTGCAAGTATGAACCTGAAAGTATCCGGGACCGTTAGGTCGCCAAGGCAGCCCCCAAACCAGGGGAATACATCAAGGCAAGTTGTTCACTGAACGAAAAATGTCAAGCAAATCAAGTAACACAGCTCGTGGAGCAATATTCATTCAGAGCAAGAATCAAGATTCAAGTATCTCGTGTATCTCTTCTATCTCGTGTATCTTGTGTATCTCATAAATTTGGAAGACTAATAATTGTATATCGCAGATAACTTGGAAATAAGGTACAGTTCTCTAGTGCCTGGACACTGGGGCCGATCGGGACCGTATAAAACTTTGTGTGTAGTCCTCTAGTGCCTGGACGGGATGGTTTATAGTGCCTCTTGTGCTTTCGTTGCATTCCATCCTCATCATGGACTAGGTCCTTTATGGCTATGCCAGTGACTCATGTTCATATAGATAAGTCATCCTCGCTTAACAACAATCTACGTGCGAGTTATTGTATCGCATCAAGAATATTTGAACACCTGAACGATCATGAGTATAACACAATTATACATATGGAATACTTCAATATCCTCTGTAATACACCTGATAATTCGAGTAACTCGTGCACCCAAAATATAATATTACTCACAACACTTGTGTTTGCATATGTTATTGCCCTGAATTCATTATATATATGCTCGTACTTGAATTAACTGGGATTGCCTTGGACAGGAAGTTTCGGATAATAAACAGAAAAGATAATATGTGGAAAATGAGGTCTTATACGTAAACCCGTCCTTCTTTTATGTTTACAAACAAGATTGTATAATTTAATCCTACACGAGGATGACTAAGTATAATTTATTTAATCTGGCTAAATATTGCTATAGGTGTCTGATCTGCAGTCTATCACTTTAGCCCTTAGACCACACGATGTTGAAGAAGTGTCGTGGAAGACAGAAAGCAGCTTCGCAGGTTGCTAAAGAGGGTGGATGCTTGATGCCAAAGTCGTCGATCCCTTCTCTTTGCCTGAGCTCTGGATTCTCCTCTCTCCCTTGACCTCCAATTTCTTCGACCTCCAATTTCTTTGACCGTTGGATCTGATACTGGATTTCTTGATCAATTTTTCGATCGACCTTTCCTCTGTTGATAGAGGTCTCTATTTATAGAGTTTTAGTGACAGTGACTACTCAGTCGGTGTAGAAATTGAGTAGTAGAAAGTACAGCACCCTTTTATAAGATGGTTTAGAATAACCAATGTCTGCGTATAGATGACCTTTTGAGTGATCATGTGACACGTATCCAACTAAGGGACAAAATGCATATACCTGCTACGAAGATAACGACGTAGAAGCCACGTAGGTAGTTACCCTTGTGTAGAAGAGGTTGGCGTAGAAGCCAATGACTGTCACCATGGCATAGAAGCCAAAATAGGCACAGAAGCAGAGTAGGCATGAAGCCGAGTAGGCGTAGAAGCCGAGCGGTCATAGAAGCCGAGTGGCGTAGAAGCCGAGCGGGCATAGAGGCCGAGTAGGCATAGAAGCCGAGTGGGCATAGAAGCCGAGTGATGTGGACGTTTTAGCCGGAATTACGGCTTTTGGAGATATAATCAAATCTTTTGCATTAAATGCAGAGATCTGCCCCCATCCTGTGCATTAAATACAGAGGCTTGTCTTTAAGATTTGCCATCATTCTGTACATTAAATGCAGATACGTACCTCGAATTCTGTACGAAGAGTAACTGCTGATGTGGCGGTCTGTTTGCCTTCTGCGGAGCATAAGAAGCTCACGTTTGCCTGTGTAAAACTGGGCAGCGTATTCCCTTATATGCGTAAGAGTAGTTTACGCAAAGAGGATGTCACTAAACGATGGTTCGATGATATTTAATCAAATCTCCTATATTAAATACAGGAATCCGCCTTTATCCCACTCAATAAATGAGGAGGCATATTTTGAAGGCCTGCCACCCTTCTGTGTATCAAGTACAGAGACGTGCCATGGGCATCTGTCTGTATTCGACGCTTTAAGTGCAGAGACGTGCCTCGAGAAACTGTCATCGCTCTGCGCATTAAATACAGAGACGTGCCTCGAGCCCTGTACGAAGTACAGCTTTTGACGTGGCAGGCTGTTTGTCTTCTGCGGAGCGTAAATAGCTCACATCTGCCTGTGTAAAACAAGACAGCGTATTCCTTCATATGTGTAAAAGCGGTTTACGCAAAGGAAATGGCAGTAAATAACAGCCTGGGTTGCAGTGCCGCGCCATCATGATACCCGTCGCTTGGGTTGTTGTCACGACCCGCACCCGGTTTAGGGGCACGAGAGCGTGGGTACGTCCAGCCTACGCCGCAGTATCGGCGGTAGAACGATGTCTAGGTCAAGTACTATCTAAACAATCTCACGCTAGTATCCAACTCCATAAGGAGACTTGGATATCATAAGATAATAAAAAATACTCAATCACAACTACAGCACGATAGGAAATGAAGAAATAAAAGAATACATCACAAGTCTAATGACATAATAATCATACCTGCAATCAGTAACATCCAATTCCCCAAGTGTGTCGGAAACCAGTCTACTAAGGTCACAGTCTGGAAAAATATTTCCAGTCAGGAAGGAGCAAAGTACATCTCTAAATAGCAGTTCTATATAAATGACATAAACTATATAGCAGTTCTAGATGGAAACATACCAGATGCATGTATAGGTACGAGAAATGTACAATGAGAGAAATACTGGAAATACTGTAAGTAAATGCAGGAAAGAAACATTATGTCCATGAGCAAGAAACCTATGACTAAGTGTGTGAGTACTAGCTTTAATATGTGATCGACTTGGAAACTTGATCAGGCTGGTTACATGTGATTAGCTATGATTCACGAAGGTCAGGCTAACCGTTGGTTAGCTATGATGCATGTAGAGGTCAGGCTAATCACACGTAACAGCTATGAGGCACTGAGATGGTCAGGCCGCACCCGACGTGAGACGTGGGGTGAGCTATGATGCATGAAAAGTTGGGTATGATCACATATTTATACTAAAATACTCTCCACCCCCGACTGGTATAGTAGATCCAATCATGGTACGCTATAGCACGGGATTCCCTAGGAAGGTAGCAAATCTCCCCGGGAATCAGTGTCTGTACATGCACAAGATAACAAGGAAAACAAGTCTTGTACAAGCTACACCATGAATAAGGAATAACATCTCATGACGAGATTCGTGTATACCAATCCGTGTAACCAATGTGTCAAGAACATGGATATTTACACTAGATACAGTGAACATAGGAGATATCAGAAATTAGAAACTAATCAGAGAATGTACTCGCCTTGGGTCCTTAGCTGGTAAAACCAATGTCCTGTCCCAGAGTATCGTCTGGAGGAACCAACAGTCCTAAAAATATATCAAATACAACATTTGCATCAGGTGCTACACTAACACATCACAAATACATGAACTCAGGGCTCTGCCAGGCATGGCTCTAGTCAACTAGGTCATCTAGTAGGGATACGTATATAATACACATTACACTTATTAATACTTACAATATTTATACATGCACCAATATAATTACATATACAATATATATATATACCATTTAATTCATGCATAATATATATATATATATATAGGTTGAACAATATATTTACCATATATATTAATTTTATATATTAGAATATGCTAAGTAGGTATACAAAATACATGTATATATTTTTTACAAGTTGTATTAAAATATACTAAGTATGTATACAATATACATATACCCATTTACATGTATTTACAATACATCTATATATACCTTTTAATATACATATTTGATTTATACTAGTTGAACATTATATATGTATACTCATACATGTGCTAAAATACATTTTTAAAATATATATATTGTCAATGTTATTATTAAAATATATACTAATACTAGTACATCACATTAAATACATATACAATACATTAATTGTACGTACAAGATATATATACATTTATACTAATTATACATATTTGAAAATATATTAAGTACATATATATATATACAATATATACATATACTAAACATTTTATATTTTTATACCAAAATGATACGTACACTATTATATTTTATATACCAAAATATGTATATATCATATATGTGCAAAAGTACATTTTAGAATATACATATACATATTTATGCCAAAATACGGTTGTATATATATACAAATTTACATAATCAAAAACCCATATATATAATACATAACTAAATTTACACATACTAAATAACTAATTTTATACATTAAAACAATAAAACTAATTATGTTGTATTTACTAAACTAGTTACATGAATTTACTAGACTAATACATATTAATAAAATCAAATTATATAAAATAACCAAATTACATATTAATATAACTAATTATATTAATATAACCAAATTACATAAACTAATTACATTAGTTAAACTAATTATATAAAATAACTAATTATATATACTAAACTGATTTTATAATTTAATTAAACTAATTGATTACTAATTAACTAATTATATAATTAATTAATTAACTAAACTAATATATTAACTACTGATTATATATATTTAATTAACTGATTAAAATTAACTAAATACAAATTAATTAACATATTAAGAACTAATTAACTATAGATATTAACTAAGCAAATCTCTTTAAAAATTTTCCAGACATTTCACTGAGAACGAAAGAGGGAAACGGAGAGAGGGGCTCACGTCGGGGTTGTCTCCGGCATCGGCGCGGAGGAGGGCCGCTGGGGTCGGACCGGGCAAGGCGTCGGCGGTCGATCGCCCATCTCGAAGCGGCCGGGCGGTAGAAATTCGAGGGCGGATCTGCTCGACGGATGAGGGGATCCGCGGCGGCGGCGGAAACTCGACGGCGGGGCTCGACTCGACGAATCTGAGGCGGCCACCGGTCGAAGGTCGACGGAGCTCGACGTGGCTCGACGCGGGTGAGGCGCAGCGGCCGACGGCTCGACGACGGGGTGCTCGAGGTGGTGGTTGCAGGCGGCCACCGGCGTTCGACGACGACGAGGAGGACTCCGTCGCCGGCGGCAGCGGGATCTAGGTTAGGGTTAGGTTCTGTGTCGGGGTTTGGGTACGTGTCCGGTCTGGACACGAGGGTGGTGTACTGTGGACGTGTCCGGGTCTGCCGGACACGGGAATGAGGTTGTACAGTGGAGGATGTTGATGTGTCCGGGTGTGTCGGGCACGAAAAATCTGTTTGTAATGTTGTAACCGGACACAGGAAATGAATGGATACGGTGGGACACCCGGGGTCGGACCCGAGGCCAACACGGCTGACACGGTGATGCTGGACACACGGACACGAGCACACAAAAATGGTGGTGGCTGTGGCTTTGTGGGGATTTGTGAAGGCTAGCTAGGGTTTCTAGGGAGATGTGATGAGGGACTTAAATAGGGAGAGATGGTGTGGGATAAAGGGTTGCGGGTTGGTCCAATAATGAATGGCCCAGAATTAAAATATAAAAGGGTTTCTCATGTGGGAAAAATGAGGGTGTGCTGGCTAGTTAATAGGAAATGGAAATTTGTAAAATTAAAAAAAAAAGATTATAATTTCAGAAAATATTTTAGGAAAGCTACGTAATTTATTTATTTACTATTCCATTAATTATAAAAAATTATTTTGAAGAAACTACTAGTCCTTTAATTAATTTTATCCAATAAATAATTTTATAATTTCAAGCCAATAAACATTTGAAACTAGAGGAATATATATATTATTATTTATTTATTTATTTTGTAATACATCGTCATTTAGGAAAAATGATTTTTATAAAGATTTTTAAATTACCTCCTACAATCAAACATCGTTCAAAAATCAAATAAAAATTTCAAGAAGAAATATTTTATAAAACTTGCTATTTTAAAATAAATTAAAATCTAATTATTTTGGAAATTGGAAATCGGAGGTTACAAGTCTATCCACCTTAGAAAATTTCGTCCTCGAAATTTTAGGGATGACTAGGATAGAAAAAATTTGTTGTTCATAATGATGAATATATCATTGAAGAAAGTATTTCTATAAGGAGAATATTTACCAAACAGAAGAAAACATGAAGAAAAAGAAAATATGGTTTAAGACAGGAATAACTTGAAGGAATCATGGCTCGGCCTTGAATCCTCTAGAAAGTTTAGGTTTTGGGAAGTAGACACGATCACAAAAACAGATAATTTGAATAATGCACGTTACCTTTTCAAGGTAACTAAACCAAGGAAGACCCAGTATAATGAATGATATAGACATGAAAGTTATAGCTAATTCGAAAGATACGATCGACAATTTGATTTAAGAAACTTAAATACATCCTTCAGAATGTAATCAAGAGACATCTAATCGCCTTTCTTGATTTCTAGGAAAAAGAGTAGTCTTTACTACCATCTGAAAATAATCCTTCCTTTTTATCCTCGTTCATTTTACTTTCTCAATCTTGTGATTCATCATTAACTAATATCTATAAAAGTTTCAAATTCCACAAACTCTATTAGATTAGATCTTAGAATTTCTGAATCAAAATTTATTACATGTCCAAAATCCTTATCATCAAATTCGAGTTTGTTTATCTTAACATCAACTATACCTCGATTATTTTCTTCGATTTCAAATGTTACTGTCATGGTCAAGAGTTTAATTTAAATCACAACCTCAATATACCATGATCTTACCTTACGACCTTCAATTATATGATCCCATAATCAATTATATTATAATCTTCTTTACCATGAGCTTCATTTCATTCCATATTTCTTTATCCGTATGTATAATGTTTCCGGGTTTTGAACTAATATTTTTTTTTTCATCCTCTGAATTTATTATCCCAATGTAAAAATTTTACTACTCAAATCCTCAATATTTTAATTGAATTCCAGTCGTATCATAATCCCTCAAATTTTGAGTAAATAACTAAATACAAAATTTTACTATCCAATCGTTTTAATTGAAATCCAATCAATGCATATTTATAAAACTTAAAAATCTGTATCCCAAAATTTAACTTTAAACACTCATCAATCATCTAACTCAAATTCAATTGATGCTTATTCCAATCTAACTTCTCATCCCAAGAATTTAATTTGACCCTATTCCATTTACGATTTTATTTCCTGCTTTTCTTTTTCCTCAAATACTCAACGATGCGATGCTTCCAGTATCTTCAATGCAACATTCATACTATATAAAATTTCTATCTTGCAATCAAATAGATAAAATGATAATCTCTCAAATTTTTCAAATTTTTAATAATCAATTCAATCATATCAAGACCTCCTTAAAATTAATAGATCCTCAAATTTTTGGCTCTGTGAATTTCTTAATTCTCCCTTTAAGTAAATATTTGTTCTCGAATTTCAATCATACCTCGATTTTCATAAAATCAATGATCCATCAACTCCGTTATAACAACCCCTAAATTCTTTGTTTAATTTAATGCTCACCCACAAATTTAATCCTCTTGTCTCTTTTTGTCAGTCATAACCTCGTCATAGATCTTTGCTATGGTCAAAACCCAATGATCATGGTTTAAGAAAACTCTACCTACAGCCATGCAATTTAAGAAAATATAGGTCATGTGTCTTTTGTCATGGTATTTCAGTCTCTGTTAGGGGGGTACTACTAGTTATATTCTAACAAAATCATGCATGTGAACCACAGTACTAGGAAAATCAATCAATCAATCGAAAGGCGAAAGAAAAGGAACATTAGAAAGGAAGAAGTATCATGTTAACATATTACTTGTAGTGTCTACTATCTCTAACAAACACTTAACTCTAGCACACTAACAAATTTCTATTCATGTACACTGGTACCCATATCAACTAATCATATATGAATATTCATATCTCTCATCTACCAAAAATTAATCCTCAAAATAATCGTCAAGGTTTAACTTCCCGATCAACTTAAAATAAATGTATATACCTCCTCAAAATTAGATACTTCACATCGAAATAAAATTTAATCACTTCTAAAATCTTTGTAGCCTTAACTATGTTTAGTGAATCAAATTTAAATCCTCAATATTTTAACAACATAAAATCTCAACTCCTTAAAAATTCTGAAAATTTAAAATTCATTTCCACCTTTTAATTTATAACTCCTCAATGTACATATCAGTGCTCACGGTCTCTGATACTCAAGGTGCACTCAATACCTATATTGTCTAGAACTGTGTACTAAATTTGTACTGCCCGAATCACTTGCACTATTACCTCCAATGATCAAAGTTATCATCAACTGTGTTTTCTTTCATGATTTCAATTTATGTCAATTGGTATATCATCTAATTATCAACACACAGAGTGCTTACTGTTATTAACGTCATTCTTGACTAATCCTCGATATAGAATCATTAGCACTCTTGGTATTACATCACTAGCTGCATTAATGGATTATCTCATCAAGCTCATTAGACTCATGATCACCTGTATCCTCTATAACACTCATGTTTCTTTACTCTCATGGGTATGTGTATGGTTCCTCATCTTGATGGTTGTATATGTATTTCCTTCAATCCTTTAAAGCCTATTAACTAATCCGTGATACGCTTCACAACTTCCATTACTAATCCTGATATTTCTCTACTTATGACATCTCATTAAACCCTTTATACATATACATTTCTTTACCTTTAACATTTCCGATATCAATCATCAAATTGGACATCATGCTCCATAAATCCTTGACACAATTCCCGGATACTTAATCGTTTATATAGATCACTCAATTACATCATCGTGATTATCCAGGACGGGTAATTGGCTCCGATACTAACTCTGAGAACTATCACTGATACTCTATACTCTCCTTAACTCTCAGTCTCTAATGACACTACTCCTAGAATCATTGGTACAAGGTACTATGCTAAGGGCTAACTCTAGATTAAAGCCTACTGCTCACATGCCCAACTAAGAAACACTTGCAAATCACTAGCAACACAGTCAATACTAATACAAGACAAAATTACAAGCCACTAATTACCATGCTTAACAAGAAATCCTCAAGGAATAGGAGCTCAAAGACTGAATTGAGGACAGAAGGTATTTTTACTGCTAGTAAAGAAAGAAGCGGTGGAACAAAGTCCTGGAATAACAAAAATAGATAAGTCTTGAGATGATACTTTAAGAACCAATTTAAGATACAACCTGATAATCATACACGTCTATCCGAAATCATGACACACAGAATCCTCGCCACGCCAGTAAGCATAGATGCGATAAACGACAGGTTCCGTAACTAAGGTATGCAACCCTTTAATCATGTCATCTAGAATACTCGCCACGCCAACCGGTATGGCTGCGAGAACTCTAAATCTCATAACTAAAGTATGTACATCCAAGTTAGGTTCCTACGTTCTCGTCACGACAGCTAATATGGCTGCGATAAACTCTAGGTTCCATAACCAAAGTAGACGTTTTTACCTTTCTCACTGTCCTCATCAATATATGTCATCAGATAATACCATAAATTTTAGTCCGTAAAATTCATCTCAATTTGAAATCAACTCAACAACGATACCAAGAATTAAAGTTAACAACTGGTCAACAAGAATCAAACTCAACAATGATACCAAGGATTTAATTTAATAACTGCTCAACAAGAATCAAGTTCAGTAACAACAAGCGAGAGCGGACCAAAACAAGGAAAGATTTATATTGGAAATTATAATAAGATTCTCAAGGGGTCGTCCCAGGAATCTCTCAAGAATTTATGATTGAGTATCCTCTCTCATCCTAGTATCCTATGTCCTATATTTAATAGCAGGTACGCAGTAGTACAACTATGACGTCGCACTACTACGACATCGCACAACTAGCGAAGTCTGACCTGCATGGGCCACCACTAAAACGTGTCACGACCCGCACCCGGTTTAGGGGCACGAGAGCGTGGGTACGTCCAGCCTACGCCGCAGCATCGGCGGTAGAACGATGTCTAGGTCAAGTACTATCTAAACAATCTCACGCTAGTATCCAACTCCATAAGGAGACTTGGATATCATAAGATAATAAAAAATACTCAATCACAACTACAGCACGATAGGAAATGAAGAAATAAAAGAATACATCACAAGTCTAATGACACAATAATCATACCTGCAATCAAAAACATCCAATTCCCCAAGTGTGTCGGAAACCAGTCTACTAAGGTCACAGTCTGGAAAAATATTTCCAGTCAGGAAGGAGCAAAGTACATCTCTAAATAGCAGTTCTATATAAATGACATAAACTATGTAGCAGTTCTAGATGGAAACATACCAGATGCATGTATAGGTACGAGAAATGTACAATGAGAGAAATACTGGAAATACTGTAAGTAAATGCAGGAAAGAAACATTATGTCCATGAGCAAGAAACCTATGACTAAGTGTGTGAGTACTAGCTTTAATATGTGATCGGCTTGGGAACTTGATCAGGCTGGTTATATGTGATTAGCTATGATTCACGAAGGTCAGGCTAACCGTTGGTTAGCTATGATGCATGTAGAGGTCAGGCTAATCACACGTAACAGCTATGAGGCACTGAGATGGTCAGGCCGCACCCGACGTGAGACGTGGGGTGAGCTATGATGCATAAAAAGTTGGGTATGATCACATATTTATACTAAAATACTCCCCACCCCCGACTGGTATAGTAGATCCAATCATGGTACGCTATGGCACGGGATTCCCTAGGAAGGTAGCAAATCTCCCCGGGAATCAGTGTCTGTACATGCACAAGATAACAAGGAAAACAAGTCTTGTACAAGCTACACCATGAATAAGGAATAACATCTCATGACGAGATCCGTGTATACCAATCCGTGTAACCAATGTGTCAAGAACATGGATATTTACACTAGATACAGTGAACATAGGAGATATCAAAAATTAGAAACTAATCAGAGAATGTACTCGCCTTGGGTCCTTAGCTGGTAAAACCAATGTCCTGTCCCAGAGTATCGTCTGGAGGAACCAACAGTCCTAAAAATATATCAAATACAATATTTGCATCAGGTGCTACACTAACACATCACAAATACATGAACTCAGGGCTCTGCCAGGCATGGCTCTAGTCAACTAGGTCATCTAGTAGGGATACGTATATAATACACATTACACTTATTAATACTTACAATATTTATACATGCACCAATATAATTACATATACAATATATATATATATATACCATTTAATTCATGCATAATATATATATATATATATATATATATAGGTTGAACAATATATTTACCATATATATTAATTTTATATATTAGAATATGCTAAGTAGGTATACAAAATACATGTATATATTTTTTACAAGTTGTATTAAAATATACTAAGTATGTATACAATATACATATACCCATTTACATGTATTTACAATACATCTATATATACCTTTTAATATACATATTTGATTTATACTAGTTGAACATTATATATGTATACTCATACATGTGCTAAAATACATTTTTAAAATATATATATTGTCAATGTTATTATTAAAATATATACTAATACTAGTACATCACATTAAATACATATACAATACATTAATTGTACGTACAAGATATATATACATTTATACTAATTATACATATTTGAAATATATTAAGTACATATATATATATACAATATATACATATACTAAACATTTTATATTTTTATACCAAAATGATACGTACACTATTACATTTTATATACCAAAATATGTATATATCATATATGTGCAAAAGTACATTTTAGAATATACATATACATATTTATGCCAAAATACGGTTGTATATATATACAAATTTACATAATCAAAAACCCATATATATAATACATAACTAAATTTACACATACTAAATAACTAATTTTATACATTAAAACAATAAAACTAATTATGTTGTATTTACTAAACTAGTTACATGAATTTACTAGACTAATACATATTAATAAAATCAAATTATATAAAATAACCAAATTACATATTAATATAACTAATTATATTAATATAACCAAATTACATAAACTAATTACATTAGTTAAACTAATTATATAAAATAACTAATTATATATACTAAACTAATTTTATAATTTAATTAAACTAATTGATTACTAGTTAACTAATTATATAATTAATTAATTAACTAAACTAATATATTAACTACTGATTATATATATTTAATTAACTGATTAAAATTAACTAAATAAAAATTAATTAACAGATTAAGAACTAATTAACTATAGATATTAACTAAGCAAATCTCTTTAAAAAATTTCCAGACATTTCACTGAGAACGAAAGAGGGAAACGGAGAGAGGGGCTCACGTCGGGGTTGTCTCCGGCGTCGGCGCAGAGGAGGGCCGCTGGGGTCGGACCGGGCAAGGCGTCGGCGGTCGATCGCCCATCTCGAAGCGGCCGGGCGGTAGAAATTCGAGGGCGGATCTGCTCGACGGATGAGGGGATCCACGGCGGCGGCGGAAACTCGGCGGCGGGGCTCGACTCGACGAATCTGAGGCGGCCACCGGTCGAAGGTTGGCGGAGCTCGACGCGGCTCGACGCGGGTGAGGTGCAGCGGTCGACGGCTCGACGACGGGGTGCTCGAGGTGGTGGTTGCAGGCGGCCACCGGCGTTCGACGACGACGAGGAGGACTCCGTCGCCGGCGGCAGCGGGATCTATGTTAGGGTTAGGTTCTGTGTCGGGGTTTGGGTACGTGTCCGGTCTGGACACGAGGGTGGTGTACTGTGGACGTGTCCGGGTCTGCCAGACACGGGAATGAGGTTGTACAGTGGAGGATGTTGATGTGTCCGGGTGTGTCGGGCACGAAAAATCTGTTTGTAATGTTGTAACCGGACACAGGAAATGAATGGATACGGTGGGACACCCGGGGTCGGACCCGAGGCCAACACGGCTGACACGGTGATGCTGGACACACGGACACGAGCACACAAAAATGGTGGTGGCTGTGGCTTTGTGGGGATTTGTGAAGGCTAGCTAGGGTTTCTAGGGAGATGTGATGAGGGACTTAAATAGGGAGAGATGGTGTGGGATAAAGGGTTGCGGGTTGGTCCAATAATGAATGGCCCAGAATTAAAATATAAAAGGGTTTCTCATGTGGGAAAAATGAGGGTGTGCTGGCTAGTTAATAGGAAATGGAAATTTGTAAAATTTAAAAAAAGAAGATTATAATTTCAGAAAATATTTTAGGAAAGCTACGTAATTTATTTATTTACTATTCCATTAATTATAAAAAATTATTTTGAAGAAACTACTAGTCCTTTAATTAATTTTATCCAATAAATAATTTTATGATTTCAAGCCAATAAACATTTGAAACTAGAGGAATATATATATTATTATTTATTTATTTATTTTGTAATACATCGTCATTTAGGAAAAATGATTTTTATAAAGATTTTTAAATTACCTCCTACAATCAAACATCGTTCAAAAATCAAATAAAAATTTCAAGGAGAAATATTTTATAAAACTTGCTATTTTAAAATAAATTAAAATCTAATTATTTTGGAAATTGGAAATCGGAGGTTACAGTTGTCGTGCAGTACTCTTTATCAGGAGTCTAGATGTCAGGTTTATTGCATGATCTGACAGGTTTATTTCGAAGAATACGAAGCGTTCCTCGTACACTTCAATGTAGTATTGAAAGCGGATGAGTTTTATGCCATATAGGCGATGAAGCACCCTGTTTATGCCGAAGCAGCCTGGACATACTGCATTACGTGGATGGTCCTTGAGCCTATATTTTTATGTTGTGCTCAGCAGAAAAGCTCTGTTGCACGTTTGATGGCTCTGAGGTCCTCTGTTTACGCTGCCCTGCATCAACATGCTGTGTATAGCTATCCACCGTATTTTTTATGCTTCTACAAGACCCCCTTCAAAGCTTTTAAATTCCTCGTAATTTGAAACACTTTGAATGAAGCATGAACCGTTTCTCGTAACTCAAAACGCTCTGAGCGGAGCCTGAAATGGTCAAGCCTGACACGTTCTTTCATGGCTGACTTTATGGCAGAGTTATTGGGGATCGGTGATCTCTTTCGCCTATAAAAAGGCTGAGGAGTTATCCTGTTCTTCCCACACTTCCTTCACCACACAGAGATGATGGCCGAAGTTCATCGGGTCGATTTGAGAAAGAAGGAGATCATGTTCTTCCAGCATGTAAGGAGCCAAAAAAGATGGTGTCTTCGAGCAAATGTCCTCTGCAATGATGGATCATTGAAGGATATCATAGCCTCCTTTGCTCGGAATAATCAACAACTTTGTATGGTGGTTCTTAGGGAGAAAGGAAGGGTCGTATTTCCCCATGCCGCTTGCAAGCGGTACCTTCTTCCGTTACCTCCGTGGATGAGAGCATATAGACTAGCTCTGTCCGAGATTGAGTTGGGTGAAATATCTCAACTCAATCTGTCACGACGTTGGCTGTAGGAAAGCAGATTTACTTCTGCTTTTCTTCTGTTGGAGGATGGGTCTATGCCCAGTTTTGTATCCTCCCGCCGTTAACCAATATGTCAGTCAGTTTGCGGTTACTGACTGATTGCCGGAGAAGATGTATGAAAGATGCCGCCCATGCGAGAACCTGGCTGAAACAGATTCTGGGCGCGATCTTTAAATGAAAATGAGAAACCCTTTGTAGACAGAATTTTCCTCATATGTAACCACAAAAATGGAGAAAAACCCTTGTAGACTAAATTTCCCTTATATGTAATCGTAATTTTAATAAGATCATCTTCTTCTTTATATGATCATCTTGCCATACTTTCCTGCGAAGTCTGAATATGTGTAGCTTTGACATGTCTGATTCTTTACGCCGACTCTGTTAGAAAGAGTGTGAGGTCCTGTCTTTTGCGCATAACTAAGGGTGCACAGAAAGCCCTGTAGCAGTCGAGTGCTCGAACTGTCCTTCTGTTTAGGAATGAGGAACTGTATAGAATTCTGAACTGTTACTTCTGATCAACAGAATTTTTGTTCACACCGTCGTCTTCAAGAATGATTTCTCGAAAATCCCTTGGAACAAGACGAGAAATGGCTGTCAAGAACTGAGTTGCCATCTTGAATTTGCAGACGAAATATTCAGACTAGATTCTGGATGAACTTCGAATCGACCCATGAAGAAGAGTAATTTTCAATGTTGAACTCTGTATGCTTCGGGTACTTGGGGTATCTTGAGGTCAAGAAGGAGTATCTTCTGTGTAAACTCCTACAATTGATCGCCTTGAGAATTGTTCAGATGTATTTTACTGGCCTGCGCATCTTTCAGATGTGCAGAAAGTCATAGAGCGTAAAATCATAAGTTTGCAGCCTCTGAGCGTAAACTAAACGCCCCCGAGCGTGAAATCATAGACTTGTAGTTCCTGAGCGTGAAGTCGTAGGTTTGTAGCCTCTCGAGCGTAAAAGCTATCGAGCACAAAGGCATCCGGGCGTAAAACCATAGACTTATAGCCTATGAACGTAAAACCGTAGATTTGTAGCCGTCGAGCGTAGAAAGCTCCTTGGTGCAGAACGGTAGATTTGTAGCCTGTGAAAAAGAAATCTTTCGAGCGTGCAGTTGTGGATCTGTTGCCTCTGAGCGTAAACTAAACGCCACCGAGCTTGAGACCATAGATTTGTAGCTGCTGAGCGTGAAGTCGTAGGTTTGTAGCCTCTCGAGCATAAAAGCTACCGAGCACAAAGGCATCCGGGCGTAAAACCATAGACTTATAGCCTGTGAGCGTAAAACAGTAAATCTGTAACTGTCGAGCGTAGAAAGCTCCTTAGCGTAGAAACCACGAATCTGCTTTGCGCAAAAACTTTTCAAATTCGCTGATTCTTCGCCTTATTTGAGTAATAGGCTGACGTAGTACCCAATCATAACCGGATATTAATTAGGAGATTTGGTTCGGGATTCGAGGAGTCCATCCGAAATCTATATATATCCCAAGTTTCTGAGAGAAAAACTTTTCATCCGTTTCCCGTGAAAGAAAGCCTTCGTCTGTTCGAGTTCTTCTTCGTCTCTTCTCCGAGATTTCAAAGTTTCTAGTAATGGCCCCGAAACAAGTCCCCTCCACTAAAGGAAAGAAGGTTGATTCTTCTTCTCGTTCTTCTGCTAAAGTGAGAGCATCTTCGGTCGGGCAAGGCAAACTTTATTCTGAGCGAAGTATCCTGCCGATGAGCAGTGCACCCAGCCTCAAAGGTAGAGCATTTGGGACGAAAAAGAGCGACTAAAAATTCGTCGCACACGTTGTACGTGACCGCGCTAGGTCGTCTTCTGTGCTGATAGCCTCTTTGAGGAAGATGATGCACAGAGACGTTTCATCTTTTATGCCCATATTTCTAATGTGTCAGCGCAAAAACTCCATATTTTTGCAGTCTAGCGTAAAAGCTTTGACTGTCGAAAGTTGGCGTATAAAATTTGAGTGTTACGCTTCTGGATGAAGATTCTGGCGTAATGACTCAATTTTACCAGTCTGGCGTAAAGCACAGACTGTATACTGCCAGCTTTGAACTTTACGTTTTTAGGAAATGGATCCCAGCGTAATGGTCAAGTTTTTACGGTCTTGGCATGAAGCACAGACTGTTGATTTTCGACGTATGCTGCAAGTTTATAGGATCTGACTTGTCTTTCTTGCACCTTTCAGTTAACTTGCATATGTCTCCGCTAGCCGATGTGATGGGTTCTGCCGCAGGGATGCTACACTCCAACTACCTGGAGGACCTGTCACACGTGACATTTCCTATCTTCGGGCCCCAGTATCCCGAAGGAAGGTTCTGATATCGGCTCAGGACGAGCGAACGCTGTCACTACCACATTCTGAAAATAGGGGTATTTTCGAATTTTTCAATATTTAATATTATGTCATTTACAATTAAATTAATTGCATGAATAATATATATATTTAAATTAAATAACTGTGTGATGTGTACTTTAATATATTGTATTATAGACAGTGTTCATTGTGTTTGTGATAGCAGACTAGACCTAGTAGCCAGTAGATGAGCACCTGTCAGAATTTATGGAATTTTGAGGTTAATTGTTTTATTTTAGAATTTATTTATTGGAGATTGTAATTAATTACTGTATTTTATTTAATATTTTGCGCTTTGCCTTTGCTTCGATAATTGGAGCACTATCCAGACTTTTGTCTTCCAACAAATTTCACCATCTTGCCCTAGACATGCCCGCCTTCCATTCTGCTATTTTTATAACTCATAATTTTGCTCCCTGTACATTGTTTCTGGCCGCACAAAAATCGTCGCGGACGTTTATTTTTAATTTCCTATTTTTGTATCGTTGTGCGTTCCAATCGAAAATTGGAGGCCATCTTGACCTATTTTTCGTGCGACCCAAATTAGGGTAATATTCTGTTCTGAGTCTTCTTCAATATTGGTATTGATGACTTGACCTGATTTTGGCCCCAGGTACTCCTAATTAATTGTTGAACACAACTTGCATTTATTTCTATTTAAATTGAGGATACCATTTTATCTGATTTTTAAATCCCAATTTAATTCCAGTGCCCTACAAATTCAGTCCATACCCATCTTACAGCGCCCTCTGACCCTACAAAATATCGGACCCCGAATCGCCTGCCCAATTTTCGTCATTTCATGTGTTTGTACAATTTCCCGAATTTAAGGGGCTAAGTTGCAATTATTCAATTGTAGGTGCCAACACCTAATTATTTTAAACCAATGAGGGAGCCTATTAATTTTAATTAAAAACCCTCATCCCTACATGAATTAATTCTCCTCATGATTTAATCTAGACCACTCATTTAAGTGGGTCAAATCCTCACCCTACATCACACCCTCTCTCATCCTATTTAATATCATGTCACCCTCAAACCCTAATCCCTAGGCAACCTAGAAAACCCCACCCCCTCACAAGTCTCCTCCCTCTCTCCTACGTTGTAATTTGCTTCTCCTTCTTTCTTTCTTCTTCTCTTTCTTTCTTCTTCTCCTTCTTCCTCTTTATTGTTTTCTCTTTTTCATTTGAAGATTTGAATCTTCATAAGGGGGGGAACACTATTCTTTGCCTGTACTGTGCCGGCCGCCCATACTGTGCTCCGACCGCCGTTCCATCTCCCGGCGGCCCACTCCCATCTTCATCACCTCCGGCGCTGCTGCCTCGACTCCAGCCCGGCGAGCGGCCGAGCCCGACCCGAGCAACCCCCGGCCTCTGCTCCTTCAACCACCATCTCCACCAATCACCACCACCATCTCCTACCATCGCTGCCTCCACCCAGCACTCCGGTGGCCGAACCCCGCCGTACCCCCCGCTGCAGTCCTCCACCTGCGCAGCCATCTCCGGCAGCAACAAGCCGGCCGAGCACCCGCTGCTCGTCCTCCCAACCGAGCCTGCACGCCGGCGGCTGCAACTCCATTTCTCCGGCCCGTTCAGCCCGACACCGAGGTACTCCGGCGGCCAACTCCTCTGGCCGGCGCCCCACTGCACCCCGGCCGGCCATCTTCTCCAGCAAGCCAGCAGAAATCCCCCGCTCCTCCGCGCTTCAACCTCCTCCTCCCACTGCTCCTCCCTGTGTACACCGCTCCGGCCATTTTCCGGCCAGCAACCCGACTACACAGTGAGTCTTCTCTCCTCTCCTTCTTCCTTCTTCTTCCTCCTGTGTATGTATATATATATATACGTACGTATATACGTTTGTGTATATATATATATGAATAATTAATTATAAGCATAGTATATGTATATATACTCTAATGTATATATGATTGTATATATATTTAAACAATGTGAAGGTATATGTATAATTAGTATAATTAATTTGTATATGTATATATAATCAGTGTAAGGTATTTGTATGTATTTAAATAAATTGTATAATTATGTATGTATACTTAATTTATAATGTTTAATTAATTGTGTGGGTATTTTAGTGTATACGTATTTGTATATATTAGCATATGTATTTAAATTAATGTTTATCAGTATATGTATGTGTATATACATATTTAATATGATTCTAGTATATATAATATTGGTACGTGTATATATATGTATAAGTACATAATAAATTTGTATATATAATTAATTAATGTAAAGTGTTTATACACTTAATTAATGTGGTAATTATTATGTATTTAATTTAAATTGTATATATATATGTATATATACATAGGTTTATTTTATGACATCTATTTAATAAAAGTATACTAATGTAATTTAAATTAGTATATGTATAATTATTTATTTTATTAATATCTAACATGTATGAATTCTAGTATAAATGTTTCTCAGTATATACATGTTAATGTATGTTTTAGTATTTAAAAATTTATGTGTTGTATAATAATTGGTATATATATATAACCGTATTTTGGTATCAATATATACATGTAGAGTTATATTTTCGTATTGGTATATTTATATTTTGTATAAACCCTTAGCATATTTTTAATATATATACATATATTTTGTATATGTATTTAATTTGATATATATTGTAAGTATAAATTATTATGTTTATATATACATACAAGAATTATTTATTTTAAAGTATATATATATTTATACATATATCTATAAATATAATGGATGGAAATTATATATATATTAATTAATAAGATGTTTATTTAAATACGTAGTCCTACTAGATGACCTTAGTTGACTAGTGCCCTGCCTGGCATGGCCCTGAGGCCAGTGTATTTCTATTGTGTGTTAGGATAGTTTCTGATACAAATGTCATATTGTGATGTGTTTATAGGACTGTTGGGTTACCCAGGGGGTACTCTGGAACAGGACATCCATAAATACCAGCTAAGGACCAAGGCAAGTACATTCTCTGATAATTTCCAATTCTTGATAATTGCTATAAGTTCAATGATCTTGAAATGTTACAACTGAATCTTTGACACTATGTTACACGGACTGGTATAGCTTGGATCTGCAGTCATGAGATATTACCTTGATTATCGTATTGACATTGTACACGACATGTATATTTAGACATTGTACATGATAGACTTGACTTGCTCGTGTATCGTGACGTGTCATGGTTGGATCCACAGTACTAGTTGGGGGCGGGGAAGTAGTTAGTAAGAAATATGATCATAACCTCTTATTGTAGTATATAAAATTGTAAGTGTTAATCATGCTCTTCACCCATGATTAGCCAGGCCCTGTAGCTACTGTACATGTTCCCAAGCCGATCACATTTCGAAACTACTATTTCAAACACCTAGAATAGATTACAGTTCTCTATCTTTAATCATATACTACATCACCCGTATATGATACTGTACCTTGTTCTTCCATTTTTATACATGCATTGACTGTACCATATTGCCTATTGCCTGTCTCTTTACATTTGCCTGTCTCTCTTAAATTACCATTGCATTTATTTCACTGTCTTCTCAGTAGCTAGCATGACATGCTTTATTGTATTATAGACATTATCAATTAATGGAACTGTTATTTGAGAGTGTTACTTTGCTCCTTCCTGACTGGAAATATTTTTCCAGACTATGCCTTAGAGGACCGCTGTCCGACACTTTATGGACTATGGTGAGTAGCTGCAGACTTGGTAGTAGTTGATTCTGGAAGGTCTAGTCGAAATTATTATTCATTGTTAGTTCTTAAGTAGACTATTTGGTACCGGATTTGTCTCCGGCATTTTGATGATTCTTGGATATTGTTGAGTTAGAATATTACTTGTGGACTTGTGTTGTGTTTAATTTAGACTTCTGTTTCGAAATCTTATCGTGCTGTTATTCTGTGGTTGAGTATGTGTTCATCTTATTTGTGTCATCCGTGCCTCCTAATGGAGATTGGATGCTTGCGTGACATTAGTTAGATAGTATCAAGACCTTGACAGCGTTCTACCGCCGATGCTGCGGCGTAGGCTGGACGTACCCACGCACTCGTGCCCCTAAACCGGGTGCGGATCGTGACACATTTTTAGTGGTGGCCCATGTAGGTCAGACTTCGCGAGTTGTGCGATGTCGTAGTAGTGTGACATCCTTGTTATACTACTGCGTGCCTGCTATAAAATCTAGGACATAGGATACTAGGACGAGAGCAAATACTCAATCACAATTCCTTGAGAGATTCCTGGGATGACCCCTGAGAATCTTGTTAAAACTTCCAATTTAAATTCATTCCCTTGTTCTGTCCATTCTCACTTGTTGATATTGATTTGATTATTGTTGATTAGGTATTTAAATTAGGATTTTTGCTTCAGTATAGAGTTGATTTCGTATTAAGATGAATTTCTAGACTGATTATGGTATTATCTGATAACGTATGTCGATGAGGACAGTGAAAATGATTAAACATTAGAGCTATTGGACTACAGAAGGTGGGTTTAAAATTTTTAATTGAAGATTGAAAATAAATTTCAAATTTTAGGACTCTGAGAAGATTGAGATTGTTATTAAAATTTCATTTTGAAGATTTCAATGAATTGTAAAATTTTGAAATATGAGGAGTTGAAATATTGTTATTAAAATTTTATTTGGAGGATTCAGATTCGATTCAATAAACCTAGACAAGTCTATAAGGATCTTTAAGATGATTAAGTTTTCATTTCATTATTTAAATAATTGACCTTGAGGAAAGTGTATACATTTACTTTAAATTTATTCAAGGAGTTATTTTTGAGGAAAAATTATTTGAGGATAAGATTTTATAGTGGGAGATATATTATAATATAAGTAGGTGAGATGCATGCGTAAGGATCGGTTGGCTTGAGTATGATTGAGAATTTACTGCAAACTGACTTGGGTGATCATCAAGGGTTGTACTAGAAAGTGCAGTACTTAGTATGGTATATTGAAATTGATATGCATTGAGTGATAAGATTAACTAGTATTAGCGATTGCAGTAGGTAAGGAAGCTAGCAGTGAGTGTGCTTGTGATGGAACTGTGGTACCTATAAGGATAGAGGTATCAGATCATGGATACATCTTGACCGTGCAATTACAACTAGGGTTTATTTCCAATCTATTTATCTTGAATGTTGCTTCTTTAGAACTGTACTGTCCTCCCTTGATGATATCGCATTTTACCCTAATTGATTCTTTGGGATCTGTCTTCAGGATGTCGCCGCAGACAAGGTCTATGAGAGCGGGAACATCAGCTTTAGAGGGATCTGCCACCTCTCTACCTGATGGACAGACAGCCGTAGTTCCTCCTACATCTCCGATGCACGTAGGTGTGTCTGCACCTATCAGGGATCCTCCTCCTCCTCCGACTCCGATTCCCGAAGGTTTGCCCATTGACGGAACTCAGATGTTTACCTTGATCCAAGGCATGGTAGATGCCCAGAGAGTAACGGCAGACGCTCAGCGAGTTCAAGCTGAGGCTCAGAAGGTGCAAGCAGAAGCGTACCAGGCACAAACCGAGCTGATGAAAGAAAACATGGAGAATGCTCACCAGGTGACTCTCCAAGCTTTGGAGAAAGTAGCACAGTACCAGCAGTTTCCTGGCCAGCAACAGCAGAGATCAGGCACTATAGTGGATTTCAAAAGGATGATGCCTCGAGAGTTCAAGGGCACCGAAGGGATACTCTACGCTGACGACTGGCTAGAGGATATAGAGAGAAGCTTGCGATTGACCCAGATTCCGGAAAACTTGAAGGTAGAAGCCGCTGGCAGTCAGATGTTCGATATCGCACTCACGTGGTATCGCACGGAGCCGAGAATTACTGCGCAAGGACTTACTTGGGAGACCTTCAAGGAACTCTTCAAGGAGAAGTTCTTTCCCGACGTGGCATTGGGAACCTTGGAAAGTCAATTTCATGACTTAGTTCAAGGAAACATGTCGGTCGACGAGTACGCTGCAGAATTCTGTAGATTGAGCCGTTTTGCATCGTCTATGATTCGAGACCCAGGAGATCGAGCCCGAAAATTTAGAAAGGGACTGACAAGAGAGATTAAGTCGCGTACTTCTGGTCGTCGTACCGCTACCTTTGAGGCTATCTTGATGGATGCTCAGATTGCAGAAGAGGATCTGGATCTCAGGCCTAAGAGGAGTCACGACACTTTTGGAGATACGAATGATAGCGCAGGACCGGCCAAGCATCCCCGTATTCAGCACCAACAGCAGTACCAAGTACTATTTCATAGTCAGCAACAACCATGGACTTTTCAGCATCCACCGCAGTACCTAGCACCAGTTCCTATCCAGTGACAACCATGGACATTTCAGTATCAACAGCAGTACCCGGCACCAGTTCCGGTACAGCAGGATCAACGAACTTATCACTTCTGTAAGAAGCCAGGTCACCTTTGGGAGAGCTGTAGAATGAGGCTAGGACTTTGTTTGCACTGTGGCGCTGCGGGACATCGAGTAAGGGATTGTCTTCGAGTCCCTCATCTTCTCAGCCAACACGCAGCTTCAGACTATAGAGATCCAGTTAGGCTACCTGTAGAACCGTACATTGCTCAGTACCTGCAAAGGGAACCACCCCAGCAGGACAGGCATTTGCGATGACGGTCGAGGAGACCGATACTGCAGGTAATGTGTTAGCAATTTCTGTTCTTTCCTTCTTTCTGTTCCTATCTATTTGATTGATTGATTGCTTAGTACCGTAGCTTGTATGCATGATTCTTGTTATAATGTAGTTAGTAGTACCCCTGATACATGGACTGCAACACCGTAACAAATGAGACCATAACCATGTATGTTCCCCCTAGATTGTATGTGGTATGACTATAGGTAGAATTTTCTTAGACCATGATTATTGGTGTTGACTGTAGTGAAGATTCATGAAGGAGTTATGACTTGACAAGAGGAACAAGATGATTAAAATTTGAGGATAATTATTGATTTAAATAAATGGTTAAGAAATTAACATGGCATAATTGGTGGGTTAATTAATTCCAAGAAAGATTATGACATGTTTAAGTTGGTTATTAATTTGGAAATTTGGAGATTTATCAATTCATTTATTTAATTGCAAGTTATGAATTTAGAACTTCATATTTGAATGTGACATTTGGAGAATCCTTAAATATCATATTGTTGAGTACTTTGAGGAGTGGATATTAAATTCCGGACATTGGATTATTAACTCAAAAACTTTCAGGAAATTTTTTTCTATGTCGAGGATTTTTACAGGAATACAGATAATTTCAGATTTATGAAATTGTGAAAAGACCTTGTGGATTATTCGTGGTTGATGAGTTTAATGGAGGGAATAATAATGTATGATTAAATGCTAATATGAGGATTTTAAATTTCGAGGACGAAATTCTTTTAAGGTGGGCAGACTTGTCACTACCACATTCTGAAAATAGGGGTATTTTCGAATTTTTCAATATTTAATATTATGTCATTTACAATTAAATTAATTGTATGAATAATATATATATTTAAATTAAATAACTGTGTGATGTGTACTTTAATATATTGTATTATAGACAGTGTTCATTGTGTTTGTGATAGCAGACTAGACCTAGTAGCCAGTAGATGAGCACCTGTCAGAATTTATGGAATTTTGAGGTTAATTGTTTTATTTTAGAATTTATTTATTGGAGATTGTAATTAATTACTGTATTTTATTTAATATTTTGCGCTTTGCCTTTGCTTCGATAATTGGAGCACTATCCAGACTTTTGTCTTCCAACAAATTTCACCATCTTGCCCTAGACATGCCCGCCTTCCATTCTGCTATTTTTATAACTCATAATTTTGCTCCCTGTACATTGTTTCTGGCCGCACAAAAATCGTCGCGGACGTTTATTTTTAATTTCCTATTTTTGTATCGTTGTGCGTTCCAATCGAAAATTGGAGGCCATCTTGACCTATTTTTCGTGCGACCCAAATTAGGGTAATATTCTGTTCTGAGTCTTCTTCAATATTGGTATTGATGACTTGACCTGATTTTGGCCCCAGGTACTCCTAATTAATTGTTGAACACAACTTGCATTTATTTCTATTTAAATTGAGGATACCATTTTATCTGATTTTTAAATCCCAATTTAATTCCAGTGCCCTACAAATTCAGTCCATACCCATCTTACAGCGCCCCCTGACCCTACAAAATATCGGACCCCGAATCGCCTGCCCAATTTTCGTCATTTCATGTGTTTGTGCAATTTCCCGAATTTAAGGGGCTAAGTTGCAATTATTCAATTGTAGGTGCCAACACCTAATTATTTTAAACCAATGAGGGAGCCTATTAATTTTAATTAAAAATCCTCATCCCTACATGAATTAATTCTCCTCATGATTTAATCTAGACCACTCATTTAAGTGGGTCAAATCCTCACCCTACATCACACCCTCTCTCATCCTATTTAATATCATGTCACCCTCAAACCCTAATCCCTAGGCAACCTAGAAAACCCCACCCCCTCACAAGTCTCCTCCCTCTCTCCTACGTTGTAATTTGCTTCTCCTTCTTTCTTTCTTCTTCTCTTTCTTTCTTCTTCTCCTTCTTCCTCTTTATTGTTTTCTCTTTTTCATTTGAAGATTTGAATCTTCATAAGGGGGGAACACTGTTCCTTGCCTGTACTGTGCCGGCTGCCCACTCCCATCTTCATCACCTCCGGCGCTGCTGCCTCGACTCCAGCCCGGCGAGCGGCCGAGCCCGACCCGAGCAACCCCCGGCCTCTGCTCCTTCAACCACCATCTCCTACCATCGCTGCCTCCACCCAGCACTCCGGTGGCCGAACCCCGCCGTACCCCCCGCTGCAGTCCTCCACCTGCGCAGCCATCTCCGGCAGCAACAAGCCAGCCGAGCACCCGCTGCTCGTCCTCCCAACCGAGCCTGCACGCCGGCGGCTGCAACTCCATTTCTCCGGCCCGTTCAGCCCGACACCGAGGTACTCCGGCGGCCAACTCCTCTGGCCGGCGCCCCACTGCACCCCGGCCGGCCATCTTCTCCAGCAAGCCAGCAGAAATCCCCCGCTCCTCCGCGCTTCAACCTCCTCCTCCCACTGCTCCTCCCTGTGTACACCGCTCCGGCCATTTTCCGGCCAGCAACCCGACTACACAGTGAGTCTTCTCTCCTCTCCTTCTTCCTTCTTCTTCCTCCTGTGTATGTATATATATATATACGTACGTATATACGTTTGTGTATATATATATATGAATAATTAATTATAAGCATAGTATATGTATATATACTCTAATGTATATATGATTGTATATATATTTAAACAATGTGAAGGTATATGTATAATTAGTATAATTAATTTGTATATGTATATGTAATCAGTGTAAGGTATTTGTATGTATTTAAATAAATTGTATAATTATGTATGTATACTTAATTTATAATGTTTAATTAATTGTGTGGGTATTTTAGTGTATACGTATTTGTATATATTAGCATATGTATTTAAATTAATGTTTATCAGTATATGTATGTGTATATACATATTTAATATGATTCTAGTATATATAATATTGGTACGTGTATATATATGTATAAGTACATAATAAATTTGTATATATAATTAATTAATGTAAAGTGTTTATACACTTAATTAATGTGGTAATTATTATGTATTTAATTTAAATTGTATATATATATGTATATATACATAGGTTTATTTTATGACATCTATTTAATAAAAGTATACTAATGTAATTTAAATTAGTATATGTATAATTATTTATTTTATTAATATCTAACATGTATGAATTCTAGTATAAATGTTTCTCAGTATATACATGTTAATGTATGTTTTAGTATTTAAAAATTTATGTGTTGTATAATAATTGGTATATATATATAACCGTATTTTGGTATCAATATATACATGTAGAGTTATATTTTCGTATTGGTATATTTATATTTTGTATAAACCCTTAGCATATTTTTAATATATATACATATATTTTGTATATGTATTTAATTTGATATATATTGTAAGTATAAATTATTATGTTTATATATACATACAAGAATTATTTATTTTAAAGTATATATATATTTATACATATATCTATAAATGTAATGGATGGAAATTATATATATATTAATTAATAAGATGTTTATTTAAATACGTAGTCCTACTAGATGACCTTAGTTGACTAGTGCCCTGCCTGGCATGGCCCTGAGGCCAGTGTATTTCTATTGTGTGTTAGGATAGTTTCTGATACAAATGTCATATTGTGATGTGTTTATAGGACTGTTGGGTTACCCAGGGGGTACTCTGGAACAGGACATCCATAAATACCAGCTAAGGACCAAGGCAAGTACATTCTCTAATAATTTCCAATTCTTGATAATTGCTATAAGTTCAATGATCTTGAAATGTTACAACTGAATCTTTGACACTGTGTTACACGGACTAGTATAGCTTGGATCTGCAGTCATGAGATGTTACCTTGATTATCGTATTGACATTGTACACGACATGTATATTTAGACATTGTACATGATAGACTTGACTTGCTCGTGTATCGTGACGTGTCATGGTTGGATCCACAGTACTAGTTGGGGGCGGGGAAGTAGTTAGTAAGAAATGTGATCATAACCTCTTATTGTAGTATATAAAATTGTAAGTGTTAATCATGCTCTTCACCCATGATTAGCCAGGCCCTGTAGCTACTGTACATGTTCCCAAGCCGATCACATTTCGAAACTACTATTTCAAACACCTAGAATAGATTACAGTTCTCTATCTTTAATCATATACTACATCACCCGTATATGATACTGTACCTTGTTCTTCCATTTTTATACATGTATTGACTGTACCATATTGCCTATTGCCTGTCTCTTTACATTTGCCTGTCTCTCTTAAATTACCATTGCATTTATTTCACTGTCTTCTCAGTAGCTAGCATGACATGCTTTATTGTATTATAGACATTATCAATTAATGGAACTGTTATTTGAGAGTGTTACTTTGCTCCTTCCTGACTGGAAATATTTTTCCAGACTATGCCTTAGAGGACCGCTGTCCGACACTTTATGGACTATGGTGAGTAGCTGCAGACTTGGTAGTAGTTGATTCTGGAAGGTCTAGTCGAAATTATTATTCATTGTTAGTTCTTAAGTAGACTATTTGGTACCGGATTTGTCTCCGGTATTTTGATGATTCTTCGATATTGTTGAGTTAGAATATTACTTGTGGACTTGTGTTGTGTTTAATTTAGACTTCTGTTTCGAAATCTTATCGTGCTGTTATTCTGTGGTTGAGTATATGTTCATCTTATTTGTGTCATCCGTGCCTCCTAATGGAGATTGGATGCTTGCGTGACATTAGTTAGATAGTATCAAGACCTTGACAGCGTTCTACCGCCGATGCTGCGGCGTAGGCTGGACGTACCCACGCACTCGTGCCCCTAAACCGGGTGCGGGTCGTGACAAACGCTGCTAAACTTGATCAACGGGGAGCCCCTGACGTACATAGACGGGGACCAGTACCTAAAGTCGGCTTTCTTCTTCGGGGACATGATTGACAAGCAGTCCCAGACGAAGCCCAAGAGAGAACTTTGGGTTTTTCCTACCGGGAGCTTGGTTTTGTATCTGCCCAAGATGCCGAGAGACTATCCCATCTCGGCTTTCTTTCAGGCTACACATCCCAGGCGGATGTCGTGGACGCTGAATCCCGATCTTCACGGCAGGTCGGAAAAGATCTTTTACCTGAAAGGAGCTGACCAGGGGTCGTTTGTCAGCCGCCCTTCCGGCTCTATGACGATATTCAGGGGACTGTACCCGGGCAGTATTCCGAGTGAAGACAGCTTAGTGATCCAGCCGGTCCAATTATCGACATTCTATAATGATTTATGGGGCACGGGGGAGTATACCCCAAGGTGAACCTCGGTGCTGTGGGTGGATCACCCCTGCAAACCTTTGATGGGCTCGCTTAGTTGATTGGGCCCTGAAGCATTTTTAGACCGAGTTGGAGAGCATTGGTCTATTTGTAGCTGTGAGTGCCACCAGTGTTGGGTTACCTCCTAACCCCAACCTGTTTCTGGCACTAATAGAGCGATATATTTTGCTCACCGGGACTTTCGCCACTCCACTGGGGGAGCTGGGATTGGCCCTTCATGAGATGGCAGAGATCTCGAGACTGTCGATGGGGGATACTCCATATAAAGAGTATGTTCCCACGAACCGGGAGCTGGGGGATTCAGACCCTCGGGTAGTGGAGGTATACCAGGAGCTGATGTGCCACTACCTCGCTTGTACCACTTTTTATGGTGAGCCCTCAGATTTGACTCACATCAATAGATGGACGTCCTACCCCTTCTTTCACCGGTCCAGGACTGCTAAACCGGAGAAGGTGTTGGAGGGCAAGGATCGGCCTGTGAATCCTCTGAGCGTGCTTAATGCTCAGGTAGTCGACGATCTCATGGAAGACGCTGGGGCTCCGGACATGATCCTCGACGAAGGGGTAGGACAATATCCTGTAGGCACTAAGGCCTATAGTTATTTAAGGCGCTGTCGCAAACCTCTGTCCAGGGAAGCTCAACTGGCTGGCTTCCTCTCCATATGGCTACGTCGAGTGGTGGTACCTGGCGTCGCATCTGCGGACCGCATTTACCGCAACATGCTATGGCCTGCAGTACGTCTGGTGTTCGGGGCAAGACTGGGCTTGCTCCCTGCCATGGTGTGCCACATTCAAGCTGGCCTGAGGGCCATGACTGACGGGCTGCTCGCCGATGAAACTCGGCGTGATAGCTTTCCCAGGGTAGAATTACCATACCTGTATTTGATGGGATGGTTAATTCTTCATAACCCCAGGGTTATGTCTCCCGGCTCTGGCAGTAGTTCGGGGGCTAGTTTCTTGTTGAACTACAAGAAATCTTCCTGGAATATGACCACGGTTCTAGACTGTCGGCGGGCGCTGGGCTTCAGTCACAGCTGGAAGCTCTTCTACACTGTCCCCTCCATACATCGTAATCAATCGGGGATTAGGCTTGAGGATTCCGGTAGAGAGAAGACCAATCTTTCTCCTGAAGCTTTTAATTGGTTGGTCTACATTAGACCTTTCCATTTACTGTACAGGAGTGAGGACCATTGCTTCTTGGAGCCCTACCTTCCTAGTCGGTTTACCAGGCAGTTTGGGTATGATCAGTTGCACGTGGGCAACGCCGTCACCAGCTTCCGGTCCAGGGGTGGACTCATTGATGGAGCGAGAGAATGGCGATATTTCCTCATGGGTTACACTGGAGCAATTTTTACCATGCCGGTCATTACACTCTCCATGGAGCTACACATCCTGCACTCGTATGCCCAGTTCTATGTGGCAACGGACACCTTCTATCGCGATTTTGATATGCATGGAAGTTTTAAGGTACCGTCTTCCAAGTCTGGGGGAAGAGTCGAAGTCCCCTTGGTTTCTTCTGACGAGGGTGAGGAGTCTGTCACTCCAGATGAGCCTTTGTTGGCAGTATCGAGGGGTGAAGTACCTCTGCCTGCAGGGCCTTTGGTAATCTCCGGGAAGCGAAGGGCTCCTACTCCGAAGGAAACTTCCCCTCGCAAGAGGAAGAAGACGGCGGGTAATTGTCCTCTCCGGATTCCTGGTATTGAGGCTCCTGGAAGTGAGCCTGCATCTCCCCATGTTGGGGATGATTCTTTGATTGGAGGTTCCTCACCTTTCTGAGTGGGAACCTCTTCAGTTCCGGCTGGTGGTGCCGGAGAATCTCTGCTGGAGGCTGCCGTCGCTGCTACTGCTTCAGGTAGTGGAACGAGGTTGCCTTCGGGGCCGAGCCGAATGAGGATATCTTTGTCCAGATCAGCATCGGGAGAGACTCCTGCCGTGTCTGTCAGTGCACCCAGCGAGATTCCAGCCGATGAGCCTCGGTTGGAGTTTGACGAGGACCTGGACGACTATTTGCCAGCGTCAGTTAGCAGACCCCTTTCTCAGGTATGATAGCTTGCTTAGTATCATTAAGAAATGATTTAGCTGTACAGACCGCAGATACGACATATATGCCGTCGACCATGGGTAAATGTCGTCTTCCCTCCCTTTTTTTAGAAAAGTTAGCATCATTTTGATACTTACTTCCTTTCGTCCTCTTTTTAGGGGAAGACCTCTTCGGGGAGGGCAGTAAAGATGCGCCCTTTGGCTCTGTGTCAGGTCCTGGTGGCGACACGGAGGTGGCTGATTTTGAAGAGGAAACATCTTTGGGTGCCGGCTCGCCTGTCGACGAGGTCCCGATATCTCAAGAGGAGGACGAGCCTGTCATTGCGATAATGCCTCCTTTGAGTATGCTGGTATCTTCGTCTGGTGTTGGCGCTTCTTCTTTTGTCGCACCACCTGTTGAGACGACGGCCGTGGTGACATCGTCTGCGGTTGTTCTTGGAGGGGGACTTGCCAATATCGAGGCCACTCCCAGCGTCCATTCGGATCTAGCTGCGTCGATCGAGCAGTATACCGACATCTTCTACGCCACTTTGAAAATGTTAATATCAATGGTATTGACAAAGAATCTGAGCTTTGCGTCGCTGAAGAGATCCTCCCAGTCTGCGATAGTGCCGGTCCGAGAATTTGACGACACTGGGCTAGCTGATACGCTGGAGGAGATAGTTAATGGTTTGGAGCAACCCATTAACGAATACTTACAGCTAGCTCGAGACAATGTTGAAGATCTGGTCCAGGCTAGATACGACTCCATGACTGCGCAGCTTGCCAAACAGATGGCAGGCGTAAATAAATTCATCCAGACACATCAGCAGGAGATGGATGAAGGAAAAGCCGTCCTAGAGGAGGCCATTGCTCTTCAAATGAAGTGCCAGACTGAGCATGAAGGGAATATAGCGAGGGTCCGTAAGCTGGAAACAAAACTCGCTCAGGCAAAGGAGTAGGCTTCTCAGTCGTTGGAAGCTCTAGCTGTGGCGGATAGCCGATTGGGAGTAGCACAACAGAACTTGGCGCGTGCAGGTGTCGCCCGTGCTGGTTTTCTTCGGGCTAGAGTCGAATTGTCCCTCATGAGCAATAATGAGGCACGACTGGAGCGGGCTCACAATGATGTCTTGGGTTTCAGGACTGAGAGGATGGCTGCACTGGCACAGCAGCTTCGCGACCTGACCGCTCCTCCAAAATGATATACTTTTGCTTTTGCTTTTCTATGTACTTTCACTCTTTTTTTGGGGAATAATAAAGAGGTTTTCATCTGACTTTGTGGACCCATCATTTCGGAATTTAAATGACAGGTTTGGGTGAAAGTGATATCAGAGGTAATATGGACGTGATATACTTTTGGTAAGTTTTAGCAGGATATATCTAATCAGAGGTTATATGGACATGATAGAATGCGATCCAACTAGTTTCATTTTGGAAGTAGTTTTGTCAGAATGATGTTTTCGCCATATTCCACTTGAGCAGAGGAGATTAAGCATAGTACCTTTTCAGGAATTTGCCATTGATATCAGCCATTAACAGGTCTCCATTAGGCTGGGCTAACCTGTAAGCGCCGTTTGAGAACGTCATCTCGATCACATAAGGGCCTTCCCATTTGGGCTGGAATTTGCCCTTTCTTTTGTGAGTAAGAATCATCGGCCTTCTTACGGCTAAAACTAGCTCGTCGACTTTGAACACCCTTTCTTTCACTTTTTGATCAAAAGCTCTGGAAATGCGTGCTTGGTAGAGCGTGATGCGCTGTTGAGCTTGGAGGCATTTTTTGTCTAATCCTTCTAGCTCTTGAAGCCTTAACAGGTTATTCTTTTCTTGAGTCAACTCATTAGCCACGGCTATCCTGAGTAACAGAATTTGGATCTCGATGGGGAGAACTGCTTCGCTCCCGTAAACTAATGAGAAAGGGGTGCAACCTGTCGGTGCCCGTACCGTTGTGCGGTATGCCTAGAGACATTCTCCCAGCTTCTCATTCCAATTCCTTTTGTTCGAAGAGACAAACTTTTTCAAGAGCTTGATAATGGTTTTGTTGAAAGCTTCCGCCAAACCATTAGCAGCAGGATTGTATGTCGTAGATGCGATATTCTGTATCTAATTTTTATCGCAAAATCGATGAAATGCTTGGCTGATGAATTGAGGCCCATTGTCATGGATTATCCTTCGGGGTATCCCGAAGCGGTAAATGACATGATGCTTGATAAAGCTGATCATATTAGATGCCTTTACTTCAACAAGAGGGATCGCCTTTGCCCATTTGGAGAAGTAATCCGTGATGGCCAGTATGAACCGGTGACCTCTGGAAGAAGACGAGTGAATAGGACCAATGATATATATACCCTATGCTTCGAAAGGCCAGGACACAACCGTAGGATGTAGATGTTTGGGAGGTTGATGGATAAAGTCTGCATGAACCTGACAGGCTCTGCATTGTCTTGCATTCTTTATTGCGTCTGTGATCATAGTAGGCCAGTAATAGCCCATCCTCCTGATACGAACTTGTAGCTTAGGACCGGGTTGATGCGCTCCACATACGCCGTCGTGGGCTTCACGAATAATCCGCTGTGCTTCATCACCAGAGAGACATCGTAATAATAGTCCGTCATAAGACCGACGATATAAAATTGTAACGATGCGTCAAAATTGAAGCGTAATGATCGTCTTTTGACGGATACTGCTTCTTTAGGATCTTCTGGCAAGATTTTGTATACTACAAAATCTATAAAGGGAGCTCTCCAGTCTCTCCCTGGAGGATCTGTGTCCACCGCGTAGCTGCGTTCTATGTGGAAGTTATTTTTCACACAGAATAAATCTCTGTTAAGAAGGATTATCGAATTCTGCCTTCTTATAGGGGTAGCTAAATCTGCAGCTAGACTGGCTAGGGCATCAGCTTCCAGATTCTGAGATCGAGGCACATGTTCCAGGAAGAATCCTTTGAATGTCATGGCTATCTCGACCGTTGCTTGGTAATAGGGGATAAGGTCTGGATTCCGGACTTCATATATTCCTCTGACTTGATTGACGATCAGCAAAGAATCACCGAAAGCTTCCAGAGATTCGACGTCCAATTCTTTAGCGACTTGGAGGCCGATTAGTAGAGCGTTGTATTCCGCCACATTGTTGGAACAGGGCTCGCTAAGAGAATATGCTCGGTAGATGACGAGCTTATCAGGATTAACCATGACAATTCCTACTCCCGAAATCACGTTTCCCCTGGGACCAGTTCTGGAGGCACCATCGAAGAACAGTTGCCATGCATCACTTTCCATTAAGGAATTACACTCTGCAACTTCGTCGGGAATGTCCTCGTACAGCTTGGAGGCCTCCGGGATCGGATGAGCAGCTAGGAAGTCAGCCAATGCTTGGCCCTTGACGGACTTTTGAGGGACGTACACCATGTCATACGGTTTTAATAACATCGCCCAGGTCATGAGTCGAGAATTAAGAACACTTGGCTTGTTCATCAGTACCCGAAGAGGATTGATCCTGGAGATGATGTGAATGGTTTGGCCTGTGACATAGTGTCGCATTTTCTAAATAGCAAACATCAGAGCCAAGCATTCTTTCTCCACTGGATGGTACCGGTATTTGGCTCCCACCATCGTCCTGCTGAGGTAGTAGATAGCCTACTCGTGACCCATCTCGTTCTTTTGTGCGAGAAGAGCTCCTAGAGAATGATCCATCGCTCGAACATACAGTAGGAATGGTCTTCCTATGACAGGAGGCACCAGAACTGGTGGACTAATGAGGTAGCGCTTGATATCACCGAACACTTGCTGACAGGCTTCGTCCCATACGAAGGATACACCTTTCTTCATGAGACGAGAAAATGGCTGACATCTCCCAGAGAGGTTGGATATGAATCTCCGGATATAAGCCAGACGACCTTGAAATCTCCTGAGTTCCCTCAGATTGCGGGGCGGTCGCATTTCTAAGATGGCCTTGACTTTATCAGGGTCCACTTGAATGCCTTTGGTGGTTATGACAAATCCCAGAAATTTGCCACTAGATACCCCCAGAAAGGACTTTGTAGGATTCATTTTGAGTTGATGTTGGCGCATTAATTCAAATACTGTCTTCAAGTCTTGGATGTGATTATCCTTGAGGCAGCTTTTGACAGCTACATCGTCCATGAAACACTCCACTGTCTTGCGTAAATGCTCATGGAATATGTTACTCATAGCCCGTTGGTACATAGCCCCGGTATTCTTTAATCTGAAGGGCATGACCGTATAGCAATATACCCCCAATGGTGTCCGGAAGGCAGTATGCTTCTCGTCTTCAGGATGCATCTTGATTTGATTGTATCCCGAAAACCCGTCCCTGAAAGACATACGTTCAAAGTCGCATGTATTGTCAATCATGACGTCTGTGATGGGAAGAGAAAACTCATCCTTAGGGTAGGCTGCGTTCAGATCTTGGTAATCGATGCAGACTCGTACTTTCCTACTTTTCTTAATGTTCGGGACAACATTGGCGACCCAGTCGGGATATTGTTCTTCACAGATGAAGCCGCAGGCTATCAACTTCTTGATCTCAGCTTCAATGGCGTCAATCATATCCGAGCGGAACCGGCATTGGTGCTGCTTCACAGGCTTCGAATCGGGCAATATATTGAGCTTATGAGTAGCTACCTTTGGATCAAGGCCTGCCATGTTCTCATAATTCCACGCAAAGACGTCGATATATTCTTTTATCAGTTGGATAACTTCTTCCCTTTCTGCTTCGGAAAGATTATTACTGATAAATATCGGCTTTGGCGAAAGTTCATCCCCAACGTCAATCTGGATAACTTTGTCTTCAGTGGACGGTTCTCTCTGCTCGAAGCAGAACTCCCATTGTGTATCCATTTGCTGAGCCCAAGTGTCATTCTCAAACAATTCAGATTCTTGTTCGTTTGATTTGAAGAAATCTGTCACTACCATATTTACTGATAATGTTCGCTCGAGAGCATGAGATGAGTCGGAGGGCGCTGAGCCATTTTTAGAGGAGGAAAATATATCCTCATTTGACTCAGGAGTTACGAGGGAGGTGGTATACCCTAACCCGAAACGAGTTTATTGATAGTAGGGCTCGCCGTGCAGTGGCATTCGTCTGCCTTTCCCGTAGTTGAGACCCGGTTCCAGCTTTAAGTTATAACCCATATTTTGCATGATCTTTAGAGCTTGTAGGCTGTATCTGTGAACCTGTATTTTACCGGCATCGTCGTCGGAAGAATCCTCTTGCATAGTTGGTTCATTGTGCATGCGACCGAAGACTATTGAATGCTGACTGCTGCAAGTAGGCGGAACAATGAAGATAGAATCTTCATGCGGTCCACATATCGTGGTGACATTGGATGATGATGCCACTTCCCATATGTATGGATGATAGGAATCTATAGCTTCCAAGAATTTTTGCGCTATAGGTTCTACATCGTCGTAGGGGAATGATTCCTGATTTGGAATTTGGGCGTCAATATACTGGAAAAGAGGATGTTTATTATCATCTGAAACTCTGTTCCTGGTTGCGTTTACATCACTCGGCTGCCTGTCGTGCCGGAGGTTGATGACCAAGGGTAGAGGCTTCTGGTTCAAAGTGATCACTAGAGGATCACCCTCTTTTCCGGACCTGGTCTCGTTTAGGTGGATAGCCATAGGCGCTACCATTTTTGGACGAGCAGTCCGTCCTTTCACCTTGATTGTCAGAGGTTGCTTCGCAGAGGGTTCTTCTGGCTCCCGGTGGGATTCCTTCTCTGCTTTGGCTGACACCTCTTCCGTACAGTCTTGAGAGTACAATATGATATCAGAGTAGTAGGATTCTACTCCTTTGAACAGGTTCAGGTCAGCAATCTCCGTCTTTACTGTTCCTCGGGCGTCTACATATTTAAAGTATTGGTGTAGAGTTGAAGAAACGATGTTGTGGTCGTGGATCCAACGTCTACCCAGCAGAATGTTGTAGGATACCTCTGAATCGATGACGTAACACGTAGCCACCGATCTGAGGTTGCCAATTTGGATCCTCAAGCAAATCTTCCCCAACGGCTTACTTCTTCCGGCGTTGAAACCCACGATCGTAGTGGTGGTGTAAGGCAATTCGCTGGTAGGAATCCTCAGCGGTCTGAGCAGACTATGAGGAATGATGCTGATTGATGATCCCGAATCTATGTGAATTCGATCGACCTCCATGGAACCGATGTACCCGGTGTAATAGAGGGGTCTGTCATGCCTGTTATGTTTTAACAGCATGTCATCTTGAGTGAAAGTGATGTTTGGGACCACCTCCATCACACTGTGGCATTGAGGACACGCCACGGGTTCTTCGGTAGACCTATTATTCGTTGCGCACGAGAGTGCAAATAATAGGTTTGGGACAAGACCTGCCAGAGGTAATATGGACATGGCAGTCTTTGTGGACTTAACACCACGGGCGTACTTAGAGTTAAGTACGGGTGTTAAGTTGAGATGACAGCCGATATAATAATCAATAGCCAGAAACTCAGAGAGTTTGTTCAGAGGTAATATGAACATGACAAACTTTTGGGATGCAATTCTATCGCGGATGGAGGTGCATATCTGCTCAGAGGTAATATGGACATGGCAGTTTTTGTGGACCTAATACCACTGGCATACTTTGAGTTAAGTACGGGCGTTAAGTTGAGACGACAGCCAATATGATAATCGATAGCCAAAAACTCGAAGAGTTTGTTCAGAGGTAATATGAACATGACAAACTTTTGGGATATAATTCCATAGGGGATGGAGCGTATATCTGCTCAGAGGTAATATGAACATGGCAGTTTTTGTGGACCTAACACCACTGGCGTTTTAGAGTTATATACGGGCGTTAAGTTGAGACGACAGCCGATATGATAATCGATAGCCAAAAATTCGGAGAGTTTGTTCAGAGGTAATATGAACATGACAAACTTCTGGGGAAAGGAATGAAATTCTTGGATGATGAACATAAACTTATGTCTGGACAATTCACTGTGGAGTAATTTTCCTGAAGAATCTATTGGAGAAACATTTTAGGGACTCTTCCTCAGGTACATTCTTGAAGAGAGCAAAATTGTCACGTAAAAAAGAATAAAAATCCAATTGGTAATGACCATCCCTTTGTTTATAAATGCAAAGTAATGACCTTGGCCTCGATCAACTCCTGAATTCTCTTTTATAGCACATAGCACGCCCTTGTGGGGTGATGAGTGTACCGATGGAAGAGACAATAATCTGGGTCATCAACTTTGCCAGCCCTCTCAGGATGTCTGATGTTGGGTAGCTGAAGCTTGTGTTCCTTCATCAATATATTGAAGATTTCAATGATGTCGTCTTCGTTGAAGGAGAAAGTCCCTTTTAGTCTCCGGGCTCCTGATGCCTGAATTTTACGGTTTTTTGGGAAGATCATCGTCGTTGCATCATCTTTGGATCTTGAGGGAACTCTACCCCCAGCTTTGGATGCCGCCCTATTTTGTCAAGGTAGGCTACCCCCAAATATGCCGTGGCATCTGTCCACAGAAGCTGATTTAGCAGGACCTGCCTTTGGTTGTATAAGACTAGACTTTGAAGATTTGGGCTTCGAAAGAGATGCAGTATACCCCAACCCAAAATGAGCTTGTTGACAATAAGAGTTACCATGCAACAGTGTTCGTCTGCCCTTTCCATAGTTGAGGCCTTATTTCAGCTTCAAATCATAACCCATGCCTTGTATAATTTTCAATGCCTGCGGGCTATATCTGTGGATTTGTATTCTGCTAGTTTCAGGCTCGCAAAATTCTTCCTGTATGATCGGGCTACTCCGTACGCGACCGAAGACTATTGGATGCTGGTCGTTGCGAGTTGGAGGATTAATAAAGATGGAATCTTCATGTGGTCCACCTGTCATGACGATATTAGATGTTGATGCATCTTCCCACAAGATCTCTCCGCGTTTGACCGTTAGGGGTACTGAAGCCTGTTTATGACCCTTGTCTTCGTATTTCTGGATCAGAAATTCACACAAGTCAGGAGTCTTTACAGAAGAAGAAGATGATGGCTTATTCCTTCTGTTCACATCCGTGGGCATACGGATGTTGGGAACCATAGTTTTGCCTGTGCCACCTATATACAACAGGTTGGCCATCTGGGTGGCGGATAATCCCCGAGGAGGGTGTCTTCCCGCAAATTGAGCCTTCTTTACGCTGAGGGGCTTCTCCTAGCATAATTTAGAGCTCTGCTCTGGTTGGCATAAAGCTGAGGATGTGCTCAGTGGCCATCAGCTTCTCGCGTAATCCGGAGGGCAGGTATATTGTTCCTTTGCTGGCATAAAGGCCGAGAAGTTGAGTAGTCCGCCGCTTGCTTTCTCTTGCATAGTTTGCAGGGATCATCTACTTTTCTACGGAAGACAGATGCATTTTTACGCGGAGAGCGCGTTTGTGATTCCTGATTTGGCGCTGAGGCATCATCAGAAATTTTGTCTATTCTGCCAGGGACGAGAGACTGAATTTTACGCTCAGAGCGCGGATTATACTTCTGGGTTAGCGCTGAGGCATTGTAAGAAATTTTGTCGGCCCTGCCAGAGACAGGCGACTGTATTTTACGCGCAGAGCATGGATTATACTTCTGGGTTAGCGCTGAGGCATTGCCAGAAGTTTTGTCGGTCCTGCCAGAGACAGGCAACTGTATTTTACGCACAAGACGAGGATTACACTTCTGGGTTAACGCTGAGGCTTTGCCAGAAGTTTTGTCGGTCCTGCCAGAGACAGGCGACTGAATTTTACGTGCAAGGCACGGAGGGAGCAATGCTACAACCTCATTGGTCGGAGAGATCGGAGAGATCAGAGAGTCCACAGGAATGGTAGAGGATGTATTGGGCATCCAGACCTTGCGCAGCTTCCTGTTGTTTTGGACGAAGAGGGAGTGAGAGCTACCCCCTGTTAGAAGCATGTCTTCGTAGGCAGACTGGTCGAACTGGACGACCGGTGTCTTCTTCACGGATCCCATGGATACCGCATCGTGTTGAGCAATAGCTTCCTCATCAGAAGAGAAAGATATCCCCAGCAGAGTCGCCATCTTGTTTCGGATAATAAACGAAAAAGATGATATGTGGAAAATGAGGTCTTATACGAAAACCCATCCTTCTTTTATGTTTACAAACAAGATTGTATAATTTAATCCTACACGAGGATGACTAAGTACAATTTATTTAATCTGGGTAAATATTGCTATAGGTGTCTGATCTGCAGTCGATCACTTTAGCCCTTGAAATACACAATGTTGAAGAAGTGTCGTGGAAGACAGAAAGTAGCTTCGCAGGTTGCTAAAGAGGGTGGATGCTCGATGCCAAAGTCGTTGATCCCTTCTCTTTGCCTGAGCTCTGGATTCTCCTCTCTCTCTTGACCTCCAATTTCTTCGACCTCCAATTTCTTTGATCGTTGGATCTGATACTGGATTTCTTGATCAATTTTTTGATCGACCTTTCCTCTGTTGATAGAGGTCTCTATTAATAGAGTTTTAGTGACAGTGACCACTCAGTCGGTGTAGAAACCGAGTAGTGGAAAGTACAGCACCCTTTTACACGATGGTTTAAAATAACCAATGCCTGTGTATAGATGACCTTTTGAGTGAGCATATGACGCGTGTTCAACTAAGGGACAAAACGCGTATATCTGCTGCGAAAATCATGGCATAGAAGCCACGTAGGTAGTTATCCCTTGTGTAGAAGAGGTTGGCATAGAAGTCAATGACTGTCACCATGGCATAGAAGGCAAAATAGGCATAGAAGCCGAGTAGGCGTCGAAGCCGAGTAGGTGTAGAAGCCAAGCGGTCATAGAAGCCGAGTGGCGTAGAAGCCGAGCGGTCATAGAGGCCGAGTAGGCATAGAAGTCGAGTGGGCATAGAAGCCGAGTGATGTGGACGTTTTAGCCAAAATTATGGCTCTTGGAGATATAATCAAATCTCTTGCATTAAATGCAGAGATCTGCCTCCATCCTGCACATTAAATGCAGAGGCTTGTCTTTAAGATTTGCCATCAGTCTGTGCATTAAATGCAGATACGCGCCTCGAATTCTGTACAAAGAGTAACTGCGGATGTGGCGGTCTGTTTGCCTTCTGCGGAGCGTAAGAAGCTCACGTCTGCCTGTATAAAACTGGGCGGCGTATTCCCTTATATGCGTAAGAGTAGTTTACGCAAAGGGGATGTCACTAAACGATGGTTCAGTAACATTTAATCAAATCTCCTGCATTAAATGCGAGGATCCGCCTTTATCCCGCTCATTAAATGAGGAGGCATGTTTTGAAGGCCTGCCACCCTTCTGTGTATCAAGTGCAGAGACGTGCCTTGGGCATCTGTCAGTATTCGACGCTTTAAGTGCAGAGACGTGCCTCGATAAACTGTCACCGCTCTGCGCATTAAATACAGAGACGTGCCTTGAGCCCTGTACGAAGTGCAGCTTTTGACGTGGTAGGCTGTTTGTCTTCTGCGGAGCATAAACAGCTCACATATGCCTGTGTAAAATAAGGCAGTGTATTCCTTCGTATGTGTGAAAGTGGTTTACGCAAAGGAAATGGCAGTAACTGACAGCCTGGGTTGCAGTGCCGCGCCATCATGATACCCGTCGCTTGGGTTGTCGTGCAGTACTCTTTGTCAGGAGTCCAGACGTCAGGTTCATTGCATGATCTGACAGGTTCATTTCGAAGAATATAAAGCGTTCCTCGTACACTTCAATGGAGCATTGAAAGCGGATGAGTTTTATGCCATATAGGCGATGAAGCACCTTGTTTACGCCGAAGCAGCCTAGACATACTGCATTACGCGGATGGTCCTTGAGCCTGTAGTTTTACGTTGTGCTCAGCGGAAAAGCTCTGTTGCACGTTTGATGGCTCTGAGGTCCTCTATTTACGCTGCCATGCATCAACATGCTGCGTATAGCTATCCAGCATATTTTTCATGCTTCTACAGTTTGCCTTGGACAGGGAAGGACAAGATGGTAAGTTGGTAAGTCTTATCGTATTTCCTTTTATATCGCACGATGCACTGCCACACGAGTTAGGCTATTCAATATTGCCATAAAACTTATCCTAAGGTAAGGCCCGAAGGATAACTTAATAGATGGTGCACGAAACCTATATAACATGTTTGGATTTGTCGAGCGGGCGAGTAGCCTTCCCACCAGTGCATTTATGTACTGATAACCCACCAGATTGCTTGCAGAGAGCAGGAGAACCTCATTCGGTGTAGATGCCTCCTTCATGTGTGCTAAGGCATGAAGTTCACTCTGGAGCCTTGGAGCGTTGCATCCGGTACTGGAGCACATATACAAGACATAATGTTGGAACATTGTCTATACATTATTCCACAAATGTAACCACTTGGCACGCTTTTACTATTTCAGAGAGAGGCTTGAGCAACTTGTAATCTCAGTCTTGCGTTACCTATAACACTTATTTCAATATCAATAAAGAGTTTGTTTTACTTCAATACTTGTGTTATTCAATTCTTTCGCTATTGACGACTCTGTGAACTTGTTACCAATGGCCTATGCGTTTATAATTCTGCTGCACTCGGACAATCTGTGTGACTCTGTGGCTTAGACCTCTTACTGCCAGAATAGACAACGGCCTTGCACGGGCGCGGCTTAAGCTCGTGCAACATCACGCCCAGATGGGTCAAACGATTGTCCCGCGGGAGCGCTGGCTTGGTGATTCTCGCCTAGCGGGGATGGCCGATTAGCCTGCGGGATATCAGGGCGTGACACCCACTATGTGAGTTATACGTCATATCCAGGAAGCACAAAGATGTATTATAAACCCCCTGCCCCAAATCTAGGATTATAATTTATTTAGGATTATTTTGAATTATTTAATAGAGTTATTGTTCACCTTATTTAATTTAATACACTTGGTGCACCTTGTTGTTGCTTCAAAATTTGGAGCGCTACTCTAGCTTTTGCCTTTAATTTTTTTTACATCTTTGACCTAAACATTTCAGCCTTCCATTCTGACCTTTGTGTCACTCATAAATAACCTCTTTTGTGCTTTATTTTAATCGCACAACATTCGTCAAACAATATCTAATTTATACTAGACTTTGCACCTATGTCTGTTCCAATCAAAATTGGAGACACAACCTCAACCCATTTCTTACAGTTCAATATATGACGATAATCTATTCCAAGTCTACTACGTTCATGACACTTGTGTCACACCCAATTAAGACCCTATGTACTTTCAATTTATTAAAGAACACATACGATACAATTTATATTTAATTTGGAGCAACCGACTCAACCTAACACAAAATTAGATCAAACACCAACCCAAACCCACACTCACACTCTTATGGCTCATACAAAATACCACACACCAATTTTCTCCTCTATAACACACCAAATATGGATTCTACCCTCATCTAATCATTTTTTCCTATTTTGCAAACACCCAAACTCCTAAGGACCTAAATGAAAATATAATGTTAGGTGTCCACCGCCTATTGGTTGGAGCAAATAAGAAAAACCATTCTTAAGGGCTTGACCGGTCAAATGCTTTCCCTCTCTCCATTTATTTGGTACTATGCATCACTATCCATTCCCTTTAAATCACAACCCTTCATTCAAACTCCCATCATCTCCCACCACTCATTCTTTTATGACAATACCCCACACACACATCCCCATAGGAAACCTAGCCGGCCCTAATCTCCCAAGCCCCTCTCCCTCTCCTTTATTAAATACACATCCTCTCTCTCTCTCTCTCTCTCTCTCTCTCTCTCTCTCTCTTATCATTTATTACATCTTATTCCTCTCCTCCTTCATAAAACCTTTTACCACCATCCCCATCACTTCTAACACCCTCTTCTCCTTGTAGCTGACCACCACCACCACTGCCCCCTCGAGCGGTAGCCCTCCTTCCTCCACCTTGCTACGACTACTGCTGCCTCCTCCATTCGACTACCATCACCATCATCTCCACGTCCACCCTCCACTTCACTCCTCCATCACCACTAACAAGCACCTCACCACCTCCCCGACCTTCTCATCCTCTCCACAACCACCACCTCTATGACCACCACCAGCATCACCTCATGACTACCCCTTTCCGCTCCACTTTGCTGCGGCTGGTACTACATTAGCTGCTGCTGTTCTTGCTCGAACTGCTGATGCTACTCCTTGTGTGTTGTCGTAGCTGATGTTCTTCTTCATCTTTCTTCTCTCGGTTAGTCCTTGACCCAACTACGAGATCCCAAACCCATGAGGAACTTCCCCCTACTCGAGAGCTTTTCTAAGTTCTCCTTGCATTTATTCTTTAGGTAACTTTTCAATCTCTTCTTCTTTATTTGATCTTCTTCTTATATATATGTTTGATCTCCATCCTCTTGAATCTTGATTATATTTATGTATTGTACATTTTCCTGAAAGGTTGAAAGAGTTTGTATAATGCATCAATATATGTAACACATTTCCACATCCATGACCCATTTAAAACTCTTGTTAAACTCTTAATAACTCTATGTTAATAGAATTTTAGAATGTTTATGATAATTTTAGAAGTGTTATATATGTACAAAAGGTCATGGTTGAGTTTGAGATGTTGGATTTGTGCTCTAGAAATATGTTTAGGTCATACCTAGGTATTGTGTAAGTTTCATATGAAGAACACCACATTTAGAAAGTATTTTAATGCTATGCTGGTTGTATTCATGTTAGGGATTAAATATGCTTATATGTGACATGAAAAATACAAGATTAGAATGATGGATGTGCCATATTTAGTAATAACATTCAGATTTGGGTATTTGATGGTGTGCTCTTGATGTTGGTAGTCCAAGTGCATTTTTGTTAGTGATGTTATACTAGAGGGTTGGTTAAGTAGTATTTTTATGTAAAGAAGGAAATCCTAAACTATTATTAAATACACATATTTAGGATTATATAAGTACCATGGAATATAGATAATTACAAGAAGGTAGTTAAGCTATTTGACTTGTTGTGTACAATTATTGAGGCAACAATGATATATTTGTGCATGGAACCTAGAGGGATAACATTTGGTACCTAGATATTGGAAAGCAACTTAGCACCTATGTAAACTCTAGTATGGCCATGATTATGTTATATGAGAAGTTGTACATTAGAAGACTGGGAGAGGTAATGTGATTAATAGACTTGGATATTTTTATACCTACTTAACACTTATTTTGTCAACCTTAGTCAACCCACTTGGTTAGAACACTTGCTTGGTTTAGACTCTAAAATAACTCATGACATTGCGTATGTTTTTCTCTTGTGCATGCCTAGCGTAACATAGTATTTGATATATTATTATTATATCCATAGGAACCCAGGACAGTTTGACCTTAGTTGTGGGTTCTGGATCTTTACTTGCTCACATCAAAGTTCCAGGCAAGTATACCTTGCCTTGTTGTACTGTTTAAACTCAATTAATATTATTCACATATTTTTATTCTAAAAATTATATTATATAATTATGCGCTTCTAAGAATGCCTCGGGTGCAGTCGATGAAGGCGTTGACGTTAAGACTTGTGTTCGACTTAGTGTCTAGTGGACGTACCTAAAGTTGTGGGGTTTTCATCATGACTCCCTAGGTCTTGTCATATATTATTTCATGTCACATAGTGAGTTCATGTAGGGATGCTAGCTTACGCGCTTTACTGTCCATCGGTACGAGTAGCACACGTAAAAGTACTTAGTGTAGAAGTATTGTTCTTTAGTTGTTTAGTGACTTGCATATAGATACGAGATGTCTATATCGTATTCATGAATGGTTTATTGGCATTATGAGGGGAAGACGATTAGTTGGCGTATGTGATAGATATTTGGCTACCGTAATTTTAGAGTAAACTACAGGGTCGCGAGCTTCATAGTTACCCAGTTATAGGCATTCATAGATATCCGATTATGGTTATTCATAGATACCCAGTTATAGGCATATATACTTGTTAATACATCTGGTAGATGTTACTAGCCGCGCGCTATCATGACCGATGATGTAGTCAGTATATACTTCTGGTATCTAGTTTTTAGCTAATGCTAGACACTTACCTTTCACCTACCCATAGGCACCAAGGTTGTCTTTAAAGTACATTCACTTAGCTGGTTAGTTTACCCTCACGTTTACACAGTATTTACTTTATGGCATGTACCTTTTATATCTTGTTACGTCCCTCTGAGGACCTGGTTTCTTTCTAGATTCGGATGAGCACTTATACCTGACTATATACGGAGCAGGAGTGGAGATCGGATACGTGACCGAGGACTTTGAGACATTTTTAGAGGAGTTCCCTTGACTTGGGGTTTACTGCTGCTTTGGACTTGACTATCTTTATCTAGCTAGCTGATGCTCTAGTTTAGTTATCTTACTATTTTTATACTTTTATTCCATCATTATATTTTAGTGGGTTTGTCCCCATCTGACTATTTCTATTATATTTGGATTTTCTGACACTCTGTGTTTAATTTACCAGCACTTATTTCTATCTTTGTTACATTGCTTCTGTGGATGAGATTAGTTTTTTACCTGTTGCCTGTTAGCGTAGCATATTAGACTTAATAGTATTTAGGATAGCTTAGTATGCTTCGATAGATACATTAAATTAGGAAATCCTTCGAAGTCCTATTAGTTGGCTATTGCCACGTGGCCTGGTCCCATATATTTTGGGACTGGGGCGTGACATGTATCGAGACCTCCGTACGATATTTTGGTGGCATAACATAAAGAGGGACATGGCATGGTTTGTGTCACAATATATGGCCTGTCAGTGAGTAAAGGTCGAGCACTAGAAGCCGGACAGGAAGATACAAAACCTTGATATACCGGAGTAAAAATGGGAACACATAACCATGGATTTTATAGTTGGTTTACCAAAGACACAACAAGGAAATAATGTCGTCTGGGTCATCGTCGATCGGCTCACCAAGTCATCTCACTTTCTACCTATCAAAGTTGCTTGGAGTATCGATCGTCTGGCGCAGATCTACCTCGATGAGATTGTTCGACTCCATAGTGTGCATGTATCCATTGTCTCTGACCAAGATGGACGATTCTTATCACGCTTCAGGGAGAGTCTTCAGTCAGCAATAGGGAAGAAGTTGAAGTTCAGCTCTGCCTACTATCCTCAAACAGATAGCCAAACAGAGTAGGTAAACTAAATCCTTGAAGATATACTATGGCTCTGCACCATGGACTTGAAGTCTAGTTAGGACATGCATCTACTGTTAGCCAAATTTGTATATAATAATAGCTATCAATCCAGCATTCAAATGGTATCGTATGAGGCTTTGTATGGGTGGAAGTATAGATTCTCTATCTGTTAGGATGAAGTTGATAAATGATATATTCTTGGCCCAGAACTTATAGTAGAACAAACCGTCCAAAAAATCCGTTTGATCCGTGAATGGCTGAAGGTAGCACAAAGCCGTCAAAAGAGTTGAGTTCTTAGATGGTGATCATATAATTCTTAAAGTCACGAACATGCGACGAGTTACCAGATTTGGAGAAAAAGGTAAACTAAGCCCAATATTCATCGGCCCGTTCGAAATACTCAAGAAAGTCGCCCCAGTCGCATATCAGATTGTCCTACCACTGAAATTGTTAGATGTACACGATATCATCCATGTTTCACAACTTAGGAAGTACGTGTATGATCCGAGTCATGTGTAGATCTTGATCAACTAGACTTGAAGGTGGACTTGACATATGTCGAACAAGCTGTACAGATCTTGGATCGTAAGGAGAAGCTGCTTTGAATCGTTCGGTTCCTCTCGTTCGCGTGCTTTTGAGAAATTATTCGGTCGAAGAGTCGACGTGAGAGCTTGAGTCTAGGATGAAGAAAAAGTTTTCTTTATTGTTTTATAGTGGAAGGTTCTATTCCTATGTTTCGAGGATAAAACTTTCTATTAGCTGGTTAGGATGTGGTATCCCGTTCCCCCTATTCGGGAAGGACGGTTATGAAATACTTTATGTATTGTTCGATCGGGATAGATTGAATCAAGATCTTTTCCTTATTATGGATTGGCTTCTTTGGAATTAATTTACATATCCAGTGGAACATGCCTCAAGGACGGACTTAGCGACAGGGTCAAGAGGGACCTCTTCGCTGCATGTTTTCTTGCCTAGTTTTTGTTGTCGCATTGTTGCTTTCATGCTTTCGAGTTGGTTTTTGAATTTACATTTTCTTGAACGATTTTGATAAATTTTTTTTCTTTCATTCATTGAACTTCACTTTCATTTTTGAGCTTGGAAAAAGAAGAAAATGTATTGATCGTCTGTTTGTGGAAATGCAGGTGATCATGCAGAAGGAGTCGCACGAGAGGAGTCGCACGAGTGGAGTCTTGAAGCACTTCTTTCTTTTCCTCTTTCCACCAACTTGTGAGTGTCTATAATTCGATTACTTGATCCTTCTTCGAAGTCTTCACATCTAAAAATCTTGTCTTCTTGATTGTTCTGATCAAATGATACCATAATAACTAAAAGATATCAAGATAAAATAGAATGGACTTGGATTACTTGATGCTTATTAATTAACTTGTGAATGGTTACCTTATTACATGCTAGTTCGCTTAGAATATTCTTTTATCGTATTTTAATTCAAGTTAGAATATAAACTTCTTCTATTATTGTGCTATGTATAGAACATACCTTGTTATGGAATAAACTCAATAGGGAGACTACGCAAAACAGATCATGCCATATTACTTGTCTCATGCTTGTGTTGCCTTAAACTGCCTGGATTGATAACTTAGTAGACTTTGCTTGGTCATGGACAACTTGTGCACAAGGTCTTAGTTCCTGTGGATTGTCGCTGGGGCACTGGAACCTATCTGATCCGGATAAAACTCCCTAATAGTCGACTGCTTCGGACGGGATGGCTTGTAATGCCCCTGTTCTATGTGTTGCATATCATTCCATCCCGAGACTATAACTCGTCCACTATGGCAACGTGCCAGTGACACCCCTTATATATTTAAACTGTGCGAGCTAACTATTTCTTCATGTCAGGGAAGGTCATGGTAAGTGTTGTGCAGGTGGTTCGGATGGGCATGTAAAAGTTACCGAATGGTGGCATATTTATTTCAATAAATTTTTATATCTACTGCTTGCTTGTAAATTGAACTAAGGCAAGATATAAAGACCACATAATAACTTGAATGCTTCACATAAATAATGTGTTAATTGGTATAGTTGGGTTAGCTCGCCTTCACCAGTATATTTTGATGCACTGACCCTCGTTGCAACAGGTTTCCCATGCCAATGCGATCCTGCTAGGAGCTAAATGACTTCCCAATCCTGTCCACATACTGGCACACCATGCTCGTATCCTTAAAGCAATATTTTGAAGTTCCAGGAGACCCTGCATATTTCTTATGCAGCTCTGAGGAAAGGCGATAGATTCATCCGAAGGTATCTATAGCTTTAGAAATTTTAGTAAAATAATGTAATATACCGGACGTCTATCTCATTTTGTGTCCACTTTTGTAAGCCCGTACGACAACTTTTTGTACTTGTTCAAGAGTTTGTAAAAGATATTCATTATCAATAAAGAGAACTTTTCTTCTTTCAATATTATGTTCAATTATCTGCATACTCTGAATATATACTCGTTATATCAAATACCTTGGCCTTTGTCAGCCCCAGTCCAAAAATACCGAGAGACTAGCCACGTGGCAATGACCAGCAGCAAAACTCCAATGGACAAACCCAATTTAATGGACCTGTTAGAGTACACTTAAGCTGTAATAAATATAAATGAAGTCTACAATATATATCACAGTAATATTCTAATCTCATCCACAGAAAGTAAACTCAAGTCAATATGATAAATCAGTCAAGATAATAGATAAAGGAAATAATTCATCAACAAGTCCATATAAATAGTATCTCGGAGAACATCCCGACACAATAAAAGAAAGAGAATATTACCAATACATATGTCCATGAGTCCAGATATGAAATAACAATGAGCATAAATAACTGAGTATAAAACTGAAATACTCAGGAGAAATTCTCCGGCACAACCTCGTCCTTAGGTGCCAGTACTGCTCCAACGTCTGCTCATGTCCCATAAACCTCGGGGTAATCCTCATCTGCTGTACATGGGAACATAATCCGGATTCAGGTCCTCAGGGGACATAGCAAGGTACAATAAATACTCAAGCCAAATGAAATACAGTAAGTAAAAATAGATCCTCAGGACAAGCTATGTAACCAGCTATGTAAAATACAAATGAGAGCATTACTCATACTCAGGCTGAAACCACTACAGGGTCTGTGTCGGGGAGCCCATAGCAACATATAATATCTCAAAGGGCCATTAAATATGCCAAAGACAGAGTCTAAGGCACCACAAGTAATATAGTAAATATATATATATAAACATAATCAGCCTATAGTATGGTGAGACTCACTCCTCCTATGTAATCTCATATATCATATAGTAACACGTAGGGCCAAGACCTTTATCTATCACCATGAGTCATAAGTACAAGTATATAAGTATATCTGTAAATGTCATAAATCCTATAGTCCTACACAGAATCCTGGTACCAAGAAATACATCAAGACGAACTCTATCTCATGTAATCAGTGTCAGGTGTCCTATGGTCTGTCGTGCTAGAAGTGTAAGAATATAAAAATGGGATCGTGGTATCAACTCTCTAAGTGATCTTACACGACTTCACGTGCGGCGTCGACACCTGAATCTCGTTTGGACACTAAGTAACATCTCACGGTCCTAGGGTGAATAAGTAAATCACAGAAGTAAAAAAAGAACAAAGGCAATTAATATCACAGAATTTACTGTAAGTTAGCAAGGTATACTTGCCTGTGTTCTGAGCTTCGCCAATTACTCCGATATAAGTGGAATCTCCAGGTACTATCACTACTACATTTTCTAGGAAAGGGTATTTTACTAATTTTATAATTAATTAAATATTGTGCATGATAATAATTATTTGTTGTATTATCTAATTATTTTTAAATATTATTTATTTATTTTGGACTTGTGTTAGTGGACCTAACTAGTTTAGTTTAGACCCATGGACCAACATGAATTAATTGTTAGATTTTGGCCCAATTATAAAGCTCATTGTTAAGGAGATGGATTAAATTAATTAAACCATTAGACTAGAAGCTTCTCTCCTTAATTATTTCTTCATGAGAGGTCCCAAGGGGTATATTGGACAATTTATAGTAGCTTGAGGGAGGGGAAAGAGGGGCCATCCTATTTAAAAGAGGGGAGAAAATTCTCTCTCCTCTTTTCATTTCAAAACTAGATCTAGAATTTCTCTCAACCAAATTTCTTCAATCTTACTTCATTTTCCTATCCCAAATTTCATCCCAATTCCTTTCCAAATCACCATTGGAGACGAGTGGAGCAAGGATCTAGAAGGAGAAAGTAAGTATCTACAAAGAGGAGCAAGTATCTACAAGTTGAAGGCCAATTTTATCACATTTGGAGGTTATATTGGGAATCCATCTCCCAATTGGTATAATTCAGTTTTTTTTCCTTAATTTAGGTTCTAAATCTGAGATTTAACATGGAAAATCAACCCATATGCATAGACTACCCATAGGATTTGGTTTTGTATTCATAGGAGGCCTATTGAGAAAGTTATGGTACTTTTTATGTCAATTTTGGAGAAATTTCGAGATTGACATTTGTTCTATGTGTCAATTGGTCCTATAGATCAATTTGGCATGTGCTTGTATGTTTGGGGCTAGTGTTGTGTCTATAATTAGGTACGTGTAGGTCGTATCCCAACAATTTGGTGATATGTGTTGATTTGGGAGTTTTTTCTCCGACACGGGACTTTGTACATGTCATATTTTGACACGGATACGTAGATCTATATTTGACTCTTCGTATTATTCATAAATAATAAATGTGACTTGTTCATGTCCTTCGGGGTACGTTTGGATATATGGTGGACTCGTGTCACATGCGTATCCTAGATCTAGTAGGATACGGTGTGATACGATCCATGTGTTTGTACAAATTATATGTGGATCTATTTATTATGTTCTTAATTCATGGAAGATGTAATTGTATATATATATAGATATATATATTATGGTAGATATATATTTATGCTTTTTGTGTCTTAGATCTATGTATTTATTATGTATATTATAAGTAGCTATTCTTATATATGTATATATAATTATATATGTTAGCATGTAAATAGATATTATGAGTTGTTATAATTATAATTATATAATGTGTATGGTGAATAGTTATATGTACGTATATATGTGTGTGTGTGTGTGTGTGTGTGTGTGTGTGTGTGTGTGTGTGTGTGTGTGTGTGTGTATATATATATATATATATATGTAAAGTTATATATATACATATTAATATGTATGTGTGTGTATGTTACTATGTGTATTATGTACATAATACTATATGAGGGTGTGTGTATAATTATTATTAGTATATATATATATATATATATATATATATATATATATATATATATATATATATAGGGTTATATATATATATGTATTTATATATATATATGGTAGATATATATATATGTTATTATATATATTATATACATATATAGGTTTCAGCGACAACAAGAGAGTGTCACAACAGCGAGTGTCGCAACAGCAAAGAAATAGCAGCAACGGCAGCAGCTTTTCAGCGACAGTTGCAGGAAACTGTCGCTGAAATAACAGTGTATCAACAGAGTATCAGAAGCTTCAGCGACAGTTTTTAGTGACAGTGCAGGAAACTTTCACAAAAATTGTAGTGTATCTATATACACAACAGATTTTCTGCGACAGTGGGTAGGGTATATATATATATATATATATATATATATATATGCATTTGATATTTGAATATATATGAATATATTTATTTGCTAATGGTATTTAATACATACTATATGTATAATAATTATTGTTGTATGGTTTATATATCTATGGGTAGATAGTATAACTAGCAATTGGGTATTACCTTTGAGAACCAAGGCAAGTACCAAGGTAATTAAAGATACCTTAGGTATTGGGTTGGGATGTTAAGATTATGGTTTTAAGTTGAGATACCAAGTTGGTTTAAAACCACGGTACCTATTTTAATATTTGTATCATGACCCGCACCCGGTATAAGGGTACTAGTCGGAAACAACGCCCAGCCTACGCCGCAGAATCGGCGGTAGAACGCTGTCTAGATAGTCTATCTAACAATATAATGAACCACCAATAATGATAGTATACTCAATCACAGATCTAAGGTAGAAATGAGCACGAATCAGATAAGAATAGAATAGTCATCAACTCATGAGTTTAAAATAATACATCAATGAGTCTGAAGAGTAACAAAAATAAGCTGGAGACAAATCCAGTACAAAAGAATACTATCATGCTACAAAGCTACACTCCAGGGTCAACTGTCTCAGTTGGGATAAGTCCCTCTTGAGCCAGGGTCTCCGAATCTAAACCCACAACATCCTGGGGTCCATAATAGGTAGGGTACTCCTCAGTGTCATCTGGAAAAATATATTCAGTCAGGAAAGGAGCAGAGTACATCTCTAACAGCAGTTCTAATCCATGATAAAACTATGTAACAGTAAATAGCTGTGGATAAACAAGATGCACAAATAGATACAAGAGATATATAGACAATAAGAAAATACTGGAAAGAAATACAATAATGAATAATATGCCAATGAAATAATAATACTAATGACTAAGTGTGTGAGTACTAGCTTAACATGTGATCGGCTTGGGCAAGATACAATACGGCCTGGCTAATCTTACGTACGGTGCATGATCAACACTATTCCCTTACCAATACTTTATTCAATAGGAATTTGATCACATATCTATACTAATACTCCCCACCCCCGACTGGTATAAAAGATCCAACCACGGTATGCTATGGCACTAGATTCCCCAAGAAGATAGCTAGTCTCCCCGAGAATCGGTGTCTGTACATGTACAAGATAACCAATGAAACAATACTTGCACCATATACACCATATACCAAGGAATAACATCTCATGACGAGATCCGGATATACCAATCCGTGTAACCATAGTGTCGAGAGAAACATGTAAATCTACACTAGATACAACGAACATAGAGGATATCATAAATGAGAAACTATCAGAGAATGTACTCGCCTGAAGTCCAATAAAAAAGTCTCACAGATGTCTGACTCGGTGCCTCGAAGACCTAGATATGGAATACCACATTAAAACAAGGTCCCGGAAAGAGAACAAGTCAAACTAGTCAACTCCTAGGTCAATAAATAAATTCTAAGTCAAAAGTCAACTATGGTCAACTCTAAAGTCAACTAAAGTCAAACATGGTCAAACCAAGGTCAACCTCACAAGAAATCTATATAAATAATATAGAAATAAAATACAACAATTTAGGAATAAAAATTAGATCCCAAATCATACTTACACAAAGTATACTACTAATACAAATAATATATACCCTAAAATAGTATATATACAAACCAATATGTATACAAATAACATAATATATTATTACAAATATTATACCTCACAAAACACATATATATACACATATATATATATATACAATAATAATATATAAAATATAATTTAAAACTGCCAAAGCGTTACTGAAAACAAGGAGTTAAAAATATAATTTAATTAAAACAGCTTATAGTGACAGTCTCAACTATCACAGAAAATGTCGCAAAAGCCACTGTGTAATAAAACCCACTGCTGCTGCATTGGTGACAGTTAATCAACTGTCACCGAAAACTGTCGCCACTGCTGCTAAGATCCTGCCCGCAGCATTAATGACAGAACTGTCATTAATGCATAGTGGGCTACAGTGGCTGCTGCTGACCCGCCTATTTAGCGACAGTTTCACTGTCACAAACCCACTGTCACTAAAACACAAAAATATAAAAAAATATATATATATATAAATATATATATATATATATATATGCAATAATAATCATAATATATATATATAAATAAATAATTATATACTTATATATATATGCACATATAAACTTATAATTAAATACCAATAGTTACAACATATGCACATATTAATGTTCATATTTTACATGGCTAGAAGCACACCTAAAATATATACATTAATATACAAATAATTACATAATAATTATAAATAATATAATTACATAATTAAACACATAAATATATTTTATAAAACATTTGTGTATAATTTATACTATTAACATAAGTACATATATAATTACATGCAAGAGAGCTACATATTATATTTGTACATCATATTAGCACACACAAAAATATATAGATCTATGCTACAATAATTACTATAATAAATACACAAAATAAATATATAATATCTATATATATTTACTAATTATAATTGAAGAATTTAAACCATACATAATTAGATCTATTCAAAAATCCACACAATTGGAGAGTATCACACCGTATCCCACTAGATCTAGGATACGAATGTGACACGAGTCCAACACACAACCAATTGTAACCCAAAGGATACAAACAAATCACAAATAATATTTATGAATAGATCAAAGTGTCAAAAGTAGATCTATGTGTCCGTGTCAAAATACGACATGTTCAAAGCCCCGTGTCGGAGGGAAAACCCCCAAAATGACACGTATCACCAAATAGTTGGGATACGAACCATATGTACCAAATTATGGACACGACACTAGCCCCAAACACATAAGCTCATGTCCAATTGATCTATAGGATCAATTGACACACACAACAAAATGTAAATTCGGAATTCCAACAAAATTAACATAAAAAGCACCATAACTTTCTCCATGGGTCTCCTATGAACACAAAACAAAGTCCTATGGGTAGTACATACATATAGGTTGATTTTACATGATTAAATCTCAGATTTAGAAGCTATTTAAATAGGAAAATCTGAATTATACCTATTGGGAGATGGATTCCCAATGAAACCTCCAATTGAGAAGAACTTGCTTCCAAATTGTAGATCCTTGCTCCTCTTTGTAGATCCTTGCTTCCTCCTTCTAGATCCTTGCTTCCTCCTTCTCTAATAGTGAATTAGAAAGAATTTGGAATGAATTTGTTAGGAAATTGGAATGGAAATGGAGGGAATTTGGGAGTGGGAAATTTTAGATCTAGATTGGAATGAGAATGAGAGGAGAGAGAAATTTCCCCCCTCTTTTAATAGGCCGGCCATGCCCCCCTCCCCAAGTAATTATGAAATGTCCAATGTACCCCTTGGGGCCTCTCATGAAGAAATAATTAAGGAAGGAAGCTTCTAGTCTAATCACTTAATTAATTTAATCCATCTCCTTAACCATGGGCTTTCTAAATGGGCAAAATCTAACTATTTAATTCATGTTGGTCCATGGGTCCAAACTACACTAGTTGGGTCCACTAAAATAAGTCCAAAATAATTAATAACATCCAACAACAATTAAATAATACAACAAAAATTATTTACCATGCACAATATTTATTTAAATAGAAAATTACTAAAATACCCTCTTTCCTAAAATGTGGTAGTGACAAGTCTACCCTCCTTAAAATAATTTTGTCCTCGAAATTCAAAGACAAAAACTACCCCCAGAAAAACACAGAACAGAACTAAAGAATCACAACTAACTAATGAACAGAACATAACAATGAACAGAACATAACTAGAAATAACATACCTCAAGGTACAAATAAATTTGGATAATGCTCTCGCATGTCATCCTCTCTCTCCCAGGTAGACTCCCCCGGAGAGTGATGCCTCCATGTTACGCGCACCAAAGGAATAGTCTGGTTCCTTAGCACCTTCTCTCTCCGATCCAGAATCTCAACTGGCTGCTCTGGATAGCTAAGAGTAGGGCCCACCTCTATCTCTGAGTGATCCAACACATGACTAGGATCTGCCACGTATCGTCTCAACTGCGACACATGAAACACGTTGTGCACTCCCTCCAATGCAGGTGGCAAGTCTAGTCTATAAGTAACTGTACCGACCCTCTCTAGAATAGTGAAAGGTCCGATGAATCGCGGACTAAGCTTTCCGCCTCCACCAAAGCGAATTGTGGCTCGTGTCGAAGAAATCCTCAGAAACACCAAACCATCCACCTAGAACAAAACACCATCTTAAGAACTTAATCTATAACAAACAAGAACAAGCACAAACAAAATCTAAACTATACCTCGAACTCCAAAGGTCTCCGATGGCTATCGGCCCAATGCCGCTGTCTGTCCTACGCCACTCGAAGTCTGTCTCTGATCAACTGAACCTTCTCCACTGCATCCACAACCATTTCTGGCCTAAGCAAAACTCTCTCTCCAATATCGTCCCAAGACAAAGGAGTACGACACCTCCGACCATATAGAGCTTCAAAAGGTGACATCTCTATACTGGCCTGGTAACTGTTGTTGTAAGCAAACTCTACCAAATGGAGATGGTCCTCCCAAGAACCCCCAAAATCTAGTACACAAGTGCGCAACATATCCTTTAGAGTCTGGATAGTCCGCTCAGACTGCCCATCTGTCTGGGGATGATATGCAGTACTGAACTTGAGCTGAGTGCCCAAACTCTCCTGCAAACTCCTCCAGAAATGAGAAGTGAAACGACTATCCCGATCTGAGACTATGCTGACGGGAACTCCATGTATCCTAACGATCTGCCTCACATACATCTCTGCCAGCTTCTCCGTAGACAAACCCACCTTGAAAGGCAAAAAGTGGGCCGACTTGGTCAACCTATCAACAATGACCCAAATTGCGTCTTTCCCTCCTGGAGATCGTGGAAGTCCGGACACAAAATCCATAGTAATGTGTTCTCACTTCCACTCTGGAATGGGTAATGGCTGAAGTAAACCTCCTGGCCTCTGCCTCTCGGCTTTTACCTGCTGGCACACTAAGCATCTGGATAAAACTGTGCCACTTCCCTCTTCATGCTATACCACCACACACTCTCTCGCATATCCCGATACATCTTGTTAGCACCTGGATGTATGGAATACTGAGAGTGATGCACTTTCTGCAACACCTCCTCGCGCAACTCCCCACTAGGCACACACAATCTAACTCCATATCTCAAAGATCCATCCTCTGCAATAGTGAAATCATCCTCCAATCCTGCTCTCACCTGAGCTCTGATACTCCTCAAAGATACATCATCATACTGTGCTGCCTTGATCCTGTCCATCAAATTTGAGTGTATCTGTAATCCCCATATCTGTATAGCACACCCAGGAACAATCACCTCAACGCCCAAGCTCTCCAAGTCCTCCAACAAATATCGATCCTGCGTTAAGAACATAGCTACCGGATACCTGCTCAAAGCATCGGCAACTACATTGGCTTTCCCAGGATGATATTGTAAAGAGATATCAAAATCCTTCATCAGTTCCAACCACCGACGCTGCCTCATGTTCAACTCCTTTTGCGTGAAAACGTACTTCAAGCTTTTGTGGTCTGTGAAGATCTCCACACGCTCTCCGTACAAATAATATTTCCACAACTTCAGGGCGAATATGACAGCTGCCAACTCCAAATCATGGATAGGATAGTTCTTTTCATGAGGACGCAATTGCCTGGATGCATAGGCAATCACTTTCCCATGCTGCTGAAGAACACAACCTAAACCCTTCCCCGATGCATCACTATAAATAGTGAAACCTCCGGACCCTGATGGCAACGTCAAAATAGGAGCAGACGTCAACCTCTTCTTCAACTCCGTAAAAGCAACCTGGCAATCCTTCGTCCAAACAAACTCCACATCATTCCTTTTGAGTCTGGTCATCAGCTCGGCAATCCTCGAAAAAACTTGCACAAACTTCCTGTAATAGCCTGCCAATCCCAAGAAACTCCTGATCTCTGCTACCGAACTCGGAGTCATCCAAGATTCCACTGCTAAAATCTTCTTCGGATCCACTGAAATACCATCACCAGTCACAACATGCCCCAAAAATTCTACCTTGTCCAAGAAAAACTCACATTTGGACAACTTCCCATACAACTTCTCCTTCCTCAGCACATCCAACACAATCCTCAAATGCTCCTCATGCTCCTCCGGTGTCCTCGAGTATATGAGTATGTCGTCGATGAACACCACCACGAACTTATCAAGGTACTGGTGGAACACCTTGTTCATCAAGTTCATAAATACCGTCGGTGCATTAGTCAAACCAAACGGCATCACCATAAACTCGTACTGACCATACCGAGTTCTAAAAGCAGTCTTCGGTATATCCTCCGGCTTCACCTTCACTTGATAGTAGCCTGATCTCAAATCTATCTTAGAAAACACCTTTGCACCACTCAACTGATCAAACAGATCATCAATCCGTGGCAAAGGATACTTATTCTTGATAGTGAGATTATTCAAAGCCCTGTAATCAATGCACATGCGCACCGATCCATCCTTCTTCGGTACAAACAATACCGGGGCTCCCCATGGTGAAGAACTCGATCTGATAAACCCCTTATCCTGTAATTCATCCACCTGCTTCTTCAACTCGACCAGCTTGCTATTGTTTACTCTATAGACATATTGCGAAATTGGTTCTGCACCTGGCACCAAGTCTATAGAAAATTCAACATCTCGATCTGGTGGCAATCCTGGCAATTCCTCAGGAAACACATCCAAGAATTCTGCTATCAACGGATGTGGCAACTCCTTGTCTTCCACCATAGCTCCACAAATAATGCCTTCTTCCTTCTCCGTAGCTCCTCTAGTAAACTCGAACTCTGGCTCTCCTGGCGGACCAAACAAAACTCTACCTCCTCTACAGTCTATGCTAGCACGGTGCCTACTCAACCAATCCATCCCAAGTACAATGTCATAGCTTGGAAGTGGCATTACAAGTAGACACGCACTCAACTCTCAGCCTCCCAGAGTAACTCTCCGATCCTTGCAAATATCATTAACCAGGATAATGTCTCCCCCAGTCATGATCTTGCAAGTCCTAAGCAAAGACTCAGCTACCAAACCATGCTTCAGAGCAAAAGAAACAGATACAAAACTATGGAAAGCACCACTATCAAACAAAGCTAAAGCTGGAATGGAATCAAGAAGAATAGAACCTGCGATGACATCTCCTGTGGGTTCCTCCTCTTCGACGGTCATAGCAAACGCTCGTCCCTGCCGAGCACCTCCCTGCTGTTGATGCTGGACAAAATGCTGCTGCTGTGTCGGAAGCGGTCCCCTCGACTGTGCTGTAGGTGGTCTCGTATGTGTCCTCGGAGCTGGAGCTGCTCCTTGAACTGCACGGCGAGGACACTCCCTCGATTGATGCCCTTCAGTACCACTATACAAACAAACTACTAGCCTCCTACTGCAAACTTCTCAGATGTGGCCAGGCTTCTTGCAGAAGTTGCATGGAGCTTGCTGTAACTGTCTCTGCTGCTGAGGTGCCTGGTGAAAAGGCGCTCTAGCTGGAGTCGGGTTCTGCTGTGGCTACTGGAAAGGTCTGGACTGGAAATGAGGACGTTTGGCAGATAATGCACTGCCATTGGCCCCCAGAAAAGAATTACGGTCTCTTTTGGTCTTTAAACCCAGATCCCGCTCAACCTTGCGTGCCTCCGCAAGTATCTTCGAATATGTCTCATAAAAAGAAGGAATAAGAATCTTCACTTCCCAGTTTAGACCCTCTCGGAAACGAATAGCTCGAACCTCCGGCTCTCTTACCAGATACTCTGCAAATCGGCTCAGCCTACCGAACTCTGCAGCATATTCCTCCACAGACATGCTCCCCTGAATGAGACTCTCAAATTGTCTCCCCAAGTCAAGCCTGTCTATCCGAGAGAAAAACTTCTTCTTGAAAAGGTCCTTGAATACCTCCCAAGATTGTCCTGCGTTAACTAGAACCGGCTCATTCCTGAACCAAGTGCGAGCGACGTCGAACAGTTGAAGTCCTACCGCCTCAACCTTCAGATCTTCAGAAAGACGGGACACCCTCATAAGACGCTCAATGTCCTCGAGACAATCATCAGCATAGACGATGCCCTCCGTCCCTTTGAAAACCCTAGGCTCCAGTTTCTTGAAGTCCTGAATGTTGCCTGGCCGAAGCTGAGCAACTTGAGGAACAACCTGCTGCTGGATCGGAACTCCTCTCTCAACTACAGCAAGAGCAAGCTGATGAGCACTCTCGATGCCCTGCCGTAGAACGTCGGTCTGCCTCTGATGTGCCTCTGACTGAGCCCTCTGTGCCTCGAGCATCTCACAAAACAGTGTAAACATCTGTGACGCCTTTGCTGGCACAGGAGGTGGAGGTGGAAGTCCCTCAGATACAGTTGGCACAGTCCTCTGAGTAGGTGGTGGACCTCCGAAAGCAGCTGACACTCCAATCACCGGAGAAGTGACTGGTGCAGGCCCTCGGGATGTCGCAGACCTCTCAGAAGCTGCTCTCCCCTGCTGTGATCTAGTCTTAGGCGGCATCCTGAGACAAAGCGAAAGAAAGAATCAATATGGCACCAGATGTAAGACATCAAGGAAAGGACAGTTTAAGAGATCAAGTATCAATATCAAAGGAGAATAGTTGAATCAAAAGAATTTTCCTAGATATGATTGAGTATTTCAGCCTATATCCTATATCCTATTGCAGGCTCGCAGTAGTACAACTAAGTTGTCGCACTACCACAACATCACATACTTGTGAAGCTAGACCTGCATGGGCCACCACCAAAAACGTGTCACGACCCGCACCCGGTGTAAGGATACTAGTCGGAAACAACGCCCAGCCTACGCCACAGAATTGGCGGTAGAACGCTGTCTAGATAGTCTATCTAACAATATAATGAACCACCAATAATGATAGTATACTCAATCACAGATCTAAGGTAGAAATAAGCACGAATCAGATAAGAATAGAATAGTCATCAACTCATGAGTTTAAAATAATACATCAATGAGTCTGAAGAGTAACAAAAATAAGCTGGAGACAAATCCAGTACAAAAGAATACTATCATGCAACAAAGCTACACTCCAGGGTCAACTGTCTCAGTTAGGATAAGTCCCTCTTGAGCCAGGGTCTCCGAATCTAAACCCACAACATCCTGGGGTCCATAATAGGTAGGGTACTCCTCAGTGTCATCTGGAAAAATATATCCAGTCAGGAAAGGAGCAGAGTACATCTTTAACAGCAGTTCTAATCCATGATAAAAACTATGTAACAGTAAATAGCTGTGGATAAACAAGATGCACAAATAGATACAAGAGATATATAGACAATAAGGAAATACTGGAAAGAAATACAATAATGAACAATATGCCAATAAAACAATAATACTAATGACTAAGTGTGTGAGTACTAGCTTAACATGTGATCGGCTTGGGCAAGATACAATGCGGCCTAGCTAATCATACGTGCGGTGCATGATCAACACTATTCGCTTACCAATACTTTATTCAATAGGGATTTGATCACATATCTATACTAATACTCCCCACCCCCGACTGGTATAAAAGATCCAACCACGGTATGCTATGGCACTAGATTCCCCAAGAAGATAGCTAGTCTCCCCGAGAATCGGTGTCTGTACATGTACAAGATAACCAATAAAACAATACTTGCACCATATACACCATATACCAAGGAATAACATCTCATGACGAGATCCGGATATACCAATCTGTGTAACCATAGTGTCGAGAGAAACATGTAAATCTACACTAGATACAACGAACATAGAGGATATCATAAATGAGAAACTATCAGAGAATGTACTCGCCTGAAGTCCAATGAAAAAGTCTCACAGATGTCTGACTCGGTGGCTCGAAGACCTAGATATGGAATACCACATTAAAACAAGGTCCCGGAAAGAGAACAAGTCAAACTAGTCAACTCCTAGGTCAATAAATAAATTCTAAGTCAAAAGTCAACTATGGTCAACTCTAAAGTCAACTAAAGTCAAACATGGTCAAACCAAGGTCAACCTCACAAGAAATCTATATAAATAATATAGAAATAAAATACTACAATTTAGGAATAAAAATTAGATCCCAAATCATACTCACACAAAGTATACTACTAATACAAATAATATATACCCTAAAATAATATATATACAAACCAATATGTATACAAATAATATAATATATTATTACAAATATTATACCTCACAAAATACATATATATACACATATATATATATACAATAATAATATATAAAATATAATTTAAAACTGCCAAAGCGTCACTGAAAACAGGGAGTTAAAAATACAATTTAATTAAAACAGCTTATAGTGACAGTCTCAACTGTCACAGAAAACGTCGCAAAAGCCACTGTGTAATAAAACCCACTGCTGCTGCATTGGTGACAGTTAATCAACTATCACCGAAAACTGTCGCCACTGCTGCTAAGATCCCGCCCGCAGCATTAATGACAGAACTGTCATTAATGCACAGTGGGCTACAGCGGCTGCTGCTGACCCGCCTATTTAGCGACAGTTTCACTGTCACAAACCCACTGTCACTAAAACACAGAAATATAAAAATATATATATATATAAATATATATATGCAATAATAATCACAATACATATATATAAATAAATAATTATATACTTATATATATGCACATATAAACTTATAATTAAATACCAATAGTTACAACACATGCACATATTAATGTTCATATTTTACATGGCTAGAAGCACACCTAAAATATATACATTAACATACAAATAATTACATAATAATTATAAATAATATAATTACACAATTAAACACATAAATATATTTTATAAAACATTTGTGTATAATTTATACTATTAACATAAGTACATATATAATTACATGCAAGAAAGCTATATATTATATTTGTACATCATATTAGCACACACAAAAAAATATAGATCTATGCTACAATAATTACTATAATAAATACACAAAATAAATATATAATATCTATATATATTTACTAATTATAATTGAAGAATTTAAACCATACATAATTAGATCTATTCAAAAATCCATACAATTAGAGAGTATCACACCGTATCCCACTAGATCTAGGATACGCATGTGACACGAGTCCAACACACAACCAATTGCAACCCGAAGGATACAAACAAATCATAAATAATATTTATGAATAAATCAAAGTGTCAAAAGTAGATCTATGTGTCCGTGTCAAAATACGACATGTTCAAAGTCCCGTGTCGGAGGAAAAATCTCCAAAATGACACGTATCACCAAATAGTTGGGATACGAACCATACGTACCAAATTATGGACACGACACTAGCCCCAAACACATAAGCTCATGTCCAATTGATCTATAGGATCAATTGACACACACAACAAAATGTAAATTCGGAATTCCAACAAAATTAACACAAAAAGCACCATAACTTTCTCCATGGGTCTCCTATGAACACAAAACAAAGTCCTATGGGTAGTACATATATATAGGTTGATTTTACATGATTAAATATCAGATTTAGAAGCTATTTAAATAAGAAAATCTGAATTATACCTATTGGGAGATAGATTCCCAATGAAACCTCCAATTGAGAAGAACTTGCTTCCAAATTATAGATCCTTGCTCCTCTTTGTAGATCCTTGCTTCCTCCTTCTAGATCCTTGCTTCCTCCTTCTCTAATGGTGAATTGGGAAGAATTTGGAATGAATTTGGTAGGGAATTGAAATGGGAATGGAGGTAATTTGGGAGTGGGAAATTCTAGATCTAGATTGGAATGAGAATGAGAGGAGAGAGAAATTTCCTCCCTCTTTTAATAGGCCGGCCATGCCCCCCTCCCCAAGTAATTATGAAATATCCAATGTACCCCTTGGGGCCTCTCATGAAGAAATAATTAAGGAAGGAAGCTTCTAGTCTAATCACTTAATTAATTTAATTCATCTCCTTAACCATGGGCTTTCTAAATGGGCCAAATCTAACTATTTAATTCATGTTGGTCCATGGGTCCAAACTACACTAGTTGGGTCCACTAAAATAAGTCTAAAATAATTAAATAACATCCAACAACAATTAAATAATACAACAAAAATTATTTACCATGCACAATATTTATTTAGATAGAAAATTACTAAAATACCCTCTTTCCTAAAATGTGGTAGTGACAGTTTGTAAGTGGGATTCTATATTATAAATAATTGTTTATTATATATATATATATATTGATGTTTTACCTTTGGATTTACGTATCCAAGATACGGTATCCTAGTTTCTTAAGATTTAGTACTTATGACTTAGGTTTTAGTATCTTGACCCGATATTTTGTGTTAGACTTGTGCAACCTAAAAATAGGTAGTTGACCATAGTTTGACTATAGTTGACCATAGTTGAATATAGTTTGACTATAGTTGACCATAGTTGACCATTGTTTGACTTTTGATTTAGAATTGACTTATTGACCTAGAAGTTGACTAGTTTAACTTATTTTCTTCCCGAAACCTTGTATTGAAATTATATTCCATATCTAGGTCTTTGAGGCACCGTATCAGACATCTGTGAGACTATTCATTAGACTTTAGCCGAGTACATTCTCTGATAGTTTCTCGTTTATGATATCTTCTATGTTCATTGTATCTAGAGTAGATATCCATATTTCTTGACACGATGGTTACACAGATTGGTATATCCGGATCACGTCATAAGATATTATTCCTTGTATATGGTATATTTTGTGCAAGTCTTGTTGCATTGATTATCTTGTGCATGTACAGATACTGATTCTCGGGGAGATTTGCTACCTTCCCAGAGAATCACGTGCCATAGCATACCATGGTTGGATCTATTATACCAGTCGGGGGTGGGGAGTACTTTAGTATAGATATGTGATCATACCCTTCTTGTTTATGTCTTGTTCCTTGTGAGTGTTAATCATATACCGCACGTATGATCAGCCAGGCCTTTATACTCTTGTGCAAGTTCCTAAGCCGATCATATGTTAAAGCTAGTACTCACACACTTAGACATTAGTATTCTTGTTCATTGTCATATTGTTCACTCTTGTATTTATTCCAGTATTTCCTTATTATGTATCTCTTGTATCTATTGTGCATCTTGTATATTCATATCTATTTACTATTATATAGTTTTTATTATTGATTAGAACTGCTGTTAGAGATATACTCTGCTCCTTTCCTGACTGGATATATTTTTCCCATATGACACTGAGGACTGGTACCCTACACATTATGGACCTCAGGATATTATGGGTCTAGAGTCTGAGACCTTGGCTCAGGAGGGACTTATCCAAACAGAGACAGTTGACCCGGGTTTAGTAGCTTCTTTGTATTTCTTTTGTACTGGATTTGTCTTCAGTTATTTTTGTAGTACTTCTTTCAGACTCATTGATGTATTATTTTAGACTCATGAGTTGTATATGACTTTCTATTCTTTTATCTATTCATGCTCTTTCTATCTTAGATCTATGATTGAGTATATTGTTATTGTTAGTGGTTCTTTATATTTCTAGATAGATTAACCAGACAACGTTCTACCGCCGATTCTGCGGCGTAGGTTGGACGTTGTTTCCGACTTGTACCCTTATACCGGGTGTGGGTTGTGACACATTTTTAGTGGCGGCCCATGTAGGTCAAGCTTCATAAGTTATGCAATATCGTGGTTGTGCAATGAATTAGTTATACTACTGTGAGCCTGCGATAGGATATAGGATATAGGCTATAGGCTAAGGATACTCAATCACATCTAGAAAAATTGTTTTGATTCATTCAACTATTCTCCTTTGATATTGATACTTTGATCTCTTAATCTGTCCTTTCCTTGAGTGTCTTACATCATGTGCCATATTTATTATTTTTTGCTTTGTCTCAAGATGCCGCCAAAGAATAGATCACAGTAGGGGAGAGCAGTTTCTGAGATGTCTGCGATATCCCGATGGCCTGCACCAGTCACTTCTCCGATGATTGGAGTGTCAGCTGCTTTCGGAGGTCCACCACCTACTCAGAGGACTATGCCAGCTGTATCTTAGGGGCTTCTACCTCTACCTCCTGTGCCAGCAGAGACGACACAGATGTTTACACTATTTTATGAGATACTCGAGGCACAGAGGGCTCAGTCAGAGGCACATCAGAGGCAGACCGACGTTCTACGATAGGGCATCGAGAGTGCTCATCAACTTGCTCGTGCCGTAGTCGAGAGAGGAGTTCCGGTCTAGCAGCAGGATGTTTCTCAGGTTGCTCAGCTTCGGCCAGGCAACATCCAGGACTTCAAGAAGCTGGAGCCTAAGATTTTCAAGGGGACGGAGGGCATCGTCTATGCTGATGATTGGCTCGAGGATATTGAGCGTCTTATGAGGGTGTCCCATCTTTCTGAGGATCTGAAGGTTTAGGCAGTAGGACTTTAACTGTTCAACGTCGCTCGTACTTGGTTCAGGAACAAGCTAGTTCTGGTTTACGTAGGGCATTCTTGGGAGGTATTCAAGGACCTTTTTAAGAAGTTCTTCGTTCGGGTAGACCGGCTAAACTTGGGGAGACAGTTCGAGAGTCTCATTCAGGGAAGCATGTCTGTGGAGGAGTATGCTGCAAAATTTGATAGGTTAAGCTAATTTACAGAGTATTTGATGAGAGAGCCGGAGGTTCGGGCTATTCATTTTTGTGAAGGTCTAAACTGGAAAGTAAAGATCCTTATTTCGTCTTTTTATGAGACATACTCGAAGATACTTGTGGAGGCATGCAAGGTTGAGCGAGAGTTGGGTTTGAAGCCTAAGAGGAACCGTAATTCTTTTCTGGGGGCAAACAGTAGTACAGTATCTGCAAAACGTCATTATTTCTAGTCCAGACCTTTTCAGCAACCACAGCAGAACCAGACTCCAGCTAGGACACCTTTTTACCAGGCACCACAGTAGCAGAGACAGTTACAGTAATCTTTCTGCCACTTTTATAAGAAGCTCGGCCATATCTAGGAAGTTTACAGAAAGAGGTTAGGAGTTTATTTGTATTATGGTCTGAAGGACATCAGCTGAGAGAGTGTCCTTCCAATCCTCATCGTACAGTTCAAGGAGTAGCTTCAGCTCTGAGGCACAGACGAGACCATATGCAGTATAGCCGAGGGGACTACTTCCGACACAATAGCAGCATTATGTCCAACATCAGCAGCAGGTAGGTGCACATCAGGGACGAGCATTTGCTATGACCGTCGAGGAGGATAAACCCACCGAAGATGTCATCGTAGGTTCTATTCTTCTTGATTCTATTCCAGCTTTAGCTTTGTTTGATAGTGGTGCTTCTCATAGTTTTGTATCTTTTTTTTGCTCTGAAGCATAGTTTGGTAGCTGAATCTTTGCTTAGGACTTGCAAGATCATGACCGGAGGAGGCATTACCTTGGTTAATGATATTTACAAGGATCGGAGAGTTACTCTAGGAGGCCAAAAGTTGAGTGTGTATCTACTTGTAATGCCACTTATGAGCTACGACATTATACTCAGGATGGATTGGTTGAGTAGGCACCGTGATAGCATAGATTGTAGAGGAGGTAGAGTTTTATTTGGTCTGTCGGGAGAGACAGAGTTCGAGTTTGCTAGAGGATCTATAGAGCAGGAAGAAGGCATTATTTGTGAAGCTATAGTGGAAGACAAGGAGTTGTTAAATCCATTGATAACAGAGTTCTTGGATGTGTTTCCTGGGGAATTGCCAGAATTGCCGCCAGATCGAGATATTAAATTTTTTATAGACTTGGTGACAGGTACAGAACCAATTCTGCAGCATGTCTATAGAGTAAACAACAGTGAGCTGGTCGAGCTGAAGAAGCAGGTGGACGAATTACAGGATAAGGGGTTTATCAGATCGAGTTCTTCACTTTGGGGAGCCCCGATATTATTTGTACCGAAGAAGGATGGATCGGTGTGCATGTGCATTGATTACAGTGCTTTGAATAATCTTACTATCAAGAATAAGTACCCTTTGCCATGGATTGATGATATGTTTGATCAATTGAGTGGTGCCAAGGTATTTTCTAAGATAGATTTGAGATCAGGCTACCATCAGGTGAAGGTAAAATCGGAGGACATACCGAAGACTGCTTTTAGAACTCGGTATGGTCAGTACGAGTTTATGGTTATACCGTTTGGTTTGACTAATGAACCGACGGTATTTATGAACTTGATGAACAAGGTGTTCCCTCAGTACCTTGATAAGTTTATGGTGGTGTTCATCGATGACATACTTATATACTCGAAGATGCTAGAGAGGAGCATGAGGAGCATTTGAGGATTGTGCTGAGGAAGGAGAAGGTGTATGGAAAGTTGTCCAAGTATGAGTTTTTTTTGGACAAAGTGGAGTTCTTGGGGCATGTTGTGACTGTTGATGGTATTTTAGTGGATCCGAAAAAGATCACAGCAGTAGAATCTTGGAAGACCCCGAGTTTGGTAGCAGAGATCTGGAGTTTCTTGGGATTGGCAGGCTACTACAGAAAGTTTGTGCAAGATTTTTTGAGGATTGTCGAGACGATAACCACACTCACCAGGAAAGATGTAGAGTTTATTTGGACGGAGGATTGCCAGATTGCTTTTGAGAAATTGAAGAAAAGGTTGACGTCTGCTCCTATTTTGACGTTGCCATCAAGGTCTGGAGGTTTCACTATTTATAGTGATGCATCGGAGAAAAGTTCGGATTGTGTTCTTCATCAGAATAGGAAAGTGATTGCCTATGCATCCAGGCAATTGCGTCCTCATGAAAAGAACTATCCTACCCATGATTTAGAGTTGGCAGCAGTCATCTTTGCTCTGAAGTTGTGGAAACATTATTTGTACAGAGAGCGTGTGAAGATCTTCACAGACCACAAGAGCTTATAGTACGTTTTCATGGAAAATGAGTTGAATGTGAGGTAGCGTCGGTGGTTAGAACTGATGAAGGATTTTGATATATCTTTGCAGTATCATCCTGGGAAAGCTAATATAGTTGTCGATGCTTTGAGTAGGTATTCGGCAGTATATTCTTGACACAGGATCGATATTTGTTGGAAGACTTGGAGAGCTTGGGCATCGAGGTAATAGTTCCTAGTGGTGCTATGCAGATGTGGGGATTGCAGATACATTCAGATTTGATGGACAAGATTAAGACAGCACAGTATGAGGATGTATCTTTGAGGAGTATCAGAGCTCAGGTGAGAGCAGGATTGGAGGATAATTTTACCATTGCTGAGGATGGATCTTTAAGGCATGGAGTTAGATTGTGTGTATCTAGTGGGGAGCTGCATGAGAAGGTGTTGTAGAAAGCGCATCGCTCTCAGTATTCCATACATCTAGGTGCCAACAAGATGTATCGGTATAAGCGAGAGAGTGTGTGGTGGTATGGCATGAAGAGTAAAGTGGCACAGTTTGTATCCAGATGCTTAGTGCGTCAGCAGGTAAAAGTCGAGAGGCAGAGGCCAAGAGGTTTACTTCAGCCATTACCCATTCCAGAGTGGAAGTAGGAGCACATTACTGTAGATTTTGTGTCAGGACTTCCACGATCTCCAGGAGGAAAAGATGCGATTTGGGTCATCGTTGATAGGTTGACCAAGTCGACCTACTTTTTGCCTTTCAAGGTGGATTTATCTACAGAGAAGCTGGCAGAGATGTATATGAGGCAGATTGTTAGGATACATGGAGTTTTCGTCAGCATAGTCTCAGATCGGGATAGTCGTTTTACTTTTCATTTCTGAAGGAGTTTATAGGAGAGTTTGGGCACTCAGCTCAAGTTCAATACTGCATATCATCCCCAGACAGATGGACAGTCAGAGAGGACTATTCAGACTCTTGAGGGTATGTTGTGCACTTGTGTACTAGATTTCGGGGGTTCTTGGGAGGACCATCTCTATTTGGTAGAGTTTGCTTATAACAACAGTTATCAGGCTAGGATAGAGATGTCACCTTTTGAAGCTCTGTACGGTCGGAGGTGTCGTACTCCCTTATCTTGGGACGATATTGGAGAAAGAGTTTTGCTTGTGCCAAAGATGGTTGTGGATGCAGTAGAGAAGGTTTAGATTATCAGAGACAGACTTCGTGTGGCGCAGGACAGACAGCGGCATTGGGCCGATAGCCACCGGAGACCTTTGGAGTTTGAGGTATAGTTTTAGATTTTGTTTTGTGCTTGTTATTGGTTGTTTGTTATAGATTAAGTTCTTAAGGTGGTATTTTGTTCTAGGTGGGTGGTTTGGTGTTTCTGAGAATTTCTTCGACACGAGGTACGATTCATTTCGGTGGAGGTGGGAAGCTTCGTCCGTGATTCATCGGACCTTTCACTATTTTAGAGAGGGTCAGTGCAGTTGCTTATAGACTAAACTTGCCACCTACATTGGAGGGAGTGCACAACGTGTTTCATGTGTCACAGTTGAGACGATACGTGGCAGAACCTAGTCATATATTGGATCACTCAGAGATAGAGGTAGGCCCTACTCTTAGCTATCCAGAGCAGCCAGTTGACATTCTAGATCGGAGAGAGAAGGTGCTGAGGAACCAGACTATTCCTTTGGTGTGCGTCGCTTGGAGGCATCACTCTCCGGGGGAGTCTACTTGGGAGAGAGAGGATGAAATACGAGAGCGTTATCCATATTTGTTTGTGCCTTGAGGTATGTTATTTCCTAGTCATGTTATATTCATTGTTATGTTCTTTCATAATTAGTTCTGTTCTTTTGCTATATTCTATTATTTTTTGGGGGTAGTTTTCGTCTTTGAATTTCGAGGACAAAATTATTTTAAGGAGGGTAGACTTGTTACTACCACATTTTTTAGGAAAGGGTATTTTAATAATTTTATAATTAATTAAATATTATGCATGATAATAATTATTTATTGTATTATCTAGTTATTTTAAATGTTAGTTATTTATTTTAGACTTTTGTTAGTGGACCTAACTAGTTTAGTTTATACCCATGGACCAACATAAATTAATTGTTAGATTTGAGCCCAATTAGAAAGCCCATTGTTAAGGAGATGGATTAACTTAATTAAACCATTAGACTAGAAACTTCCCTCCTTAATTATTTCTTTATGAGAGGCCCCAAGGGGTATATTGGATCATTCATAGTAGCTTGAGGGAGGGGAAAGAGGGGCCGGCCTATTTAAAAGAGGGAGGAAAAATTTTCTCTCATCTTTTCATTTCAAAACTAGATCTAGAATTTTCCTCAACCAAATTCCTTCATTCCTACTTTATTTCTCTACCAAATTTCATCCCAATTATTTCCTAAATTACCATTAAAAACTAGTAGATCAAGGATCTAGAAGGAGAAAGCAAGGATCTACAAAGAGGAGCAAAGATCTACAAGTTGGAGGCCAATTTTATCACATTTTGAGGTTACATTAGGAATTCATCTCCCAATAGGTATAATTCAATTTTTCTCCTTAATTTAGGTTCTAAATCTGAGATTTAACCATAGAAAATTAACCCATATGCATAGTATCACGCCCCAGTCCCAAAATATATGGAACCAGGCCACGTGGCATTGGCCAACTGACACGTCTCCGAGGATATTCAATTTAATGGATCCTGACGAAGCGTGCTACGTTGTCCTAAATCTAACAAGTCTAATATAAACAACAGGCAGTGTCTAATCTCATCCACAAACAACAAATAAAATACTGAAATGAAAGACTGGAATATAAGGACATAGTCGAATGACATAATACAACTGAAATATGTCTGATGAGAACAAACCCACTACAAATATTGGAGATAAAGTACTGATAGTCCGGAAATAAAGTACTAAAAATAAGAGTGTCTGGAACAACTGCTAACTAGGTAAGGAGCTTCAGTCATAGGCGGAAGGCCTACCAATCTGATCAGGGGTACTCTGATGGAAGGACCTCCAGCTCCTCGTCAAGAGCAAACCTCGTCTCCACACCTGGCCCATAAACTGTGGGATAATAGGCCTCGTCCAGATCTGGAAGACAACCAGGTCCTCAGAGGAACGTAACAAGATACAATATACATGCCAGATATAATACTGAATAAAAGTAAAGAGGGGTGTGCTAACCATCTAAGTGCATGCAATGTAAGGACAATCTCGGAACGTATAGGTAGGTGTAGGCATAACGTCGAACGTCCTCTAGAGTGTGGTATCTGCAACGTCCATCATTCCGAAGAATGAGGTATCTGTATATATATATCGTCCACACTCTAAGGGACGTTGTATCTGCAATGTATATACGTCCGTAACACTCCGTAGAGCGCGGTGTCTGAATATTGGGAGTCACCGGGTCTGTGGTTCCTCTGGATACCACGGAGTCTGATGGGTGTATCCCATAAGTTTATCAGTTGTCCTTCCCGCCCAATGTAGATACGCAAGTCGAATGCACGACTTGAGTGTACCGTATCTAGATGTCAAGTCTCAATTAACTATATTACTCTAGAATACATGCTAGTCCGTGATGCATGTCGTACGTACCGATAGCGAATCGGGTCTGCGGACCCTCATCCCAAAATGAATGTACCATTGTGATACGTGTATAGTGCCATGGTCAAGGAAGATATCAAAATATCCTCACAGTAGAAGGTGAGATAGCTAGCAACTAGGACATGTACACTATTCATCGACGCATTGTCAACTGCACCCGAGTCAATCTCGGACGCGCACAGTTCTATGCATATTTGCAATATTTATCATCTTAAATTTTAAGCAGTAAATCAACAAGGTATACTTGCCTGTCCCGGGTAGCTGCGAAATCCAAAGTCCTGCTCCTAATGCCTCGGCGGTATTGTCCAGTAATCCTATATAGGATATAGTAATGACCAAATTAGTTGCTACAATAGCACGACTAAGACACACTGCTTGTATCTACAACTGACATAGGGTCGGGACAGTATATATATATATATCTACTACAAGTATATACATATACACTAAATCATATTTAATTATATTAAAATAATATATTTGTTTAATAGTACAAAAATAGTACTTATGTATTAATTAGTATATACTAATAATACACACAGTAAATATGTATACATATTTGGTAATATCATAAATTCATATATTTATACATATATATATGTAGATAATAATTTTTGTACATAAGTAAAAATACACATACATTTATTTATATTTAAATATATACATACCAACATACCTTTTATAAATACCTTAAGTACATAAATTATTATACATATATACATATACATATATATGCATTCCACTAATATACTAAGTACATGAAGTATATATATATATATATATATATATATATATATATATATATATATATATATATATATATATATATATACTTATATTTACAAACTAAAATAATTATACCAATAACATATAATATAGAATAATACATAGTATATATACCATGTATATTAGTGATACAATATTTCAAATGTACATAAATATACATTATACATATGTACATATAATTTATTATGTAATAAAAACAATTATTAAGTATTTAAATCTGAATACTTTTATTAAACATATACTTTTGGTATTTAATTAAATATATATAAAGTATTTAAGCTTCTAGTATATATATATATTATGTATATATATACATTATATTTGTAAATACTTACTTATATATTTTTATCATTTATAAATTATACTCAGAATATATTAACACAGTATATATATATATACATAAATACTACAAAATACAGAAAATAAAATATACATTAGAATACATATAAAATACTAGATTTAATACATGTAATTATACATATCTATATACATAATAGGTATTTAAATACTTAAGTATTTAATACACTATTTAGTATATCTTATATGTATATTTATTAGTCTATATAAAGTATACAAAATACAGTAAATATATATATATATATATAGAATTCAGTTTATACAGGGGTATATATACAATATACAAAATACGTATTTAAATACTGAAATACGTGATATATATATATAAACTTGCAACCTAAAATACATGCATAAATACTAACAATTTTACATAAAATAATGTACCGTACTGTAGCTCAGGTCGAGGGGGTCACGGTGGCGGGCCGTCGCCGGCGGGGGTGGTCGGACGGAGCTCCGGCGGGGCTCGGGAGGTTCGACGACTACAGCCGCGGGTCTGGATTCGATGGCGCTGCGGGGGCGAGCTTAGCCAGGGTCGTCGTCTTTCGCCACTGAAAGTCGACGGGGAGGGAGAGGACTGGCCGGGGAAGAGTGGGGCTGAGTTGGGGGCTGCTGGAGGGGGCTGCTGGCGGCCAGACGGCGGGTGGCGGTGGCCGAGTGTAGGGGAGTGGTCGGCGAGGGTGGTCGGGTCAGTGTGGGGGTGGCCGGAAGAGGTGGCCGGCCGGAGTTGGGCGGCGGGTGAGGGAAGGCAGGGGTAGAGCTCGGTTGGAGGGTTTTGAGGAAATAGGGTTTAGTTAGGGTCTCCTAGGTTTGTGTACAATATAAGTGATGTAATATACCCTTTATGTAGGTGAGAGAGTGGGGGGGCTGCCTTGGGATTAGGGCCGGCTGGACCTATTTTTTTGGGGAGTTGGAGATGTCCATCAAGATGAGTGGAGGGCTAGGAATGGGGCATTTCAAATGTAGGGCCATGATGTGCCCTACATAAAGTAATGTAAGTACAAAGGAATGGGGGGAAAATAAATGGATACGGTTAGGGCATGACCAATTCTCTTCTCCATGATGCTTGGCCAATGAGAGGGGGACACCTCATTGCAATTTTGCAAATAGGTCCCTGAACAATTTGGTATTTGCATAATTCCTGAAATTGGGGATTTAATGTAAACAAACACCATGTTTGGTGTTCCTCATTGGGCTAGGATGGTGTATGGTGTTTTATATGAGGCTTGTGGGTGTGGATGTGGGTTTGGGTTGGAATTGGGTCTAATTCAATTGAGGTTAGGTTACCATATTAATTAATTCGTAATTAATGCTCCGGTATTTCTAATTTAATTTAATAAAACTCCGGGGGTCTAAATTTGGTTGGACAAGGGTCATTAGTGTAGTAGGCTCAGTGTACAATAATATCGTGATCTGGGTTGGTCAAGACGGATCGAGGTGGGGTCTCAATTTCGATTGGAACGGACAACGAATGTAATTACACAATTTATTTAAATTGCGTACGGACGTTTGTAACGACTTTTGTGCGACTAAAATCAGGCACGAAAATTAATATCCGGGGTTTGTTCTAGGTTCAATATGATGGGTTAGCATGTCTAGGCCAAATATGTGGAATTTGTTTTAGGGCAACAGCTAGGGTAGTATCCTAAAATAACAAATCATTTCACAGGTATTATAATACTATATAATAAACCTTAATTAATTCAAGTTAACCCTAATTAAGCTATTTAAATTACTTAACACTAATTTTTGGTCGAGGGGGTTTACAATATACCCTCCTTAGAGTATTTCGTCCTCGAAATTAAAACAGACATATATCAAAACTATTGAATGAAATAAATACTATCACATACCTAGGCCTTCGAAGAGATGGGAAAAGCATTGCAGAATATCGTTCTCTCGTTCCCAGGTTGATTCACCTGGTGCGTGATGCCTCCATGCGACATGAACTAGAGGGATAGTCTGGCCTCGCAGTACCTTCTCGCTTTGGTCTAGGATCTCTACCGGCTCCTCCTGGTATGACAAGCTTGGACCAACGGTGATCTCCGAGTGGTCAAGTACATGGCTCGGATCCGGTATGTACCTCCTCAGCTGAGATACATGGAAGACGTCATGAACTCCTTCCAGTGTCTGCGGCAAGGCCAATCTGTAAGCAACTTCTCCGACGCACTCTAGCACATCGAAGGGTACGATGTACCTTGGGCTCAGCTTCCCTCTGCCTCCAAATCTGATGGTTGCTCTGGTAGGTAAAATCTTGAGGAACACATGTTCTCCTACCTGGAACTCTAGGGGTCGTCGATGCACATTAGCCCAATGCTTCTGCCTGTCCTGTGCTGCTCGTAGATGCCCCTGATCTTCTTCACCTTCTCTACTGTATGGATGATCAGCTCTGGCCCTAGAATTTGCCTCTCGCCCATATCTCTCCAGCATACTGGGGAACGACACTTCCTACCATACAATGCCTTATAGGGAGCCATCTGAATGCTCGCCTGATAACTATTGTTGTAGGAAAATTCGACCAAGTGCAAGTGGTCCTCCCATGAACCGCTGAAGTCAAGCATGCATGCCCTCAACATATCCTCCAGCGTCTGAATGGTGCGCTCGAATTGTCTATCTGTTTGCGGGTGGTATGAAGTACTAAACTTAAGGCAGGTACCAAGACTCTCTTGCATACTCCTCCAAAAGTACGATGTAAACCTCGTATCCCTGTCAGACACGATGCTGACTGGCACTCCATCCAATCGTACAATCTCCCTCATGTACATGTCTGCCAAGACTTCCGTAGATTGCCCAACACTGAAGGGTAAAAAGTGGGCAGACTTGGTGAGTCTATCTACGATTACCCATACCGCATTGCGACCACTAGGACTCCTCGGGAAACCCGTGACGAAGTCCATGGTGATGTGCTCCCATTTCTACTCCGGTATCGAGAGCGGTTGAAGTAATCCGGCAGACCTCTGATGCTCAGCCTTGACTTGCTGACACACCAGACACTTAGCCACAAAGTGGGCTATCTCTCTCTTCATCCTGTTCTACCAGTAGTACTGCCTCAGGTCTCAGTACATCTTCGTGCCTCCTGGATGTATAGAATAGGTCGAACTGTGTGGCTCCGTCATCAGCTCCTGGCGTAGCTCTCCATTCGGAACATAGAGATGATCTCCAGATCTCAAAGTCCCGTCCTCGTGTATACGCAGTCCTGTCTGTATTCCAGCCTCTATCCTCTGTCGAAGCCTCTAAAATCTGGCGTCCGTCGGTAAAGCAGCCTTGATTCTCTCCACCAATGTCGATTGTACCTGAAAACTCGATATCTGGCCGTCTACTCCGGGCATGACGACTTCGATACCCAACTGTTCTAGATCTCTCAACAGATGTTGTTGGGTAGTCAGGAAAAATGCTATGGGCTTCCTGCTTAAAGCATCGGCTACCACATTAGCCTTTCTCGGATGGTACTGCAGCTCAATCTCGAAGTCCGCCATCACTTTGAGCTATCGTCTCTGCCTCTGGTTTAGGCCCTTCTGGGTGTAGACGTATTTCAGGCTCTTGTGATCGGTGAATATCTCTACTCGCTCTCCATACAGGTAGTGCCTCCAAAGCTTCCAAGCAAAGATCACTGCGGTAAGCTCCAAGTCGTGGGTAGGATAGTTCTTCTCATGGGTCCTCAACTGCCTAGAGGCATAGGCCACAACCTTCCCATGCTGCATCAAGACGCATCCTAATCCTTTCCCGGACGCATAGCTATAGATCACGAATCCTCCGGGTCCAGAAGGTATGGTCAAGATGGGTGCTGTAGTCAGACGCTTCTTCAGCTCATCGAATGGCGTCTGACACTCCTCCGTCCAGGTGAACTCCTGATCCTTGCGGGTCAAGCGGGTCATCGGCTCTGCGATCCTTGCGAAGTTCTCTACGAACCTCCGGTAATATCCGGCAAGTGCTAGGAAACTCCTCACCTCCGTGACGTTGGTAGGGGTCGGCCACGTCTCTACTGATGAAATCTTCGCGGGATCTACTGAGATACTATCTCCCGAGATAACGTGTCCAAGAAATGCGACACGATCTAGAAGAAACTCGTACTTGCTCAGCTTAGCATAAAGCCTCTCTCGTCTCAGCGTCTCTAGCACTAGCCTCAAGTGCTCCCCTTGCTCCTCGTGGCTCTTCGAATACACCAATTTGTCGTCGATGAAGAATACCACGAACTGGTCCAGATACTCATGGAAGACTCGGTTCATCAGGTTCATAAACACAGCAGGCGCATTTGTCAATCCGAAAGGCATCACTAAGAACTCGTAGTGACCATAGCGAGTTCTAAATGCTGTCTTTGGAATGTCCTCCCTTCGCACCTTCACCTGATGGTAGCCCGATCTCAAGTCGATCTTCGTGAACACCACTGCTCCTGTCAGCTGGTCGAACAGATCGTCGATTCACGGTAGAGGGTACTTGTTCTTGATAGTCAGAGCATTAAGGGCTCTATAATCAATGCATATCCGGAACGTCCCGTCCTTCTTTGGTATAAACAGCACTGGTGCTCCCCAGGGTAATGCACTAGGATGAACGAATCCCTTGATCTGCAACTCCTCTAGCTGTAGCTTCAGCTCATCAAGCTCCTTCTTCGCCAACCGGTACACATTTGATGATACCGGTGCTGCTCCAGGTACTAGCTCAATGGTGAACTCCACCTCTCTATCAGGCGGTAGGCCTGGCAACTCCTCTGGGAAAACATCCTCGAACTCTGCAACGATTTCTGGGGGTGTCGTCTCCATCGCCATGTAAGCTCCAGCTGCGTGTCCTACTCCTCGCTCGATGGTGCCTCGTATGAATTCAAACTCAGGGTGTCCTGGCAGTCTAAAAGTAACGCTACCCTTCCGGCAATCTAGCACGGCATTGTACTGGCTTAACCAGTCCATGCCCAGAATTACGTCGAAAGCTGGCATTGGGAGTACCAACAATCGCGCTCTCATCTCCCTACCACAAACTACTACCGAGCATATTCTAATGGTGCTGGTAACCGATACGATGCCTCCTCCAGTAAGTATTCTCCAACTCTTAGGTAAGGGGGAGGTTGCTACTCTATGAATTGCTACGAAGCTACTAGATATAAATGACAATGTAGCTCCAGAATCAAACAGTACAGTTGCAGGTAATGATGCAACTAGAATTGTACCTGCTATAGCCTCTCCCTCTGGTTCCTCCTCGAAAGATGCTAAAGCAAAGGCTTGCCCGCGCCTCTGCCCTCCTGCCTGCTGTCGGGCCTGGTTGAAGTGTGCCTCCTGTGGGACCAAGGGTGGTCCTCTCTGCTGTCCTCCGGTAGCTGGTGGACGCTGGCCTCCTGCTGGGGGTAGTATCCTCAGTGGCGCTGCTGGTGGTCTCTGTCCAGTCTGGGGTGCTCCATCTCTGCACTGGGGGCAGTCTCTAGCAAGGTGCTGGCTGGCTTCATAAACCATGCAGAGCCCGAGCTTCTTTCGGCAGTCTCTGATGATTAGTCCCCTCTTGCCACAAAAGTGACAGGTCAGAAGCTCCTTCTGCTGGTACAGTATTGTCCTCTGCTGCGCCTGAGCTCCTGGACGACGGATCGTTCCTCCTGCTCCTTGTTGGGTCCTGGCTGGTACGTTCATGCTGGAACGTCTCGCTCCTCCTCCTATAGCCTCCTGGATCCTCGCCTCTGATAGGACCTCTTCATAAGAGATCCTCGCCTGGGTAGTAGTGTACCTCTGCAGCTCGTGAGAGAGGCCATGGTGGAATCTTCTGGCCTTCTCCAGGTCGTTGGGGATCAGGACTGCACTAAATCGGCTAAATCTGCTGAACTCTCCGTCGTAGGCGTCCACAGTCAGGTTTCCTTGCTCCAGGTGCAGGAACTGAGAGTACAGGGCGTTCCTCACCGTAGCTGGAAAATACTTCGCGTTGAAGTGTTCCAAAAATTCCTCCTAAGTCTGCTATCTGCCGATGCACGCTCCATAGAGTCCCACCAGTGATGGGCGTTGCCTGTGAGTTGGGCCCTCACCGCGGTCATCCAGAGGTCGGGGTGTAGCTGCGAACCCTCTAACAGCATCTCAGTGTTGGAGACCCAATCTGAGATCTCCTAAGCTGTCTCCTTGCCCAAGAAGGTTCCCGGGCCCATCTGTCTGAAGCCTCGTACAGTGCCTGCTTGCTGGACAGGTGCAGGTGCTGGTGCTGCTGCTTGTGCAGGTACCCTCTCCAGTATTGCCATCAGACCCTGTCTCAGAGTCTCCGTCTGCTGCCACTGGGCCTGCATCATCATCTGGAAGAACTGCATCATCTGGGGCTGTCCCTCCGCTGGTGGCATCTGAGGTGGAAACGGTAGAGGTGGTGGAAGCGGTACCTCCGGCTGTCTCCTTGGTGTCTCCTCGGGTGTGGGCCTCTCGTACTGCGGCATCGGTGTCGACCTCGAGGTCTGCCCCTCGAAGTACTACCTCGGGATCGTCTGTGACATCTGGCCCTCTGGCTGCTGTGTTCCTTCGTCGGGAGAGACCTGATGCCAGTGTATCATCGGGGCCTGAGGGATCACCTGTGCCTCTGGCTGAGGCTGCTCTCGGGGTGGTCCCTGAGTCGTATCCTCCCTCGGTGCTGCAGGTGGCACTATAGCACCAAGTATCTCACGTCGGCTACGAAGGTTCATCTCGCTGTAAGAGATAGAACTTCATTAGAGAGAGTACGAAATAAATCAAACAGGATACAAATATATTACAATTCGAAAGAGGTTCAAAGGCGTAATCAAGTGGATGAGACCTAGTAATTTCTATCCTATTGCAGTCTCGCTGGGCACGTTACCATACCATAAGCGATAAGTATTTGGTGTTTCAGACCTGTATGGGCCACCAATAAAACCATGTCATGCCCCAATCCCAAAATATATGGAACCAGGCCACGTGGCATTGGCCAGCTGACACGTCTCCGAGGATATCCCAATTTAATGGATACTGGTGAAGCGTGATACGCTGTCCTAAATTTAACAAATCTAATATAAACAACAGGCAGTGTCTAATCTCATCCACAAACAACAAGTAAAATACTGAAATGAAAGACTGGAATATAAGGACATAGTCGAATGACATAATACAACTGAAATATGTCTGGTGGGAACAAACCCACTACAAATGTTGGAGATAAAGTACTGATAGTCCGAAAATAAAGTACTGAAAATAAGAGTGACTGGAACAACTGCTAACTAGGTAAGGAGCTCCAGTCATAGGCGGAAGGCCTACCAATCTGATCAGGGGTACTCTGATAGAAGGACCTCTAGCTCCTCGTCAAGAGCAAACCTCGTCTCCACACCTGGCCCTTAAACTGTGGGATAATAGGCCTCGTCTAGATCTGGAAGACAACCAGGTCCTCAGAGGGACGTAACAAGATACAATAGGCATGCCAGATATAGTACTGAATAAAAGTAAAGAGGGGTGTGCTAACCATCTAAGTGCATACAATGTAAGGACAACCTCGGAACGTATAGGTAGGTGTAGGCATAACGTCCAACGTCCTCTAGAGTATGGTATCTGCAACGTCCATCATTCCGAAGAATGAGGTATCTGTATATATATATCATCCATACTCTAAGGGACGTGGTATCTGCAATGTATATACGTTTGTAACACTCCGTAGAGCGCGGTGTCTGAATATAGGGAGTCACTGGGTCTGTGGTTCCTCTGGATACCACGGAGTCCGATGGGTGTATCCCATACGTTTATCAGTTGTCCTTCCTGCCCAATGTAGATATGCAAGTCGAATGCACAACTTGAGTGTACCGTATCTAGATGTCAAGTCTCAATTAACTATATTACTCTAGAATACATGTTAGTCCGTGATGCATGTCGTACGTACCGATAACAAATCGGGTATGCGGACCCGCATCCCAATATGAATGTACCATTGTGATACGTGTATAGTGCCATGGTCAAGGAAGATATCAAAATATTCTCACAGTAGAAGGTGAGTCAGCTAGCAACTAGGATATGTACACTATTCATCGACGCATTGTTGACTGCACCCGAGTCAATCTCGGACCCTCACAGTTATATGCATATTTGCAACATTTATCATCTTAAATTTTAAGCAGTAAATCAGCAAGGTATACTTGCCTGTCCCGGGTAGCTGCGAAATCCAAAGTCCTTCTCCTGATGCCTCGGCGGTACTGTCCAGCAATCCTATATAGGATATAGTAATGACCAAATTAGTCGCTACAATAGCACGACTAAGATACACTGCTTGTATCTACAACTGACACAGGGTCGGGACTGTATATATATATAGCTAATACAAGTATATACATATACACTAAATCATATTTAATTATATTAAAATAATATATTTGTTTAATAGTACAAAAATAGTACTTATGTATTAATTAGTATATACTAATAATACACGCAGTAAATATGTATACATATTTGGTAATATCATAAATTCATATATTTATACATATATATATTTAGATAATAATTTTTGTACATAAGTAAAAATACACATATATTTATTTATATTTAAATATATACATACCAACATACCTTTTATAAATACCTTAAGTACATAAATTATTATACATATATACATATACATATATATGCATTCCACTAATATACTAAGTACATGAAGTATATATATATATATATACTTATATTTACAAACTAAAATAATTATACCAATAACATATAATATAGAATAATACATAGTATATATACCATGTATATTAGTGATACAATATTTCAAATGTACATAAATATACATTATACATATGTACATATAATTTATTATGTAATAAAAACAATTATTAAGTATTTAAATCTGAATACTTTTATTAAACATATACTTTTGGTATTTAATTAAATATATATAAAGTATTTAAGCTTCTAGTATATATATATATTATGTATATATATACATTATATTTGTAAATACTTACTTATATATTTTTATCATTTATAAATTATACTCAGAATATATTAACACAGTATATATACATATACATAAATACTACAAAATACAAAAAATAAAATATACATTAGAATACATATAAAATACTAGATTTAATACATGTAATTATACATATCTATATACATAATAGGTATTTAAATACTTAAGTATTTAATACACTATTTAGTATATCTTATACGTATATTTATTAGTCTATATAAAGTATACAAAATACAGTATATATATAGAGAGAATTCAGTTTATACAGGGGTATATATACAATATACAAAATACGTATTTAAATACTTAAATACGTGATCTATATATATAAACTTGCAACCTTAAATACATGCATAAATACTAACAATTTTATATAAAATAATGTACCGTACTGTAGCTCAGGTCGAGGGGGTCACGGTGGCGGGCCGTCGCCGGCGGGGGTGGTCGGACGGAGCTCCGGCGGGGCTCGGGAGGTTCGGCGGCTACAGCCGCGGGTCTGGAATCAATGGCGCTGCGGGGGCGAGCACGGCCAGGGTCGTCGTCTTCCGCCGCTGAAAGTCGACGGGGAGGGAGAGGACTGGCCGGGGAAGAGTGGGGCTGAGTTGGGCGGTCGGCGGTGCAGTGGTGGCGGAGTACGGGGAGGTCGGGTGGTCGGTTGCGTGTGCGGGAGGGGAGGCTCGAGTTGGTGTGTGGAGTTGCTAGAGGGGGCTACCGGCGGCCAGACGGCGGGTGGCCATGGCCGATGGTAGGGGAGTGGTCGGCTGGACCTATTTTTTTGGGGAGTTGGAGATGTCCATCAAGATGAGTGGAGGGCTAGGAATGGGGCATTTCAAATGTAGGGCCATGATGTGCCCTACATAAAGTAATGTAAGTACAAAGGAATGGGGGGAAAATAAATGGATACGGTTAGGGCATGACCAATTCTCTTCTCCATGATGCTTGGCCAATGAGAGGGGGACACCTCATTACAATTTTGCAAATAGGTCCCTGAACAATTTGGTATTTGCATAATTCCTGAAATTGGGGATTTAATGTAAACAAACACCATGTTTGGTGTTCCTCATTGGGCTAGGATGGTGTATGGTGTTTTATATGAGGCTTGTGGGTGTGGATGTGGGTTTGGGTTGGAATTGGGTCTAATTCAATTGAGGTTAGGTTACCATATTAATTAATTCGTAATTAATGCTCCGGTATTTCTAATTTAATTTAATAAAACTCCGGGGGTCTAAATTTGGTTGGACAAGGGTCATTAGTGTAGTAGGCTCAGTGTATAATAATATCGTGATCTGGGTTGGTCAAGACGGATCGAGGTGGGGTCTCAATTTCGATTGGAACGGACAACGAACGTAATTACGCAATTTATTTAAATTGCGTACGGACGTTTGTAACGACTTTTGTGCGACTAAAATCAGGCACGAAAATCAATATCCGGGGTTTGTTCTAGGTTCAATATGATGGGTTAGCATGTCTAGGCCAAATATGTGGAATTTGTTTTAGGGCAACAGCTAGGGTAGTATCCTAAAATAACAAATCATTTCACAGGTATTATAATACTATATAATAAACCTTAATTAATTTAAGTTAACCCTAATTAAGCTATTTAAATTACTTAACCCTAATTTTTGGTCGAGGGGGTTTACAACATACCCTCCTTAGAGCATTTCGTCCTCGAAATTAAAACAGACATATATCAAAACTATTGAATGAAATAAATACTATCACATACCTAGGCCTTCGAAGAGATGGGAAAAGCGTTGCCGAATATCGTCCTCTCGTTCCCAGGTTGATTCACCTGGTGCGTGATGCCTCCATGCGACATGAACTAGAGGGATAGTCTGGCCTCGCAGTACCTTCTCGCTTTGGTCTAGGATCTCTACCGGCTCCTCCTGGTATGACAAGCTTGGACCAACAGTGATCTCCGAGTGGTCAAGTACATGGCTCGGATCCGGTATGTACCTCTCCGAGTGGTCAAGTATATATATTGGGTATATGTATATTATTATGTATAGTTATTTGTGCATAATAATATTATGAGAGTGTAGGTATATTTATGGTAGTATATGTGTATTGGTATGTATATATATATGTATTGGTATATATATATATATATATATATATATATATGTATTGGGTTATATATATATATATATATATGTATTTATATATATATATATGGTAGATATATATATATATGTTATTATATTATATATATATATATATATATGTTTCAGCGACAGCAGGAGAGTGTCGCAACAGCGAGCGTCGCAATAGCAGAGAAATAGCAACAGTGGCAGCAGCTTTTCAGCGACAGTAGTCAGCGACAGTTGCAGAAAACTGTCGCTGAAACAACAGTGTATCAGCAAAGTATCAGATGCTTCAGCGACAGTTTTTAGTGACAGTGCAGGAAACTGTCAGAAAAACTGATGTGTATCTATATACACAGCAGTTTTCGGCGACAGTGGGTAGGGTATATATCGACAGTTTGGCAGTTTTAGTAATATATATATATATATATATATATATATATATATATATATATGCATTTGATATTTGAATATATATATGAATATATTTATTTGCTAATGGTATTTAATACATGCTGTATGTATAATAATTATTATTGTATGGTATATATATCTACGGGTAGATAGTATAACTAGCAATTTGGTATTACCTTGGAGAACCAAGGTAAGTACCAAGGTAATTATGGATACCCAAGGTATTGGGTTGGGATGTTAAGATTATAGTTTTAAGTTGAGATACCAAGTTGGTTCAAAACCACGGTACCTATTTTAATATTTGTAAGTAGGATTCTATATTATAAATAATTGTTTGTTATATATATATTGATGTTTATCTTTGGATTTACATATCCGAGATACGGTATCCTAGTATCTTAAAATTTAGTCCTTATGACTTAGACTTTAGTATCTTGACCCGATATTTTTGTGTTAGACTTGTGCAACCTAGAAATAGGTAGTTGACCATAGTTTGACTATAATTGACCATAGTTTAAATTTTGACTTAGAATTGACTTATTGACCTAGAAGTTGACTAGTTTAACTTATTTTCTTCTCGAAACCTTGTATTGATGTTGTATTCCATATCTAGGTCTTCGAGGCACTGTATCAGACATCTGTGAGACTATTCATTAGACTTTAGGCGAGTATATTCTCTGATAGTTTATCGTTTATGATATCCTCTATGTTAATTGTATCTACTATAGATATCCATGTTTCTTGACACGATGGTTACACGGATTAGTATATCCGGATCTCGTCATGAGATGTTATTCCTTGTATATGGTATATCTTGTGCAAGTCTTATTTTATTGATTATCTTGTACATGTACAGATACTGATTCTCGAGGAAATTTGCTACCTTCCTAGAGAATCCTGTGCCATAGCATACCATGGTTGGATCTATTATACCAGTCGAGGGTGGAGAGTACTTTAGTATAGATATGTGATCATACCCTCCTTGTGCATGTCTTGTTCCTTGTGAGTGTTGATCTGTAAACCCCCTCGACCAGTTTAGGGTTAAATTGATTTAAAACAGGAGACTAGGATTTATTTGAACTTAATTAGAAGTTATGTGAGACAATTTTATGTACCCCTCTGACCATGGTGTAACCTTAGCTACGACATGTTCATTGATTTTTGCCTTGCGCTTTCAATTATTAATCTAATTAATTTTTGGAGACCAAATTCACCCTAGTCAGAACTTAACCAAGCCACATGCACTCTTTCATTGGACCAGCCCTACCCCAACAAGGTCCAGACAGGCCCAAGTCCCGAGGCCAGCCTATCAAATTCCCTTATAAATATACATACTCTATCTATTAAAAACCCTAAATCACTATTCATCCATCACCCCAAACCCTAGCCGACCCCCTCTCTTCCGAGCTACCCCTCCCTCTACCAACCGTCGGCCACTTTGCCGACGACACGGCTCTCTATGCCGGACCACCCTGCCCACCACCAACCGCCACGGTCAGCCGCCCGCGCCACCACTTTCAACCTCCCCTCTTCCATCTACGACTACCCCTCAAACCTCACCTAACCAACCCCTCTCAGCATCACCACTCCAAATCTGTCACCCCCGTGAGCCTCTTCCACCGCCTACACCCTCGTCGGACCACCGTCCCCACCACCTGACATCGCTGGCCAGACGATGCCCGCTGCAGAACTGCTGTGGCGACTGCCATTGCTGTACAGCCGCTGCCGCTGTTGCTCTACGTCGGCCAACGTCGGAGTGCCACCTCGCCGGAGGATGTCCAAACTGCGAATGCAGACCCCCCACGAACAGCTTCATTTAGGTACAACTTGTATCCTGTATAGTTATATCGTCGTATCGTCAAGTTGTGTCACGAATAGTCGCGTGGACACAAGAAATTTATGCAAGAAACCCTATATTTGAGTATATATACTAATTAGTCTTAAATAATAAATTAATAGATAATAATTACTCTAATAGTCTGACTTGATATGAACACTTATAATTCACTAGGAAACGTAGACTTGACCCAGTATATTTCATATGGGAATTAATGGTGTAATGCAACAATACGTAATGTAAGTTTGTAAAATCATAAACGTAGTAATTATTGTCTCAAGACATACATTGACCAAGGACAGAACACGTGTACATCCTAGCTACATGCACACATAGTGCTGTCTTCGACCAGCCGTGAACTTGAGACAGTTCCTAAGAGCAACGTAGTATCTGCACATTTGGTCTTGGTGTCTGATGTAGATTTCTATATTATATTGTGTGTTAGGATCATCGGATCAGCCATGAGATATAGCAGGAGCAAGCTATTGGCATTCACAGCTTGAGGACTAAGGCAAGATACCTTGCCATATTACTGTTTAAATTAAATGCTGCATATGTTGTATGACTGTGTGCGTCCGAGTTTGATTCGGGTATAGTCAACGGATACGTCGATGGTTAGTGTACTTAACTTAGTCATTAGCAGATTTATCCTATTAGAGGATACTCTGATATCTTTGAGACCTGACACACTTACACATTTCACTAGGACATAGTCATATTGGGATACGGGTCCGCATACTCGACTAGCTATCGGTGCGTGTGACATGCATCACGGTTAGTACGTAACTCAGGGCTACATTTAGTCATAGAGACTGGCATATAGATTCGGGGTATGTACTTCGAGTATTCGATCTGTGTATCTATATTGGGCGGGGAGGACCACTAGTAGGCGTATGGGATACACCTATTGGAATTCATAGTATCCAGAGTAGCCACGGATCCAATAACTTCCTTTATGCAGATTTCTCATTCTTCGAAATGGTATGGATATTATATTTAATTGCAGATTCCCCATTCTTCGGAGCGGTATGGACGTTATACTATTCAGATTCTCTGTTCTTCGGAGCGGTATGGACGTATATATATACTTTCAGATTCTCCATTCTTCGGAGCGGTATGGACGTTATGCCTACACCTACTTATACATACCAAAGTTGTCCTCATATTGCATACACTTAGATGGTTAGCACACCCTTTATGGCATTTACTTTATTTAGTATTCATATATGGCATATTTTTATGTATCTTGTTACGTCCCTCTGAGGACCTGGTACCTTTTCAGATTTGGACGAGGCTTACTACCCCACTGTGTATGGGCCAGGACAGGAGACGAGGTTCGCTACCGCAGAGGAGTTAGAGGTGCAGCCGTCAAAGTTTTCGTGATCACTTGGTAGGCCTTCTGCCAAGGATTGGGTGCATCATTATCTAGTCAACCGATGCCCCAATTATTATCTTTTATTTATTATTTTAGCATTTTATTTTGTCATAGCAGTAGGTTTGTCCCCACCCAACATTCTTGGTTGTACCATGATATTTTGAGACTGGTGTTTATCTTTCAGCAGTTTATCTAGTACTTCTTATTGTTTATTTTGTGGATGAGATTAGTTGCCTGTTGTTGACTGATATTAGGACATGTTAGTTATTTAGGACAGCGTAGCACTCTTCGTTAGGATCCATTAAATTAGGATATCCTCGGAGACGTGACAGCTGGCTATTGCCAGGTAGTCTAGTTCCATATATTTTGGGACTAGAGTATGACATGCTTTTAGTGGTGGCCCATGCAGGTCGACATATCGCTTGTGGTATGGTAACATGCCCAGCGAGCCTGCCATATGACAAAAATTTCTAGGTCTCATCCACCTTGATTTCATCATTGAACTTCCTTCGTATTGCTTCTAAATGTCTGCATCTTGTTTGCTTGATTCCATACTCTTTTTGATGAAATCCTATCTCTTGCAGCAAGATGAATTTGTACAGTGGACGAGGAGCACCCAGTACCGCTGTAACGCCCCACTCCGCGTCGGCGTTATGTATCAAGGTAAGTGGGCAGAACTTCGTTCTCTGATTCTTGCACGCCTTAATAATAACCTGAGTTTTTGCTTACAATCTTTTTATAAGAGAATGATAGAACATGTCTTGCATGTTAATGAACAAACTCACCTAGCTTGTCTTTGAAATAATAACTCTGCTAAACGAGAATCCTGAAATGCTTGTTTGAGTGCATGAACATGTTCACTATCGTCTATGCTTCGAGAGAACCATACTGTGCCTGAAAGTATTCAAGTAATAAGTCGGATTTCCTCGAAACAAAGATTGTTTACTGATGGTTCGTCTCATCTGCATACTAAAGTTTATTTGATAGTGCTCCATGCATTCGCATGCGGTCGGACAATGGCTATTGGTGGAAAGCTGAACTGCATGTGTCACGGCTGCTATAGAGATAGTAGAAAGCAACCATGAGTCACAGCTGCCTCTAGCATCAGATAAAGAGTCATTGGTATGCTGTACAACCAACTGCCAATCCTGAGATACTCGGGGACCGCCCTGCATATAGCTAGGTCATTGTATTGGCTTGGATAGAGGACTGCCCCTAAGATTATGCATTGTGTGTCTAGCTTTGCATCTGACCCTGGAGTCACACGAGACACGCTGCGCATACCCTGGAACATGAACGAATGCTTGTCTTGCTTATTGCATATGAAACTCGGTTTCCAAATATGTTTCCAAATAATGTAAATTGACTCTGCTATAACAGTATGAAACGAACCTAGGTAAAACTAGATAGATCACTAGTAATGTAATATTTTATAACATAATTACTTAGTGTTGGTTTGAGTGAATGCTTGTTTCTGTTCCGTTGTTTTATCTCACTAGTACTTATAAAAGTGCTGACCTACCAACAGTTTACTTACTTGCAGGTACTGGATCGTCCAAGGGAGCGATAGGCGTGCCACAGTCCATAAGACCCGGAATCCTGGTTTTGATTGTTGCCCCGAGAATGATATCGTATAACGGGGCATAATGTATAGAACGAACGTATGCCTTTGATAAAGGAAACCCAAGTTGCCTCGGATGTCCCGAATACTCAGTTGGCTAAATGCATTGCATTACAACAAGCCCCTTTCCGCTGCTTACTCGATTGATGTGATGATAACCAACCATCAACTTAAACGATTGGCCTTGCATGGGCGTAACCCCAGGCCCATGCGGCATCACGTCCCCAAAAGCTCGAACGGGCCCTTCCATTAACTTCCTTCCTTCCTCGCACCCGAGGGATGGGCACGGTGATTCGCTTCCGACGAGCCGAGGTACGGTGATTCATGCCTGGTTCGATAAATCCCGGTCGTACGGGGCGGGGCAGGACGGAGCGGCGACCCGGGCGGGTCTGGGGCGTGACAGCCGCGGTGCCAAGCAGCACCACCCAAAGAGAGGAAGTACCCCAAGGGCAACCACCTCCATAGACCCCGCTGATACATTGGCACAAGACTTCTCAGGGTGATCCTACACCACAGCATGAGGGACAGACTTCCCAAACGATCCCCACGCAGCATTGTGAGGGCCATACTTCAAGAGCTACGCCGATGTCACAGACCGAGAGGACGACATCTGAGAAGACACCTACCGCACAGCCAGAGGTTCCACTACCACCACCTCCACCTTATCTACCCCAGATGCCAGAGCTAGATGGACAGCCACAGATGCTACAGTTCTTTCAGACTATGATGCAGGTACAGTGGCATCAGACAGAGATGTTGAGACAGAGTTTGATGGCAGTACTAGAGAGGATACCTGTCCCAGCACCTGTACCAGGACCTCCACCAGCCTAGACAGGTGGCACTGTTAGATGGTTCTGACAGATGGGACCAGATACTTTCTCAGGAAATGAGACTGCAGAACAGATCTCCAATTGGGTCACTAATACGGAGATGCTATTAGAGGCTTCACAACTGCACCCAGACCTTTGGATGACTGTAGTGAGGGCCCAACTAAAAGGCAACGCCCATCACTGATAGAATTCCATTGAGCGCAGTGTAGGCAAGAACCAGACTTGGGAACAGTTCTTAGAATACTTCAATGCGACGTATTTTCCAGCCACAGTTAGGAATGCCCTGTACTCCTAGTTTCTACACCTAGAATAAGGAAATATAACTGTGGACGTATATGATGCGGTGTTCAGCCGTCTTAGCAGATTTGGTGCCGTCCTGATACCGAATAATCTAGAAAAAGCCCAGAGATTCCATCACGGCCTCAATTTTGAGCTACAGAGGTATACCACCATACAGGTAATGATTTCTTACGAGGAGGTTCTTACAGAAGCGAGGATCCAAGAGGCCATTGTCAGAGGAACTAGATATCCCAGCATGACCACACCAATCAGAGCCCAGCCCGGAGTAGGAGGACCGATCCATCATCCCGGAGTGTAGACACAGCAGAGGATAGCACCATACCAGCAAAATAAGCTTCTGTCTTGCAACAACTATGGTAAGAGAGGACATTACTAGAAGGACTGTCGAAAGAGACAAGGAATATGCATGATTTATGGAGTGAGCCAGCACTATGCTCGGGACTGCCCACAGCGCAGAGACATAGCACCGCAGACAGGACAGAGGCCAGCAGCCCCAGTTCCGAGGATACTACCCCCACCAGGAGGATAACGTCCACCAGTACCTGGAGGATTTCAGAGGGGACCACCCTTAGTCCCAAAGCAGGCACAGTTCGATCGAGCCCGACAACAGACCGGAGGACAGAGACAGGGACAGGTCTTTGTGTTAGCAGCTACTGAGGAGGAAACAGAAGGGAAAGCTATCACAGGTACCATTTTAGTTGCATCATTACCTGCAACTGCATTGTTTGATTCTGGAGCTACATTATCATTTATATCTAGTAGATTCATATTAATGCATATAGTAGATTCATAGTAATGCATAGAGTAGCTACTTCCCCCTTGCCTAAGAGTTGGAAGATTCTTATCGGAGGAGGTATCGTGCTAGTTACCAGCACTATTAGAATATATTCGGTGGTCATATATAGTAGAGAGATGATAGAACGATTCTTGGTATTACCCATGTCGTACTTTTATGTTGTGCTAGGCATGGACTGGTTAAGCTAGTATAATATTATACTGAACTGCCGAAAGGGTAGCATTATTTTTAGACTGCCAGATCAGCCGGAGTTCGAGTATGTGCAAGGGACCATCGAGCAAGGAGTATGACAGATAGCTGAAACATACATGGCTATGGAGATTGCACCCCTACCAATAGATGCATAATTCGAGGATGTGTTTCCTGAAGAATTGCCAGGCTTACCGCTAGATAGAGATGTAGAGTTCACCATTGAGCTAGTCCCCGGAGCAGCACCGATATCTTCTAATGTGTACTGATTGGCGAAGAAGGAGTTAGATGATCTGAAGCTACAATTGCAGGAGTTGCAGAGCAAGGGATTTATCCGTCCTATTGCATCACCCTGGAAGACCAGTGTTGTTTGTACCTAAGAAGGATGGAACAGTATGCGTATACATTGATTACAGAGCCCTCAATGCTTTGACTATCAAGAACAAGTACCCCCTGCCTCGGATTAATAATTTATTCGACCAGTTGATAGGAGCGGTAGTGTTCACAAAGATCAACTTGAGATCGGATTATCATCAAGTGAAGGTATGAAGAGAAGACATTCAAAAGACAGCATTCAGGACTCGTTATGGTCACTAAGAGTTCTTAGTGATGCCTTTTGGACTAATAAATGCACCGGCTGTATTTATGAACTTGATAAACAGGGTCTTCCACCAATACTTGGACCAGTTCGTGGTAGTCTTCATCGACAATATTTTGGTGTATTCGAAGAGCCACGAGGAGCACGAGAAGTACTTTAGACTAGTGTTAGAGACCCTGAGGAGAGAGAGGCTTTATGCCAAGCTGACCAAGTGTGAGTTTCTTCTGGATCGTGTCGCTTTCCTCAGACACGTCATCTCAGGAGATGGCATCTCGGTAGATCCGACAAAGATTTCATCGGTGGAGACATGGCCGACCCCTACCAATGTCTCTGAGGTGAGAAGTTTCCTAGGACTTGCCGGATATTACTGGAGGTTCATAGAGAACTTCGCGAAGATTGCAGAGCCTATGACCCGCTTGACCCGTAAGGAGCAGGAGTTCACTTGGACAGAGGAGTGTCAAAAGGCATTCGACGAGCTGAAAAAGTGCCTGACTACAACACCCATCTAAACCATACCTTCTGGACCCGGAGGATTTGTGATCTACAGTGATGCATCCAGGAAAGGATTAGGATACGTCTTGATGCAGCATAAAAAGGTTGTAGCCTATGCTTTTAGACAGTTGAGGACACATGAGAAGAACTATCCCACTCACGACTTGGAGTTTACCGCAGTAATTTTTGCTTTGAAGCTTTGGAGGCACTACCTTTATGGAGAAAGAGTGGAGATATTCACTGATCATAAGAGCCTGAAGTACGTCTACACTCAAAAGGACTTAAACCAGAGACAGAGACGTTGGCTCGAGATGATGACAGACTTTGAGATCGAATTACAGTACCATCCGGGAAAGGCCAACGTCGTAGCTGACGTATTGAGCAGAAGACCTATGGCATTCTTCTTAACTTCCCAACAACATCTGTTGAGATATCTAGAGTAGATGGGTGTAGAGGTCGTTATGCCCGGAGTAGATGGACAGTTGTCGAGTCTCCAGTTACAATCGACATTAGTGGAGAGAATCAAGGCTGCTTTGCCGATAAATGCTCGATTTCAGAGGCTTCGACAGAGGACAGAAGCGGGAATACAGATGGGACTGCATATATATAAAGACGGGACTTTGAGATACAAAGATCGTCTCTATGTTTCAAATGGAGAACTTCGTCAGTAGTCGATAGCAAAGGCACACAGTTCAACCTATTCTATTCATCCAGGAGATACGAAGATGTACAGAGACTTGAGATAGTACTACTGATGACATGGAATAAAGAGAGAGAGAGCACGCTTTGTGGCCAAGTGCATGGTGTGTCAGCAAGTCAAGGCTGAGCATCAGAGATCTGCAGGATTGCTCCAACCGCTCCCTATACCGGAGTGAAAATGGGAGCACATCACTATGGACTTTGTTACGGGCTTTTCGAGGAGTCCTATTGGTCGCAATACAGTATGGGTAATCGTGGATAGACTCACCAAGTTTGCACACTTCTTACCCTTCAGAGTGGGGCAATCCACAGAGGTCTTAGCAGACATGTACATAAGAGATATTATGCGACTGCATGGAGTGCCAGTTAGCATCGTGTCTGACAGGGATACGAGGTTTATATCTTACTTTTGGCAGAGTATGCAAGAGAGTCCCGGTACTCGCCTAATGTTTAGCACAATATATCATCCACAGACAGATGGTCAGTCGGAGCGCACCTTTCTGACCTTGGAAGACATGTTAAGAGCGTGCATGCTGGATTTTAGAGGATCATGGGAGGACCACTTACACTTGGTATAGTTTTCCTATAACAACAGCTATCAGGCGAGCATCCAAATGGCTCCCTATAAAGTGTTGTATGGAAGAAAGTATCGTTCCCCAGTATGCTGGAGCGATATAGGCGAGCGACAAATTCTCGGACCAGAGTTGGTTGTTCGTACAGTGGAGAAGGTGAAGAAGATCCAAGGACACCTATGAGTAGCATAGGACAGACAGAAGCATTAGGCGAATACGTATCTACGACCCTTAGAGTTCCAGGTTGGAGATCACGTATTTCTAAAGATCTCGCCTACTCGAGGGACTATCAAAATCGGAGGCAGAGAAAAGCTGAGTCCGAGGTACATTGGACCATTCGATGTATCAGAACGCGTCGAAGAGGTTGCTTACATATTAGCCTTGTCACAGACTTTGGAAGGAGTCCATGACGTCTTCCATGTATCTCAGCTGAGGAGGTACATACCGGATCCGAGTCATATACTTGACCATTCAGAGATCACAGTCGGCCCGAGTTTATCATACCAAGAGGAGCTTGTTGAGATTCTGGATAGGAGCGAGAAGGTACTACGAGGTCAGACTATTCCCCTAGTTCATGTTGCATGGAGGCATCATGCACCCGACGAGTCAACCTGGGAACTTGAGAAGGATATTCGACAGCGCTATCCCTATCTCTTCGAAGGACTAAGTATGTAATAGCATTTTTATTTCAGTCAATAGTTTTTACCATACGTATATTTTAATTTCGAGGACGAAATACTCTAAGGAGGGTAGATTGTAAACCCCCTCAACCAGTTTAGGGTTAAATTAATTTAAAATCGGAGACTAGGATTTATTTAAACTTAATTAGAAGTTATATGAGACAATTTTATGTACCCCTCTGACCATGGTGTAATCTTATCTACGACATGCTCGTTGATTTTTGCCTTGCGCTTTCAATTATTAACCTAATTAATTTTTGGAGACAAAATTCACCCTAATCAGAACTTAACCAAGCCACATGCACTCTTTTATTGGACTAGCCCCACCCCAACAAGGTCCAGACAGGCCCAAGTCCCGAGGCCAGCCCATCAAATTCCCTTATAAATATACATACTCTACCCATTAAAAACCCTAAATCACTATTTATCCATCACCCCAAACCCTAGCCGACCCCCTCTCACCCGAGCTACCCCTCCCTCTACCAACCGCCGGCCACTTTGTCGACGGCACTGCTATCCACGTCGGACCACCCTGTCCACCACCAACCGCCACGGTCAGCCGCCCGTACCACCACTTTTAACCTCCCCTCCCCTATCATCGATAACCCTTCAAACCCGACCTAACCGACCCCTCTCAGCATCACCACTCCAGATCTACCACCCCCGTAAGCCTCTTCTACCGCCTACCCCCCCCCCCCGTCGAACTACGATCCCCACCACTTGACATTGCCGGCCAGACGCTGCCCGCTGCAGAACTGCTGTGGCGACTGCCGCTGCTGTACAGCCGTTTCCACTGCTGCTCTACGCCGGCCAACGTCGGAGCGCCACCTCACCGGAGGATGTCCAAACTGCAAATACAGACCCCCCATGAACAGCTTCGTATAGGTACAACTCGTATCCTGTGTAGTTATATCGCCGTGTCATCAAGTTGTATCGCGAATAGTCGCATAAACACAAGAAATTTATGCAAGAAACCCTATATTTGATTATATATACTAATTAGACTTAAACAGTAAATTAATAGATAATAATTAGTTTAATAGTCTGACTTGATATAAGCACTTATAATTTACCGAGAAACGTAGACTTGACCCAGTACATTTCACTTGGGAATTAATAGCGTAATGCAACAATACATAATGTAAGTTCGTAAAACCATAAATGTAGTAATTATTGTCTCAAGACACACGTTGCCAAGGACAGAACACGTGTACATCCTAGCTACGTGTACACGTAATGCTGTCTTCGTCCAGCCGTGAACTTGAGACAGTTCCTAAGAGCAATGTAGTGTCTGCACATTTGGCCTTAGTTTTTCAGTAGATTTCTATATTATATTGTGTGTTAGGATCATCGGATCAGCTAGAAGATATCGCAGGAGCAAGCTATTGGCATTCACAGCTTGAGGACTCTGGCAAGATACCTTGCCATATTTACTGTTTAAATTAAATGCTTCATATGTTGTATGTTATCTTGTTATTCTATTTTATATGACTGTGCGCATCCAAGTTTGATTAGGGTGCAGTCGACGGATACGTCGATGGTTAGTGTACTTAACTTAGTCATTAGCAGACTCATCCCATTGGAGGATACTCTGATATCTTCAAGACCTGACACACTTACACGATTCACTGTGACATATTCATATTGGGATGCGGGTCCGTGTACTCGACTAGCTATCGGTGCGTGTGACATGCATCATGGTTAGTACGTATCTCAACGCTACATTTAGTCATAGAGACTGGCATATAGTTTTGGGGTATACACTTCGAGTATTCGATCTGTGTATCTATATTGGGCGGGGAGGACCACTAGTAGGCGTATGGGATACACCCATTGGAATCTGTAGTATCCGAAGGAGCCATGGATCCAATGACTTCCTTTATGCAGATTCCCCGTTCTTTGGAGTGGTATGGACGTTATATATACTTGCAGATTCCCCGTTCTTCGGGGTGGTATGGACGTTATACTATTCAGATTCCCCGTTCTTCCGAACGGTATGGACATATATATACTTACAGATTCCCTATTCTTCCGAGCGGTATGGACGTTATGCCTATACCTACTCATACGTACCAAAGTTGTTCTCACATTGCGTACACTTAGATGGTTAGTACACCCTTTATGGCATTTACTTTATTCAGTATTCATATATGGCATATTTCTATGTATCTTGTTACGTCCATCTAAGGACCTGGTACCTTTTCAGATTTGGACGAGCCTTACTACCCCACAGTGTACGGGCCAGGACAGGAGACGAGGTTCTCTACCGTAGAGGAGTTAGAGGTGCAGCCGTCAGAGTTTCCGTGATCACTTGGTAGGACTTCTGCCAAAGATTGGGTGCATCATTGTCTAGTCAGCCGATGCCCCAGTCATTATCTTTTATTTATCATTTCAGCATTTTATTTCGTCATAGCAGTGGGTTTATCCCTACCCGACATTCTTGGTTGTACCATAATATTTTGAGACTGGTATTTATCTTCCAGCAGTTTATCTAGTACTTCTTGCTGTTTAATTTATGGATGAGATTAGTTGCCTGTTGTTGACTGATATTGGGATATGTTAGTTATTTAGGACAGCGTAGCACTCTTCGTTAGGATCCATTAAATTAGGATATCCTCGGAGACGTGACAGCTGGCTATTGCCACGTGGTCTAGTTCCATATATTTTTGTACTGGGGCATGACATGATCATACACCGCACGTATGATCAGCCAGGCCTTTATACTCTTGTGCAAGTTCCCAAGCCGATCACATGTTAAAGCTAGTACTCACACACTTAGACATTAGTATTCTTGTTCATTGTCATATTGTTTATTCTTATATTTATTCCAGTATTTCTTTATTATGTATCTCTTATATCTATTATGCATCTTATATATTCACATCTATTTACTGTTACATAGTTTTTATCATTGATTAGAACTGCTGTTAGAGATATACTCTGTTCCTTTCCTGACTGGATATATTTTTTCTAGATGATACTGAGGGATGGTACCCTACACATTATGGACCGCAGGATGTTATGGGTCTAGAGTCTGAGACCCTGGCTCAGGAGGGACTTATCCTAACTGAGATAGTTGACCCGGGTTTAGTAGCTTCTTAGTATTTCTTTTGTATTGGATTTATCTCCAGCTATTTTTGTAGTACTTCTTTCAGACTCATTGATGTATTATTTTAAACTCATGAGTTGTATGTGACTTTCTATTCTTTTATCTATTCGTGCTCTTTATATCTTAGATCTGTAATTGAGTATATTGTTATTGTTGGTGGTTCTTTATATTGCTAGATAGATTACCCAGACAGCGTTCTACCGCCGATTCTGGGGTGTAGGCTAGGCATTATTTCTGACTTGTACCCTTATACCGGGTGCGGGTCGTGACAGGTACGCCTCCATATGCTGGAAAAAAATATCACCATTATTCTCAAAAAACTTAAAATTGCTAGAATTGACTATCCGTAAGTCCAATTTGGATACAGGAGTAGAATTGATAATTTTTGGTCATAGCGGGGTCCACATGTGGCCTACTTTGCTAAGGGAATAATCTCAACTTGTATCGCTTGTGTTAGAACATAAAAAATAAAACTTTGCTTATAAATAGACCCTCGTATTCTACTTTTGCCTTGTGCAACTAGACCCCGCTATGCCTCGAGTAGATCGTTATATACTCTTGTAGTGCACTGACTCACTTGTTTACACTGCTTGTCCTTAGATTATGTTGCTCGGTATATCCCTTTACGGTTTTACTCCTCGCTTTACCCATAGACTGTGCCAACGTAAATGTTTATGTTTTATATAAATGCATGCTTTCCTGCTTACTTATAGTTTATACTCGTTGCCTCGATTTAATGCTTTTTACTTTAATTCATGCCATGATTTATCGTACTTCACTATCTGTAATTTACTCAGATGAGGCAGAAAGGCTATCAAGATAGTCGTTCTGAGCCAAGTATAGAATATTGAAAGATTCGGGATCGTTAGGTTGCCAAGGCATTTTCTGAACTAGAAGACTGCATAAATAGATAGTTAAGCAAGATAACATCTCAATATCTCTAAAAAATTAATACTCATCATGTACTGAATCTGACGACTCGGGGAGTCGATATTGTTCTGATTGAACCTAAATCTAAAATTGTATTTGTACCTACGAGAATGGAAAACTTGAGGATACACATGGTCACGGACAACTTGTGCACAAGGTAGATTTTTGGATCTAGTTCCGCGAATAATCGCCAGGGTACTAGGGCCGATCCGATCAAGACGGAGCCGATTGGTAGTCGTTTATATGGACGGGATGGATACAATGCCATCTATCTTGCTTGCACACCATCTTTAGCCTCGAGATACAGATGGCATTGTACCCATCCCACCCATACAAATGACTACCAATCAGCTCCGTCTAGATCGGATCGGCCCTAGTGCCCCAGTGACTATCCGCAAAACTAGATCCAAAAATCTACCTTGTGCACAAGTTGTCCGTGACCATGTATATCCACAAGTTTTCCATTCTCGTAGGTACAAATATAATTATAGATTCAGGTTCAATCAGTACAATATCGACTCTCTGAGCTGTCAGATTCAGTACATGATGAGTATCGATTTTTCAGAGATGTTGAGATATTATCTTGCTTAACTGTCTATTTATGCAGTCCCCTAGTTCAAAAAATGCCTTGGCGACCTAACGGTCCCGAATCTTTCAATATTCTATACTTGGCTCAGAACGACTATCATGATAGACTTCCTGCCTCAACTGAGTGAATCACAGATAGTGAAGTGCGATGAATTATGGCATGAATTTAAGTGAAAAGCATTAAATCGAGGCAACGAGTATAAACTACAAGTAAGCAGGCAAGCATGCATTTATATGAAACATAAACATTTACGTTGGCACGGTCTATGGGTAAAGCAAGGAGTAAAACCGCAAAGGGACATACCGAGCAACATAATCTAGGGACAAGTAGTGTAAACAAGTGAGTCAGTGCACTACAAGAATATATACCGATCTACTCGAGGCATAGCAGGGTCTAGATGCACAAGGCAAAAGTAGCATGTGAGGGTCCATTTATAAGCAAAGTTTTATTTTTATGTTCTAACACAAGCAATACAAGTTGGGATTATTCCCTTTGCTAGGTGCGTTGGATTCTTTATTAGCATGCTTGTGTAGGAATGGGGGAATTTGGTTGAGAAAAATTATAGATCTAGTTTTTAAATGAAAAGAGGAGAGAGAAAATTTTCTCCTCTTCTTTAATAGGCCGGCCCCCTCTACCCCTTCCTCAAGCCACTATATAATATCCATTATACCCCTTGGGGCCTCTCGTGAAGAAATAATGAAGGAGGGAAGCTTCTAGTGCAATGGTTTAATTAAATTAATCATCCTCCTAATCAATGGGCTTTCTAATTGGACTCAAGTCTAACAATTAATACATGTTGGTCCATGAGTCTAAACTAAACTAGTTAGGTCCATTAACACAAGTCAAAAATAAATAACTAACATCTAACAATAATTAAATAATATAACAAATAATTATTTAACATGCATAATATTTAATTAATTATGAAATTACCAAAATACTATTTTCTAGAAAATATGGTAGTGACAAGATACTCCTCCATCTCATCTTCCTCTTCAGCTACCCCCAGCGCATGTGAATGTTCTGACCGTTCTTGGTGCAGTTTTACTATGAGAGGTTCAATACTTGTCGGGTTTTCCTTTGGTGGTCGATTTGACCCGCGAAGGTGAACGACCATAGGTTCGAAAGGCATAAATGGTGCTGGACTTTTCCTAGGTGGTCGGCTTGGCCTGTTAAGGCAAATAACCATAGGGTCGAAAAGGGTGGGTGGAGCCGGTTCTTCCGTTGGTGGTCGGCTCGACCTGGGGAGACAAACGACCAAAGGCTCTGATGATGTAGAAGGAGCTGGAAGCTTAGGTTCCTTCCCTTGTAGTTTGACAACGAGGTAAGTTATTATGCCGGGAGTATGAGCCTTAAGATAGATTCTCATGTGCTCCACCGGTGTAGCTGTAATCTCTGCTTTATCATCAGCTCCATTGCCCTCTATGTCTTTAGGGACTTATTTGTATAGATGGAGCTGGAATAGTATACCTCGACCCCCTTGAAAGGGTCGATGTCTGCAAACTCTATTTTAATTTCCCCATGTTCGTCGATGTATTTGAAATACTTGTACAGAGTCGATGGCACGATCATATATTGATGTAAGAAAGGCCGCACGAGCAAAACGTTATATGATACGTCTATATTAATGATGTAGCAAGTGACTTCAAGTCGCCAATCTGGCATTTTAGGTGGATCTTTCCCAGAGGATAGGTTCTCCTGTATTGAAGCCATTGATGGCAGTATTGGTAGCTGCCAAATAATGTATCCGGATCCCCAAATTCTACAGTAGGCTCCTCAGAATAATATTGACCAGAATCGACGTTCATTCGATCTACTTTTATGGCACTAATGTACCCTATATAGTACAGAGGACGATCATTCTTGTTATTCTTCAGCAACATATCCTATTACAAAAATATAATATTGGGTACTATGTTCACAATGTTATTACAGTGAGAAAAGGTACAGAATCTTCAGCTGGCAGCTTGATTTGCGCTAGATAGGTGTCGGCATTCTATAATGTCTCGCTGAGTGTGGTCTGAGTGTCTCTAGAGAGCCGGAGCAACTCGTAGAGTGACAACTTTATAAGTGTTGGCCAGCTGTGCTAAGATATCAAAGTTGTAGGGCTTCTCTAGTCCTTAAGCCATTTTCTTGTGTAATAGCTTGTCAAAGTGAGCCTCATTTTGCTTGGGTTTGTTTATTGTTGGAGGTTGGGATGGTCCCAGATCAGACACAGCTAGTACAGTGGGTGCAACCATTGGCATAGCATTTTCATCGGAAGTGTACATAAAGTCCTGCTGGTAGGTCAAGCCCGACCTAGTCGCCCCTGTCGTGGCTTCCTCGGTAGTGGGGGACACCATATGGTAGGACTTGGACTTCTTGTCTTTGGACTTGGTGGTAAGAGATTATGCCGGATGGACCCACATAACCTCTCCTCGTGGTATGGTGAGAGGTTTTAGCCCGGCCTTTTGGTCTCGAGCCGGTGGAAGGTTGATAACTTCCATAGTTTCCTTAGGGATTGGAATTACCCCGTCTTGGGCTTCCCTTGGTAGAAAATTGCCAAATTATAGGGATACCATATTAGCGGTAACTGTCACTTCGTCGAATCCAAGGATAAATCCTTGGTGTCGATCAGACACTGGATTTACTGATTAAAGTATATCACTCTTACGTCGGGTGGTAGACGTAGCGGTGGAAGTGGTAGTACTTCGGGTTATTCATCTATGCCGCTTTTGGTTGGCACTTAATGCCGAGGAGGCAAATCTTACCTTCTTGCATCAGCATGTCGAAGATAGGTTTGACATCACCATCATTAAAAGAGTAGGTCTCCTTTGGTTTCGGATCCTCTTCTTGCTTTTGCTTAGGCTTCTTGGTTACATTGGAGACCATAACCTGCTTTTTCTTTGCATCGTGGCTGCTTTTGCTGCTGTTGCTGTTGTTGGCAGGATATTTTCCTTTTTCCTCAGCTGTAGGATATGGATTCCCAAGTGTCGAGCGTATTTGAGCTTCTTTCAATGTTGACAGCACTTATAATGAATGTTGTCCAATCCTTAGACTGGCTCTTGTCCACCCAGAGGCTGACTGTCAAAAGCATATTTTTCAGCCATATCTCCATTAGTGTGGCATCGGGATTGCCAGGGGGCAACCTTAGCGTTGTATGTCAGAATTGCTTGATGTAATTTCGTGTTGGTTCCTTTTTACCCTGGATGACGTCCATCAGAGACAATATCATCATATTATTTTCAGCCTCATAGAACATGTTGAGGAACAGATACTTGAGGTCATTAAATAATGAGATACAGTTATCTTCGAGACTGCAGAACCAGTCGAAAGCTACCCCCGACAATGACCCGACGAAGAGTCTGGTAAGGATAGTGTCGCTGTGGAGTAAGTGTTCCATTGTGATCTTGACGTAGCTCGTGAACCAGCGAGGGGAGGACTTTTTATCAAAAGGGTTAATGTTGAAGAGCTTATACTTTGGTGGATACGATACATCCCTCCATTCTATCGTGTATGGTTGTCGTACCCCAAGATCGCGGAAAAAGTCCCGATTGCCCATAGAATCTTGGCGAGACCGAAGTTGTCAGACCTCTCTCATCGCTTCTTTGGCCTCATCTTCCGCTAATGAGCTAGACAGGGGAGAATTATTGCCCCCGGATGGGGCATTTGTGTTTGAATACCAGTTGGTCCTGGGGTCCAAGTTTGCTTGCCCAGAGGCCCTTGCTTGCTGGGAAGCCATATTTGTCTTAATTTCTAGCATTGCCTGGGTCAAGGCTTATATCGATTCATTTATCATATACATCATGGCCTCGAGAACCTTGAGGCATTGTCGATCACTGGGGCCTTCAAGGTCATCGACATCCATGTAAACCATCCTTACGTTTGGAAAACTGACGGGGCAGTGGAGGCCATGCCCCCTATTTTATACCCTTGTAGTAATTATTCTTCGCGAAGAGCTGGTAACATTGTATCCTCCTCAGTTTCGGAGGGCATATTACCTCCAGCGTAGAAGATAATATCGTCTTGATTAGGATAGCTACCCTCAGAGATCTCAGGATCCGTCCTATGGGGATCGTTGTCTCCTCGAAATGACGAATTATTGTGTATATCCAGGGGCACTACCCCCAGCTTGGGCCACCCCAAGGGTTCTGAAGAAGAACAACCCCAGAAGTTGGAAGCTTCCTCTTTGAGTGGGTGCCCTGGAAGACGTCTTCCGTATGTACCGTCGATAGCCTTCCGGGTGGTCACCTTCGCAGCACATTGGCGGAGAGATACAGATTAGAAGTACTCAACTTCTTTCCTCCCTTGGTGGCAAAAAGCTTTTAAGCTGAGAATCATTAGGCGAAGGGCAATTCTTCCTCCTCTGGTACTTGTGCCTGATCTTCGGGTTATTGTCGGGTATGATCTTTCCAATATAGTCGTTGGAAGGCCAATTATTTGTCTGTGGGTACTGCTATTTTATTGCAGCATCAGTTGATGATAATATTGGCATAACAGTACCTGAAAGAGGGCACATCGTACGCCGTAGTAGTTTTTCTTGCTTTGTGCTTGTGAGTGATCACTTTACATAAATCAGGCGAAGGGTGTTTCACCTTTGCATCCTCTTTAAGAGTCCGGGTATCCTGGGCACAAGGATGTGCAGGCGATGCATTTACTTTCAGACCTGGGGTTCGTACACGAACTTGCCACAAGGTACTGGTGGAAGACTTTTGGAATGAACCCTGTCCGTTGGTCCCTATGGGTTGGATGCATGTGTCAGTTCTGTACAAATTTTCATCAGAGGCTCGCGTATAGTTAGCGATACCTGTTGGCGGTCAATCATATAAGCAGTTGCTTGACCTTGACGAACTCGCAGTATCCTAGACCTCTTCAACTTAGCACTCATAGGCGCATAGTATGAAGAGTCCAGATTTGGGTTTTCACCACCCTCAGTAGGTCGCATAAGATCTGCGCCGCATGAGATATGATCAAAACATAAATTCTATTGTTGTTAGAGCCGCATGCGGCTGTCTTCCTATGGCCGTGAGTTGATACCGCATGGACAATCTTATGCGGCCTGTGAATAGATGTTGCATTGACAGTATTATGCGACCTCCTGCTTTGACGCATAGGACCTGTGCTAACCCCAGAACGTCTAGCATCGTAGTGTTTTTCTTTGCCAGATTCTGAGTGCTGATCAGTTCCTGCACTAGTTGAAAATGCCATATAGACGTGGACTTCCTCTGCAACAGATTGAGAGGCGAAGATCACCGCCTCCGCAGTTGGGCGAGGTGCAGTAGCCTTTGCTATCCACGTTCTGCGGGTCTTCTTGGGCTTGGCTTGGCTTACCTTGGCGAATGATTCATACTTCCTTCAGAGAGCATTTCCTCGAACGCTTGCTGGTCGAAGAAAACTACCAGCATCTTTTGCTTTGAGCCAAGCTTGGCCGCATCAGATTGGGTCACCAATTTCTCAACAGAGGAGAATTCTCCATCCCTAGCAGAGTTACCATCATGTTTGTCATTTAAATTAAAATAAAGAACTAAGAGAACTCGATTTGATTAACAAACTAGAGAGTACAGAGAAGATTCCTAAGTGACAATCTAAGTACAAATTTGTTTTGATCTGGGGAGTAGCGATGGAGGGTTAGGAGTATAGCAACTCTCTTTACTCTGTGGACGATCCGGACGAAGAAGCTTCTCTCCTTGGTTTTAGTATAAATTCGCAGATAGCCAGCCAGCCCTGTTGTATAGGGGTAGTACCTTGCTATTAATAGATGCCTTGTGTACGTGCTATCGGTACCGTATATCTTCTTGCTTGGTGGTCGCATGGGGCTCCTTCAGCAGAATATGGCCGTAACGGTAGCCGTATGGTATGGGCAAGCTACTACATGGGTTTGGTTAGGATTAGCTATTTGAAGAGATCTCGAGGCTATTGTGTATATAACTCAGTCAATTGGATACTTGGTCAACACTAACTATACGAGAAGTTGTCTTTGGTTGTAACCAAAAATCTTGTGAGTCTAGAGCCGTATACTATTGTAGTTGCATAGAAGCTCTCGTTTGGCCTTGGTTGGAATAACCCTCTCGCCATATATGGACGAGGCTGCATGGGTCTTAAAGCCGCATGTGTACTCTTGTTTGGCCTTGGTTTGGTGGACGCTCTGGCCGTATGATGTCGAGGCCGCTTGAAGCCGCATACGTAGGACACATGGCATGGTCCATCTATCGAGGCAATTAATGCACTGATGTGACTTGTTATCTTTTATTGAGTCATCATCTGTACGGATTTTGAAGCATCTCAGGGTGATGAATGAGACATCAGGGCTTCTGACAGACATCAAAATATGTGTAAAGGAGGTTTTATGCGACCGCCATGCTTTTTGGTCGTTCAGGCCACATACGGGAACTACATGGAGTCGAAGTCACCTGAGACCAATGACGTATGGAATGCATAGAGTCTGGAATGCATTAGGCCAGAGATGCATGAAATGCATAGAGTCTGGAATGCATTGGGCCAAAGATGCGTGGAACACATAGAGTCCAGGATACATTGGGCAAAAGATGCATGGGACACATGGAGTCTGGAACGCATTGGGCCAGAGTCTCATGGAACACATGGAGTTTGGGACATATTGGGCCAGATATAACTACCCGCTCTGCTCAACCCGGAGGGCCAATTCAAACGACACAGGTTTAGAGAACCAACCTACTTTGCTCAGCGAGATGGCTCGTTCGATGCAAAGGCATCTGTACTGGGATCTTTAAATGGAGCCAAACTTAGACTTTCAGAGACGAGCTCGGAGCCTCGCTCGACCGATACGATACATCGCTAAGGTGGGTGGACCCCGGTGAACCTGTCTCTACTTAGCTGTACACTAATAAAATGAATGCTACATGGTAGTTTTAGGTGATAACCTTTTCATGCTAATAAAAGAGATGAACGCACATAGCTAAGGGGATAACCCCATCTTATCGTTTTATAGAACATGGAGATCTTGCTTGCTAATTCCGTAATCAGGCTTATCGAGTCGTACGGTAGTAACTATTTATACATATATACCACATAAAGTAGTTTGAGTTTATGCTGTGGCACCGCACAGAATGGGACACAGGATAGGGTAAAGTCATGTTGCATTCATAAGACGAGGAAAACTATCTAGTATTCATTCTAAGTCAGGAGATGGATAGAAAAGGAAGTACTCGGGATATGCAGATCAATGAGGCAGTCCCTAATAAGGGAGCTGCATGAAGAAGATAGATTCGAGTATTGTCCTCGGCAAAGATCATACCGAGTGTAGTCCTCAGTTAGGATTGGAAGTGGGAGAGTAGTTGCATGGTCACGGACAACTGGTTGTGCACCAGGTAGAGAGAGTCCTCGACATGATCGCTGAGGCATCCGAATTATGTCAGTCCGGGAGGACAAAGTGCCAGTATAGTCTGGCAATACGGTAGCTGACGACTAGCGGGCGACAGCGGGACATCCAGCAAGGTTTGCTATCGACCTAGATGGGCGCCTACTCGTTAGACGGTTGGGAGGCCCAGCAAGGCTAGCAACCGAGCTGGAAAGACAGCCGTCCATCGCAGATCATGTCAAATATGGCTAACAGAGCCAGTGACCTTCATATAGATAAGTCATATTTGTATAGCGGCTATCCACATTAAGAAAAAGAGTAACGGTAAGGAGTACATTTGCACGATATTTTGCATAATTATAATGGATGCATGGTAACAAACCTAGTTCGAGTAGAATAGGCTCGAGGCAGAGACGATATAACACTTAAATTTCACAAATGTTCTTTGTTATTCAGTAGATCATTATTTTATATTGTTACATATGACAGGGAAGGCCGAATGGTAAGAAATGGTAAGGTGAACTCAATTGTTTATTATTATGATACTTTTGAGGAGACACGAAGATTTCTTTCTTTATATTGCCATATAACTAATCCTAAGGCAAAAGACTAGAAAGATAACGAAACCAGTCGGTGCACATAACTAATAAACGTGCTTATTTTATGGCATGGGCGAGAGGCCTCCCCACCAGTGCATTCAATGTACTGACACCCATCCAGTCTGAATGTAGGGTGCAGGGGGAACTCGTACGGATTTGGAGATCGCTTAACGCAATGAGGTGTTGGACCGCACTTGGCGTCTTGGAGCATGGCTCTCGGACCTGGAGCTCGCATATATGAGACATATTGTATGTGAACATCATCATCCAGATTGCTTAAATTAGTTGTAAGCCTATGGGCCTATTCATTGTAAAGAGAGAGAGCATGAGCGATTTGTAATCCCGGCCTAGCGCCGCTTGTAATCTTCTTCAAATCAATAAATAGTTTGTTTTGAATTCAATACTTGTGTTTGTTTTATGTTTCTGCTATAACGACTCTACAAACTAGTCATCAACAGTCATTTTGGTATTTTCCTTGTGCGGGCGCAATTCTAGGCTTGTGCAGCATCATGTCCTGATAGAAACGATAGTCCTGCGGGAGCGCTGGCGCGGAGATTCGCGCCTAACGGGGATGGCCGATTTTTGCGGGAGATCGGGGCATGACATATTAGTATCAGAGCATGACTTTACGTCCTTGGAATTCATTTTGATTCTCTCAGTTTTTAACTTTTGTAGTGAAGGAGTGGTAGATGCTCTCTCTCGATGTTCGATGAATGTTCCGTACAATAAGTCTAAATATTTTTAAAAAGTGCGTGTGAATGATACGATTGCTTGAACAGGATTATGATGCGAGGGCTTTTGTGCCAACCTATGTAAGACAATATGGAAGTAGACGCTTGTTAGAATCGACAAGTTATATGCCTATATAAAAATACCAAGCGAGTTAGAGTGCGAGATAGAATATCGTTCGGACAGTTGTCTATGCACTCATACCTTTTGGCGATGTGTTGAGTGTCATGCACCAAGACCCTTGGTGCTAGCGAGTTGCATCGAGAATTGGGTATCGTCGGATGAGAATTAAGTCAGACTTAGAATTGGAAGTCGATAGAGATGTCATCGGGTACCGCTAAGGCGAATAATGGGAATTATGTCAAATTTCCTGGTATAGTTTGGACAGATATTCGTAGCGATAAGTTATGAATCCCAAATATAGTTTGTATGGAGGACTATCAATAGCGGTACATGCGAGACTAAGATCGTTAAGGCAGCAAATAGGGATCATACGGGAGTTCTTAAGAACGAATTGGGTATACAAGTGAACGAGGCAAACGCAATTCAGGAGTTAATAGAATGACTCGATTCTTGAGTGGTGTATATGATAGGTCCCTGGTTCAAATATGAGGATTGAGAATAAAATGAGTTATATAGATTCATAGAGTATAACTTGAGCCCTGAGTGGTGTATTGATTGGCTTAGAAGTCTTCGAAAGAATCGGGAATAATGGGGTATTAAATGAGTCTAGCGGCAAGCAACGAGATTGGGTAAAGCCTTAGTATAAATAAATAATGCCTAGCAAATAAGTAAACTCGGTAAAAACAGAAAGATTTAATAGAATGAGTTAGAATGAGTTGAAGAAGGGGTAAGGCTTACATCGAATTAAGAATTTAGAGTACTTGGAATTGATTTTATAGTCGGAGAAAAACTCAGAGGATCGTACGAGCGATTTTGAATTGAAACAAACGAATTAAAACTTTAGTTGAGATAGGATTATCAGGAAGCGATTGGAGTTAGTGTAATTAGAAATAAAAATGGTGCGAATGAATGATAACGCACACAAAAAGTTTGGATTTGAGTAGGATATCGCTCGATAGAGTCGGTTGGAGTACGAATGCTATGGTTTCAGATTTGGGAGACCTTAGATAAATCGATGGTTGGAAGATAGTGTGGATTGATGCAAGTTAGCGAAATTATGGTTCGGAGATTAAGATAGGCGATTATAGATTTGATCTTGGAGTTTGGAAGAACGATCTCGAAATTGATTCTGAAAAGATAATATTTGAAATCAGTCCCAACGAGAACGATTATTCTGCGGGAGCACCGACGTGGTGATTTCACGTACGACAGAGATAATCGAACTCAAAGGAAACATGTTCGATGATTATTCCAAATAAACTCGATGAATGGAATGTATCAAAATGGAATAAACTTGGGTTTGGAAATTGAACTTAGTTGTTTGAGGAATGTTAGAAGTAGACTACAAAATGATCAAACGATAACATTAAAGTTAGACGATCGGGCTAAATGAATTATTATTACGACAAGAACGGTTATTAGATGAACATGACTCGATGGATCAAAGTACAACTTAAGATAAAATAAAGAGTGATAATAAGGTGTCTGTTCGTTAGATGATAACCATAACATTTGGCCTTCTTGTCTTGTGCGAGTGTAACTCCTTACTCGTACATGCGTTACATCCAAATTAGAATAGTCATTTCGCGGGAGCGTTGGCGTGGTAATTTCACCTTCGACGGGGATGATTAAACTTGCGGGAGGCCAGAGCGTGACAGTTGAAGGATCATTTTGACTTGTGGTTCGACATGATAAGACGAGTTTCAGGATATAAGTGAATTGAAGGATTTTGGGGAGGAGTTAGTCTAGAACATGAAGCAAGACGCTAGATGGTTTAGTGAACGAATGTGTGGATTGTGTAATTTGACTTTGAAATTATGATGGTGATCGAAGAGATGGAAATTTAATCATGACTTGGTAGTTTAGGTTTAGAAAAGATTTGGAGATATGGTTCCTATCAGACGTCTAAGAAGATAGATAATGCAGATCGCTAGGTTAGATATGCGACATGGATGTATCGTGGGTTAGGTTGAACGAACAAGTGGATGTGATAGGATGATATGTGTTCGATGTTTAGAAATCTAAGTAAAATGAGCTTGGATAGAATCCCCGTATAGAAGAACAACGGTTTCATCTTAGGGTATTTGGGGCGAGATTCGTGCAATACGATTATACGATGAGTCACAAATATGAATTGTACCTATGACCTGGTAAGCTGACCTAGTGGCTAGGTAGACGACCCTATGCCTTGAGTTAAACTAGAGTGGCTGACTTCAGAGTATCGTTCGGGAAGAATAATAGAACTGGGGCAAAGAGACTTAGAGTTAGGATTTGGAATTGGTGATATTCGAGATAAGTTGGCACAATGAATTAGATCATTGCTTGGAAGAGGTATTTTGCTAGTAATGCAATACTTAGGTTTAGGTGAGAATGGAGTAGATGAAAAGTAAGTGAACCAGAGTTCGGTTATTCGATTAACAAGACGATTGAAAATTCAAAAGATATTTTCATGAGTAGCTTCTCCGACTTAGCTATCACTAAGCTTGGTTGAAATACACATATTTGGGGGATGCCTTGAATATGAGTACGATCTAGACTTAGCAATATGCATAACTTGAATGCAGCTGCAAAGAAAAATGTTTGGATTTGCATGGACAAGTATGGCGACTGGAGTAAGTTAACCTCAACCCAAACTTTCGTAAATGAAAGATTATAACGTTCTCCGCGCAACCGGGATAGTTCTATGTTAAGTCGCAGTAAGGGACCGAGCCAGGAACCCAATGGTTGAATGATAGAATCATTCGATGAAGCGATTAAGCATTTGGGCAAAGACGGAATGAGTAAAACGTATAGGAAGTTAAGTTCGATTGGACTTAAGATGCAAAGGATTAGAATGTGCCCCGAGTGGGCAATTTAGCTTTGTGCCAAGGCATGATATAAACTGCGTCAAAAAATATAGGCGATTTAATGCGACGACCTTAGCCGACGATGGAATCACTTAGCAAGATTTGGACGGTGACTCAGAGAGATATTGATGCAAACGAGATTGCAAAGATTAGTTGAGATTCAAGATTTTTTGGTTTAGGCATGACGATGGAATTCGATAGGTGACATCAATAATCAGTCAGTTGCGTTAGGATCGTATGGATAGAATACAACAATTTTGGCAAGTGTACCATAAGCCAGAGTTTTTAGTGTGTATTGAGTTATAGAATAACTCATGTTAGAGTAATACAATCCTTGGGAATAGACAAGAAGTATAGAGTTGGTTTAGAAGTAGTGCGACAATACGAGTTCGCTCAAGAAGTCTCGAGGACGAGACTTGTTCTGAGTGGTGTATGATGTAATAACCCGCTCCGCTCAACCCGGAGGGCCGATTCAAATGGCACAGGTTTAGAGAACTAACCTGCTTTACTCAGCAATATGGCTCGTTCGATGCAAAGGCATCCGTACTGGGATCTTTAAATGGAGCCAAACTTAGACTTTCAAAGACGAGCTCGGAGCCTCGGTCTACTGATACGATACATCGCTAAGGCGGGTGGACCCCGGTGAACCTGTCTCTACTTAGCTGCACGCTAATAAAATGAATGCTACATGCTAGTTTCAGGTGATAACCTTTTTATGCTAATAAAAGAGATGAACGCACATAGCTAAGGGGATAACCCCATCTTATTATTTTATAGAACATGGAGATCTTGCTTGCTAATTGTGTAATCGGGCTTGTCGAGTCGTACGGTAGTAACTGTTTATACATATATGCCACATAAAGTAGTTTGAGTTCATGTTGTGGCACCGCACGGAATGGGACACGGGATAGATTAAAGTTATGTTGCATTCATAAGACGAGGAAGACTATCCAGTAGTCGTTCTAAGTCAGGAGATGGATAGAAAAGGAAGTACTCGGGATATGCAGATCATCGAGGTAGTCCCTAATAAGGGAGCTGCATGAAGAAGATAGATCCGAGTGTAGTCCTCGGCAATGATCATATCGAGTATAGTCCTCGGTTAGGATTAGAAGTAGGGGAGTAGTTGTATGGTCAAGGATAACTGGTTGTGCACCAGGTAGAGAGAGTCCCCGACACGATTGCTGAGGCATCCGAATCATGTCAGCCCGGGAAGATAGAGTGGCAGTGTAGTCCTGGTAATACGCTAACTGATGACTAGCGGGCGAGAGCGAGACATCCAGCCAGATTTGCTACCGACCTAGATGGGCGCCGACTCATTAGACAGTTGGGAGGCACAGCAAGGCTAGCAACCGAGCTGGAAAGACAGTCGTCCATTGCTGATCATGTCCAATATGGCTAACAGAGCCAGTGACCTTCATATAGATAAGTCATGTTTGCATAGCGGCTATCCGCATTAAGAAAAGGAGTAACGGGAAATAGTATATTTGCACGATATTTTGCATAATTAGAATGGATGCACGGTAACAAACCTAGTTCGAGTAGAATAGGCTCGAGGTAGAGACGACATAACACTTAGATTTCACAAATGTTCTTTATTATTCAATAGATCATTATTTTATATTGTTGCATATGACAGGGAAGCCGAATGGTAAGAAATGGTAAGGTGAACTCAATTATTCATTATTATGACACTCTTGAGCCGACACGGAGATTTTTTTCTTTATATTGCCATGTAACTGATCCTAAGGCAAAAGTCTAGAAAGATAACGAAATCAGTCGGTGCACATAACTAATAAACATGCTTGTTTTGTGGGTAGGCGAGAGGCCTCTCTACCAGTGCATTCAATGTACTAACACCCATCCAATCTGCATGTAGGGTGCAGGGGGAACTCGTACGGATTTGGAGATTGCTTAACACAATGAGGTGCCGGACCGCACTTGGCGTCTTGGAGTGTGGTGCTCGGACCTGGATTTCGCATATATAAGACATAATATATGGGAACGTCATCATCCATATTGCTTAAATCAGTTAGAAGCCTATGGGCCTATTCATTATAAAGAGAGAGAGAGAGAGAGCATGAGCGATTTGTAATCCCGGCCTAGCGCCGCTTGTAATCTTCTTCAAATCAATAAATAGTTTGTTTTGGATTCAATACTTGTGTTTGTTTTATGTTTTTGCTATGACGACTCAGCGAACTAGTCATCAACAGCTGTTTTGGTATTTGCCTTGCGTGGGCGCAATTCCAGGCTTGCGCGGCATTGCATCCCGATGGAAACGATCGTCCCGCTGGAGCGCTAGTATAGTAATTCGCGCCTAGCGGGGACTGCCGATTCCTGTCGGAGATCGGGGCGTGACACCAGAGACGCATGGATCTTTTATATTTTTTGCATTCGTGGCATTTGAACAGTTGTATACTATTAAAAGTAATTATGATGAAATTGTCAACATGAATTTCAATCAGTGGTGCAAGATTCGAGATGGACGATTATTCGAGATGGACAAATTTCAATCAGTGGTGCAAGTATCGATCCTCTGGCACAAATCTACCTCGATGAGATCGTTCGACTCTATGTTGTCCCCGTATCTATTATCTCTGACCGAGATGGATGATTATTATCATGATTTTGGGAGAGTCTTTAGTCAGCAATAGGGATAAAGTTGAAGTTCAGCTCCGCCTGCAATCCTTAGACAAATGGCCAGACAGAGGGGGTAAATCAAATCCTCGAAGACATGCTATGGCTCTGTGCCTTCGACTTGAAATTAAGTTGGGACATACATCTACCGTTAGCCAAATTTGTATACAATAATAGTTATTAATCCAGCATTCAAATGGTGCCATATGAGATATTGTATGGGTGGAAGTGTAGGTCTCTAATCTGTTGGGATAAAGTTGGTGAACGATAAATTCTTGGCCCAGAACTCACAGAATAAACCGTCCAAAAGATCTATTTGATCCACGAATGGCTGAAGATAGCACAAAGCTGTCAAAAGAGTTACTCAGATGCACACAGTTGACCTCTTGAGTTCTTAGAAGGCAATCATATCTTTTTCAAAGTCTCGTTTATGCGAGGAGTTACCAGATTTTGAGCAAAAGGAAAACTAAGCCTAAGATTCGTCGGCCCATTCAAAATACTCAAACGAGTCGCCCCAGTCGCATATCAGATTTCCCTACCACCGTCATTGTCAGAGGTACATGATATCTTCCATGCTTCATAACATAGGAACTACGTATACGATCTGAGTCATGTGGTGGATCTGGATCAACTAGACTTGAAGGCGAACTTGACATATGTCGAACAAGCTGTACAAATCTTGGATCATAAGGAGAAGCTATTTCAAAGTTGTTCGGTTCCTCTTGTTCTCGTGCTTTGGAAAAATTGATTGGTCGAAGAGTCAACATGGGAGCTTGAGTCTAGGATGAAGGGAAAGTTTTCTTTATTGTTGTATAGTGGTAGGTTCTATTCCTAAGTTTTTATGATGAAACTTCCTATTAGTTGGTTAGGATGTGGTGTCTCGTTCTCCCTATTCGGGAAGCACGACTATGAAATATTTTATGTATCATTATCGAGATAGATGAATCAAGATATTTTTCTCGTTATTATAACGACTCATTTCGTTCAAGCGGACAGTCGATTCAAATGGAGCAAGTGCAATGATCCGACCCGCTTTACTCAGTAAGACTCGTTTGAGGCAAAGGATTCCAAACTTGGCCCTTCAGGAGTTCAAATTTGGACTTTCAAAGACTTGCTCAGAGTATCGCTCGACCGAGTCAAATCATCGCTTAATTGGGTGGCTATAATAAAGTTGTCTTTGCTTAGCTAGCACACTTAAAATCTGGACGATACATGCTAGTCGCTAGGTGAGACACCACTTGTATGCTAATAAAGAATATAATGCACCTAGCTAAGTGAATAATATTATCTTGTATTGCTTGTATTAGAACTTGGAAATAAAACTTTGCTTATAAATGGATCCTCGCATGCTTTCTTTGCCTTGTGCAAGTAGACACCGTTATGCCTCGAGTAGATCATTGTATACTCTCTGTTGGGCACTACTTTACTTGTTTATACTGCACGTCCATAGATATTGTCGCTCGATATATCCTTGTACGGTTGTACTCCATGCACTACACCATAGACCGTGCCAACGTAAATGTTTATGTTTCACAAAATGCATGCTTGCCTGCTTATGTTATAACTTGTACTCGTTGTCTCAATTTAATACTTATCACATAATTCATGCCACAACCCCGGTAACACTACCTTGTCTTGCATTCATCTAAGTTTCCTGGAAGACTATAGATGTTACGACCCGCACCCGATATAGGGGTACGAGAGCGTGGGTACGTCCAGCCTACGCCACAGCATCGACGGTAGAACGCTGTCTAGGTCATGATACTAACTAAGCAATCTCATACGAGCATCCAATCTCCATAAGGAGGCACGGATGACACAAAATAAATGAATAACATACTCAATCACATAACTACAGCACGATAAGAAATCGAAGAAATAAAATGAAATACAACACAAGTCTAATGTAAAAATCTAACTCAACATAAATCCAAGTCTCAACAAAATGTCGGAGACAAATCCGGTACCAAAATAATATGCTAAAAGAACTAACTAGATAACTAGTGATTCCGGCTAAACCTCCCGGAATCACGACTGCACTACTAAGTCCAAGACTGCAGCTACTCACCCTGATGGTCCACAAGTGTCGGATACCAGTCCTCTAGGCATAGTCTGGAAAATGTTTTCCAGTCAGGAAGGGAGCAAAGTATATTTTTAAATAGCAGTTCTATATCAATGATATAAACTATGTAGAAGTATATAGATGGAAATATACAAGATGCATGTATATGTACGAGAAATGTATAATAAGGAAATATTGGAAATAAATGCAGGAAAGGAACCAATATGTCAATGAGCAAGAATCCTATGACTAAGTGTGTGAGTACTAGCTTTAACATATAATCGGCTTGGGACTAGTAAACTCATTACATTGGTTAGCGATTATTCTTGAGGTCAGGCTAATCCGTAAGAATAGCTATGATGCGAGTAATAGTTAGGCTAACCATATGTAACAGTGATGAGGCATGTAAAGGTAAGGCTGCACCGACGTGAGGCGTGGGTGAGCTATAATGCATGTAAAGTTGGGTATGATCACATATCTACACTAAAATACTCCCCACCCCCGACTGGTGTGGTAGATCCAATCATGGTACGCTATGGCATGGGATTCCCAAGGAAGGTAACAAATCTCCCCAGGAATTAGTGTCTGTACATGCACAAGATAACAAGGAAACAAGTCTTGTACAAGCTACACTATGAACAAGGAATAATATCTCATGACGAGATCCGTATACACCAATCCGTGTAACCAGTGTGTCGAAATATGGATATTTACACTAGATACAATGAACATAGGAGATATCATAAATTATAAACTAATCAGAGAATGTACTCGCCTTGGGTCCTTAGCTGGTAAAACCAATGTCCTGTCCCAGAGTATCGTCTGGAGGATCCAACAGTCCTATAAACATATAATAAACAATACAACGTTTGTATCAGATGCTACACTAACACAAAATCAAATACCTAACTCAGGGGCTATGCCAGGTATGGCACTGGTCAATCTAGGGTCAGTGTGCGTCAAGTCGCACGGGCGTCGCGTCTGCGATTGCTGGGCAAGATAGACGATCAAAATGGTACGGGGCTTGCCAGTACGTCAGTGTACGCGTGGCAGTCAACTGACCGTTCACAGGGTCATAGGTCCATGTAAACACGGGGTATTTGTATTTACTCTCGGACATCTAGTAGAGACATAGAAATGTACATATTGTACTAATATATACATTAAATACATTTGGTACGAAAATAGATATGTGTATTTATATATACCTTAAGTAAAATTAATACTGTATGTTTTAATTACAAATAGCTACTAGGAAATACTTTATACAAGGTATATTCATAAGAATAAGCCAAATTAGAATTTTACTATATATACTAAATTCCAAAGTACAAATGACTATGCTAATATATGAATTTAATTTATACTAGTATATATACTTTTTATTAAATAGATATTATATATAAAAATAAACCAATATATATATATATATATATATATATATATATTGAGAATATATTAAGTATATACAATATATATATATATATATATATATATATATATATATATATATATATATATATATACATATACCAAATAAATTATATATACTAGATTACGTATTTATATATATAAATCATATTAAATATATATACATAGACATATACATATACATACTCACTATTAAATACATACGTATACATATACGTATTAAATATATACATTAATACTAATATATATATTGAATACATATATACGAATAATTATATACATATATATATATGCATATACGCACACACACGTATACACATACACATATACGCACACACACGTACACACATACACATATCTACGTATTTATACGTATACATGTACACGAAAGAAGAAGGGAAGAGGAATCTCACGTACAGTGGTGATAGGGTGGTTCTGACTCGCCGGAAATTAGGAGCTGACTCGCCGGAAATTAGGAGCTGACTCGGGGAGGAGTAGGGAGGAGGTTGTTGATGGTGGTGGAGTATGATGATGATGGTGGTGGTGGAAGTTCTGGTGTAGGCCAGAAAAGTGGAGTCGAGGGAGCTCGGGGGAGAATGAACGGAGATGAGGGAGGTGGAGTGTCGAGTGATGTGTCGAGGGGAGTTCCAGCGGGGAGATCAGGCGGGGAGAGGAGGTTGTAGTGGAAAGAGTCAGAGGTCGGGGAGTTGTAGCTCGGGTCGGAGTTGGTGCCGGAGTCGGGGGTTGATGCAGGGAGTTCGTCGGGCTTCTGGTGGGAGTAGCAGGGAGGCGGAGCTCGGGCTCGGCCGGGGTGTGCAGCAGTGGTCGGCTGCAGTGGTCGACGGAGATGCTTGGCTCAGGCGGAGGGTGGATGAGATCCGGCGGGTCTGGAGGACGGGGATGAGCTCGGTCAAGTGAGACGAGGGGGGTGCGGGGGAATATGGTGCTCGGTTGTCCGCCGGAGGGAAGCCGGAGGAGTTGGAGGGGAAGTGAGAGGTGGAGTGTCGAGAGAGGTTGGTCACCGGGGGAGAGTTTCAGTAGGAGGGCAGCAGCTGGAGTAGCGGCAGCGGAAGGAGGCCAGAGTACGGGTGAACAGCGGTGGAGTCTCGGCTGATGTCGGTTGTGAACAGTGACGGGTTGATTTCCCCCCTCTCATCAATTCAAAAAAAGAAATGAGAAGAAGAAGGGAAGAAGAAGAAGAGAAGAAGAAAAAATGAAGAAGAAGAATAAAGAAGAAAAATGTGGAGGCTACGGTTTGTGAGGAGTGGGGGATTCCCTAGATTTTTGGGGATTAGGGCTTGGTGATAGGACATTAAATAGGGAGAGTATATGTGGAAAAATCAAGGGTGAGGATGCACCCATTTTAAATCGGTGGTCCTGATTTGTCATGAAGAAAATTTTCTACATGTGAGGATGGGGTGTTAACTAGTCAATATTGGGCGTCTCCATTTGGTTGAACCAATGGGGTGTTGACACCTAATGTAAATTTGCAAATTAGCCCCCATAAATTTGGGTATTTGTACAGATGCATAAAATGATAAAATTTTGGTGGGCGATTCGGTGTTCGGTGTTTTGCAGAGTGAGGGGCGTTGTATGTTCGGTATGGGCTTAATTAGCAGGGTACTGGAATTAAACGGGATTAACAGAATCAGATAAAATAGTATCCTCAATTTAATTAGGAATAAATACAAGCTGTGTTCAAAAATTAATTAGGAGTACATGGGGCCAAAATTAGGTCGGGTCATCAATATTATTAATGAAGAAGACTCAGAACAGAATATTACCCTAATTTGGGCCGCACGAAAAATAGGTCAAGATTGCCTCCAATTTTGATTAGAACGCACAACGATACAAAATAGGAAATTTTTTAAACGTCTGTGACCTATTTTTTTGTGCGGCTAAAAATGAGGTACAGAGAGCATAATTATGAGTTACAAAAATAGTAGAAGGAAGGCGGGCATGTCTATGGCAATGTTGTGAAATTTGTTGGATGGTAAAAGCTAGGGTAGCGCTCCAAATATCGAAGCAAGGGCAGGGTGCAACAATTAATTAAATTATGGTGATTAATTACTATGTCAATAATTAAATCCTAAATAATATATTTAACACGAAATCCTGTAATTCTGACAGGTGTTCGTCTAATGGCTTCTAGGTCGAGTCTACCAGCTCAAACAATAATGAAAACTATAAATAATAATATATTTAATTACACATCTCACGAATTTATTTAATTTATTTATACACATCATTAAATTATTTAATTGTAACTACCACGATATTAATAATTATAAAAAATCAAAAATACTCCTGTTTTCGGAATGTTGTAGTGACAAGTCTACCCTCCTTAAAAGAATTTTGTCCTCGAAATTTAAAATCCTCATAGTAGTGTTTATACATTATTTTATTTTCCATCAATAGTAAATTCATCCAACCCACAAAATCCTGAAACAATCCACCTTGTCATTTCATAAATTTCAAAAACTTCTGAATTTATTGTATTCCTGAAAAATCCTCGAAATAAAATCAGTCTCCATTTCCTCACAATTTCCTCCGAATTTAAATTAAAAATTAATACTCAGAATTTGACATCCCATCCTCTAATTCACTTAATACACATTAAGACTCCCATCTAAAACACAATCCATAAATCCAACCCTTCAATTTAATTAATCATTATATTCATAAAATTTGAAATGTCATCCGAAAAGTTTGAATTTAACACCAATCCATTAATGATTTTTACTCCTCAATTTTGCCATATTAATTTCTTAACTCTCCATTTAAGTTAATATTTATGGTCGAATTTCAATCATACCTCGATCTTCGAAAAAATCAATGATCCATTAATTCTGTTATATTAACCCCTTAACTCTTTATTTAAATGAATGCTTATCCACAATTTAATCATCCTGCCTCTTTTTGTCAAGTCATAACCTTGTCATAGATCTTTGCTATGGTCAAAACCCTAATGATCATGGTTTAAGAAAATTTTACCTACAGCCATGCAATCTAAGAAAATATATAGGTCATGTGTCTTTTGTCATGGTATTGCAGTCTCTGTCAGGGTGTACTACTAACTACATTCTAACAAGAAAAAATCATGCATACGAACTATAGTACTAGGGAAAAATCAGTCAATCGATTAACAGAAAGGAACGGAAGGAAGGAAAGAACAAAACATACTAACACGTTACCTGCAGTATCGGTCTTCTTGACCGTCATCGCAAATTCACCGCCCTGTTGGGGTGGTTCCCTACGCGGGTGCTGAGCAATATACGGTTCCACAAGTAGCCTAACTGGATCTCTATAATTTGGAGCTGCACGCTGAACTAGAGGGCAATCCCTCATTCGGTGTCCTGCATCGCCACAACGCAAACAAAGTCCTAGCCTCGCTCTACAGCTCTTCCTAAGATGACCTGGCTTCTTACAGTAAAGACAAGTCTGATCCTGCTGAACACGAACTGGTGCCTGGTACTGTTATTGATACTGAAATACCCTCGGCTGCCGCTGGCCAGGATACTGCTGGGCAACTCTCTCAACTACCTGTAGTGCCATCTGGTGAGCGTTCTCCATGCTCTCTCTCATTAGTTCAGTCTGCGCCTGTTGCGCTTCTGCTTGCACCCTCAGAGCCTCAGTTTGAACTCGCTGAGCATCTGCCGTCACTTTCTGGGCATCTACCATGCCCTGGATCAAGGTAAACATCTGTGCCCCGTCAATAGGCACACCTCCGAAAATTGGAGTCGGTAAAGGAGGCTGGTTGTCCGTCACAGCTGCGGCTATCCTCTGAACAGGTGGGGAAGGAAGCCCCCCGAAAAGTGCAGATACTCCCACATGCATCGAAGATGTAGGAGGAACTACGGTTGTCTGTCCATCAGGTGGAGAGGTGGCGGACCCCTCTAAAGCTGGTGCTCCCACTCTCATAGATCGTGTCCTCGGCGACATCCTGAAGACAGATCCAAAAGAATCAATTAAGACAATAGATGCAATATCATCAAGGAAGGACAGTAAAGTTCTAAAGAAGCAACATCCAAGATAATTAGATGGGAATATTCCTAGTTGTGATTGCACAGGTCAACGATGCATCCAAGGTTTGATACCTCTATCCCTTTAGGTACCACAGTTCTACTACAAGCACACTCACTTCTAGCTTCCTTACCTACTAAAATTGTTCATACTAGTTGTTCTTTAACACTCAAGTGCACACCAAGTGCAACACACCATACTAAGTGTTGTTCTCCCTAATACAACTCTAGATGGACACCCAAGTCCGTTTGCAGTGCCATCTCAATCATGCCCAAGTCAACAGATCCTTTCGTATGCACTTCATCCACATATATATTATTATACATTTCTTACTCACCGAAAAATTAATCCTCAAAATAATATCATCAAAGTTTTAATTTCTTTAAAATAAAAAGCATTTACTTCCTCAAAAATCCAATACTCAATATCGAAATAAAATGGTAATCAATTCTAAAATCTTTATAGCCTTGACCATGTTTATTGAATCAAATTTAGTCCTCAAACATTTAAATAACATAAAAATCTCAACTCCTTAAAATTCAAAAATTTTGCAATTCACTCCCATTCTTCAAACGATTAAATTGAATCCTCAAGTATACATATAAATACTCACAGTCTTTAATACTCAAGGTGCATACTAATACACTAATTATTTACAATCTTAACTATGTACGAAAATTGTACTGCCCGAATTATTTGTACTATTACTTCCAAATGATCATCATCACTGATATTCCTTCTCCTCTATCTATAGTGCCAATACTAACTATATTACACCTATCATAGAGCTATTGCTACAAGGCACTACGCTATGGGTTACTTTAGATTAATGCCTACTGCTCATATGTCCAACTAGGAAATACTTACAACTTACTAGCAACACTCAGTCAATACTAATACTCAAGACACAGACATAATTATAAGTCACTAATTATCATACTTAACGAGGAATCCTCAAAGAATAGAAGCTTTAAAGAAACTGGGTTGAGGACTAAAGGTATTTCTACTGCTAGCAACAAAAGAAACGATAAAAAAAATCCTGTATAACAGAAATAGATAAGTGTTGAGATGATACCTTAAGAACAAATTTTAAGACACAACCTGATAATCATACACGTCGGTCAGAAATCATGACGCTGAGAATCCTCGCCATGCCAGTAAGCATAGGTGCGGTAAACGACAAGTTCCGTAACTAAAGTACGCAACCCTGTAGTCATGTCATCTAGAATCTTCGCCACGCCAATCGGTACGGCTGCGATAAACTCTAGGTTCCATAACCAAAGCAGACGTTTCACCTTTCTCACCGTTCTCATCAATCATCAGATGATATCGTAAAATTTAGTCCATAAAATTCCTCTCGGCAGAAAATCAAACTCTACAATGAAACCAAGATCCTAATTTAATAACTGATCAACAGGAATTAAACTCATTATCAACGAGTGAGGACGGACGGAATAAGGCGAAGGATTTAAAATTAGAAATTATAATAAGATTCTCAAGGGGTCATCCCAGGAATCTCTCAAGAATTTGTGATTGAGTATCCTCTCTCATCCTAGTATCCTATGTCCTATATTCTATAGCAGGTACGCAGTAGTACAACTATGACGTTGTACTACCATGACATCGCACAACTTACGATGTCTGACTAGCATGGGCCACCACTAAAAACGTGTTACGACCCGCACCCGATATAGGGGTACGAGAGCGTGGGTACGTCCAACCTACGCCGCAGCATCGGCGGTAGAACGCTGTCTAGGTCATGATACTAACTAAGCAATCTCACACGAGCATCCAATCTCCATAAGGAGGCACGGATGACACAAAATAAATGAATAACATACTCAATAACATAACTACAGCACGATAAGAAATCGAAGAAATAAAATGAAATACAACACAAGTCTAATATAAAAATCTAACTCAACATAAATCTAAGTCTCAACAAAATGCCGGAGACAAATCCGATACCAAAATAATATGCTAAAAGAACTAACTAGATAACTAGTGATTTCGGCTAAACCTCCCGGAATCACGACTGCACTACTAAGTCCAAGACTGCATGTACTCACCCTGATGGTCCACAAGTGTCGGATACCAGTCCTCTAGGCATAGTCTGGAAAATGTTTTCCAGTCAGGAAGGGAGCAAAGTACATTTCTAAATAGCAGTTCTATATCAATGATATAAACTATGTAGCAGTATATAGATAGAAATATACAAGATGCATGTATATGTACGTGAAATATACAATAAGGAAATACTGGAAATAAATGCAGGAAAGGAACCAATATGTTAATGAGCAAGAATCCTATGACTAAGTGTGTGAGTACTAGCTTTAACATATGATCGGCTTGGGACTAGTAAACTCATTACATTGGTTAGCGATCATTTTTGAGGTCAGGCTAATCCGTAAGAATAGCTATGATGCGAGTAATAGTCAGGCTAACCATATGTAACAGTGATGAGGCATGTAAAGGTAAGGCTGCACCGACGTGAGGCGTGGGTGAGCTATGATGCATGTAAAGTTGGGTATGATCACATATCTACACTAAAATACTCCCCACCCCCGACTGGTGTGGTAGATCCAATCATGGTACGCTATGGCATGGGATTCCCAAGGAAGGTAGCAAATCTCCCCAGGAATTAGTGTCTGTACATGCACAAGATAACAAGGATACAAGTCTTGTACAAGCTACACTATGAACAAGGAATAACATCTCATGACGAGATCCGTATATACCAATCCGTGTAACCAGCGTGTCAAAATATGGATATTTATACTAGATACAATGAACATAGGAGATATCATAAATTAGAAACTAATCAGAGAATATACTCGCCTTGGGTCCTTAGCTGGTAAAACCAATGTCATGTCCCAGAGTATCATCTGGAGGATCCAACAGTCCTATAAACATATAATAAACAATACAACATTTGCATCAGATGCTACACTAACACAAAATCAAATACCTAACTCAGGGGCTATGCCAGGTTTGGCACTGGTCAATCTAGGGTCAGTGTGCGTCAAGTCGCATGGGCGTCGCGTCTGCGATTGCTGGGCAAGACAGACGATCAAAATAGTACGGGGCTTGCCAGTACGTTAGTGTACGCGTGGCAGTCAACTGACCGTTCACAGGGTCATAGGTCTATGTAAACACGGGGTATTTGTATTTACTCTCGGTCATCTAGTAGAGACATAAAAATGTACATATTGTACTAACATATACATTAAATACATTTGGTACGAAAATAGATATGTGTATTTATATATACCTTAAGTAAAATTAATACTGTATGTTTTAATTACAAATAGCTACTAGGAAATACTTTATACAAGGTATATTCATAAGAATAAGCCAAATTAGAATTTTACTATATATACTAAATTCCAAAGTACAAATGACTATGCTAATACATGAATTTAATTTATACTAGTATGTATACTTTTTATTAAATAGATATTATATATAAAAATAAACCAATATATATATATTGAGAATATATTAAGTATATACAAAAAATATATATATATATATATATATATATATATACATATACCAAATTAATTATATATACTAGATTACGTATTTATGTATATAAATCATATTAAATATATATACATAGACATATACATATACATATACATACTCACTATTAAATACATACGTATACATATACGTATTAAACATATACATTAATACTAATATATATATTGAATACATATATACGTATAATTATATACATATATATATATGCATATACGCACACACACGTATACACATACACATATACGCACACACACGTACACACATACACATATCTACGTATTTATACATATACATATACACGAAAGAAGGAGGGAAGAGGAATCTCACGTACAGTGGTGATAGGGCGGTTCTGACTCGCCGGAAATCAGGAGCTGACTCGCCGGAAATCAGGAGCTGACTCGGGGAGGAGTAGGTAGGAGGTTGTTGATGATGGTGGAGTATGATGATGATGGTGGTGGTGGAAGTTCTGGTGTAGGCCGGAGAAGTGGAGTCGAGGGAGCTCGGGGAAAAATGAACGGAGATGAGGGAGGTGGAGTATCGAGTGATGGCCTCGGCTGTGTCGAGGGGAGTTGAAGTGGGGAGATCGGGCGGGGAGAGGAGGTTGCAGTGGGAAGAGTCGGAGGTCGGGGAGTTGTAGCTTGGGTCGGAGTTGGTGCCGGAGTCGGGGGTTGATGCAGGGAGTTCGTCGGGCTGCTGGTGGGAGTAGCAGGGAGGCGAAGCTCGGGCTCGGCCGGGGTGTGCAGCAGTGGTCGACTGCAGTGGTCGACGGAGATGCTTGGCTCAGGCGGAGGGTGGATGAGATCCGGCGGGTCTGGAGAACGGGGATGAGCTCGGTCAAGTGAGATAAGTGGGTTGCGGGGGAAGATGGAGATCGGTTGTCCGTCGGAGGGAAGCCGGAGGAGTTTGAGGGGAAGTGAGAGGTGGAGTGTCGAGAGAGGTTGGCCGCCGGAGGAGAGTTTCAGTGGGTGGGCAGCAGCTGGAGTAGCGACAGCGGAAGGAGGCCGGAGTACGGGTGAACAGCGGTGGAGTCTCGGCTGATGTCGGTTGTGAACAGTGAAGGCTTGATTTCCCCCCTCTCATGAATTCAAAAAAAGAAATGAGAAGAAGAAGAAGGGAAGAAGAAGAAGAGAAGAAGGAAAAATGAAGAAGAAGAAAGAAGAAAAATATGGAGGCTACGGTTTGTGAGGAGTGGGGGATTCCCTAGATTTTTGGGGATTAGGGCTTGGTGATAGGACATTAAATAGGGAGAGTGTATGTGGGAAAATCAAGGGTGAGGATGCACCCATTTTAAATGGGTGGTCCTTATTTGTCATGAAGAAAATTTTCTACATGTGAGGATGGGGTGTTGACTAGTCAATATTGGGCTTCTCCATTTGGTTGAACCAATGGGGTATTGACACCTAATGTAAATTTGCAAATTAGCCCCCATAAATTTGGGTATTTGTACAGATGCATAAAATGATGAAATTTTGGTGGGCAATTCGGTGTTCGGTGTTTTGCAGAGTGAGGGGTATTGTATGTTCGGTATGGGCTTAATTAGCAGGGTACTGGAATTAAATACGATTAACATAATCAGATAAAATGGTATCCTCAATTTAATTAGGAATAAATACAAGCTGTGTTCAAAAATTAATTAGGAGTACATGGGGCCAAAATTAGCTCGGGTCATCAATATCATTAATGAAGAAGACTCAGAACAGAATATTACCCTAATTTGGGCCGCACGAAAAATAGGTCAAGATTGCCTCCAATTTCGATTGGAACGCACAACGATACAAAATAGGAAATTTTTTAAACGTCCGTGACCTTTTTTTTTTGCGGCTAAAAATGAGGTACAGAGAGCATAATTATGAGTTGCAAAAATAGCAGAATAGAAGGCGGGCATGTCTAGGGCAATGTTATGAAATTTGTTGGAAGGCAAAAGCTAGGGTAGCGCTCCAAATATCGAAGCAAGGGCAGGGCGCAACAATTAATTAAATTACGGTGATTAATTACTATGTCAATAATTAAATCCTAAATAATGCAATTAACACGTAATCCTGTAATTCTAACAGGTGTTCGTCTAATGGCTTCTAGGTCGAGTCTACCAGCTCAAACAGTAATAAACACTGTAAATAATAATATATTTAATTACACATCTCACGAATTTATTTAATTTAGTTATACACATTATGAAATTATTTAATTGTAACTACCACGATATTAATAATTATAAAAAATCAAAAATACTCCTGTTTTCGGAATGTGGTAGTGACAATAGAATAGTCGTTTCGTGTAAGAATGAACCTGAAAGTATTTAAGATCGTTAGGTCTCCAAGGCAATTCCTGAACCAGGGGATTTGTACCAAGTCAATAGTCCAAGAATCATATCTCGTGGAGCAATACTCATCCCATACTAAATTAAATGGCTCAGGGAGTCGTTACATATATTGTGAATAATCTTGCCTTGAACTTGATCATGTATCTGACCAGAGGCCCAGAAGATTAGAGACTTGCATGGTCACGGATAACTTGGTACACAAGGGAGATCTTCGGATCTCGTTCCGCGAATGGTCTCCAGGGAATCGGGGCCGATTTGACCTGTCGGAACCTTCTGACTGTAGTCGCATGTGTTGGGTGGGATGTGTGTAATACCCCATATGCCTCTTGCATACCATTCCACCTATGAGACTACACCGTCCTCTATAGCATTGTGCCAGTGACCTCCTGTTCATATAGATAAGTCATCCTCGCTTAGTGGCAATTTGCGTGTGAGTCATTGTATCGCATTCAATAATCTGAAACACCTGAATAATTATGAGTATAAGTTATATATGCATAGATTGAGCAACCTGAGTAATCCATTGAACACTTGAACATCTATTAAAATATATCTGGATAATCTGTATAACTCGTGCATCTGAAAATGGACCTCGCTCACGACATTTATGTTTGCTTATTCTATTGCTCCTGGTTTTTATTATAAATATATGTGTTTGGTTTAACTTGGTTGTCTTGGATGGGAAAGGATGAATGGTAAGTTGGTAAGTCTCGTCATATTACCCGTATATCGTACGGCGCACTACCACATGAGTTAGATTTTACATAATGCCATAAAACTGATCCTAAGGCAAGAATATAAAGATAACTTAATAGATATTGCATGGAACCTATATAACGTGTTTGGATTTATCGAGCGGGCGAAAAGCCTCCCCACCAGTGCATTCATGTACTGATAACCCACCATATTGCTTGCAGGGTACAGAAGAATCTCGTTCGATGCGGAAACCCCCTTCGTGCGTGCTAAGGCATGGAGTTCACTCTCGAGCCTTGGAACATTTCGTCCGGAACTGAAGAATATATACACGACATAATATTGGAACATCGTCTGTGTATCATTCCACAAATTTAGCCAATTGGAACGCTTTTACTATTTAGAAAGAGAGAGGCTTGAGCGACTTATAATCTTGGCCTAGCACTGCTTGCAACACTTATTTAATATTAATAAAGAACTTATTTTACTTCTATACTTGTGTTATTCAATGCTTCTACTACTGACAACTCTGTGAATTTGTTACCAATCGCCTGTTCATTTCTTATTCTGCTGCACTCGGACTATTTGTCCGACTCTGTGGCTTAGATATCTTACTGCATGTTCGGATCATGGCCTTGTACGGGCACGACTTTAGCTCGTACAGCATCACATCCAGATGGAAAAGATCATCCCGCGGGAGTGTTGGCGCAGTGATTTGCGCCTAGCGGGGATGGCTGATTACCTGCGGGAGATCGGGTCATGACATATTGGCATCAGAGCATGGCTTTATGCCTTTGGACTTTGTATCGATTTTCTCAGTTTTGAAAGCTCGTTCATGGGTTATGTGCATACACTCTCTCTTGTTGACCCGGTGGGATATTCTATACAATGAGTCTAAATAATTTTAAAAGTGTATGCGAATGATATGATTACTTGTACGAAATTATGATGCGAAGGCCTTTGTGCCGACCTGTGTTAGACTTTATAGGAATAGACTCGTGTTAGAAATAGTAAGTTATATGCAAACCCGAATGCCTATACGTGATTATCCAGTTAGTTGTACAAAATAGAATATCATTCGAATGGTTAGCTATGTACACAGCCTTTCGGCTAAGTTGTGTTAAGTATCGTGCGCCAAGACCCTTTTGGTGCGAGATTGGGACATCATTCATAATAAAGATAAGTCAGACTTAAAATGGCAACCAATAGAAATATTATCAAATTATCGCTAAGGCGACTATAGAGAATCGTGCTTGGATTTTGAGAAATAGCTCAAATGGTATTTCGTGTCGGCAAATACAAATCAAATATTATTTACTTGGATGATTATCAACAGGAATATATACGAGACTAAGATTTACCAGGCGATGTTAGGTATCGTGCGAGAATTCTAAGGAATAACTTGGTGAATATGCTAGCGATTGATGCGAACACCAATTGAGAATTTAATTGGGTGACTTGATTCCTGAGTGGTGTATGATTTATTTTGGAAATGTTCAAATGAATTCATAGGTCTCGTACGATAGTTGGTTTGAACAAATTTGAGAATATCTTGAATAAGTGATAATGCTTATATCGAATTCGGATTCAAGAAAATAAAATCGATATCTTGGTCAAGAAAACTTGGTGAAAACTTGATGGATCGTACGAGTGATTTCAAATTAAATCAAACGGATTAAGATTGAGTAGAATATCGCTCGATAGAAGTTAGCCCAAGAAGAAATATTGTGGTTGGATGAAAGAGGTAAGCGATAACGGATTTGACCTAGAGTTTGGAAGAATGATCTTGAATCTAGTTCAAAAAGATAACCTTCGAAATCAGTCCCAGTGAGAACGATTATCCTGCGGGAGCGCCGGCGTGGTAATTTCATGTAACGCGGGGATGATCGAACTCACAAGAACATGTTCAGTGATTATTCCAAGCGAACTCGATGAATGGAATGTATCAAAAGTGGATAGACTTTGGCTTGAGTATTGAACTTAGTTGTTTGAGGAATGCCAGAAGTAGACTATGAATTTATCAAACGGTAATATTAAAGTTGGATGATTTTGCTAGACGAATTATAATCACGGCATAAACGAACATGACTTGATGGATTTTTTATATATCTTGGATGGAACAAAGTAAAATGATAAGGTGTCTCAATTATTTTGATAAAAACCACATTGTTCAATGTTTTTGTATTGTGTGAGCGTAACTCTATGTTCTTACATGCGTCACGTCCGGATTATGATAATTATCCAACGGGAGCGTTGGCATGGTGATCTCACGTCCAACGAGGATGATCTAACTTAGGGGAGACCAGAGCGTGACAACTTATGGATCATCTTTACTTGTGGTTCGACACGATAAGACAAATTTGGGAATACAAGTGAATCGAAAGTGTTTCAAGGATGAGTTAATCTAGAACCTGGAGTAAGTCACGCTTGAAGGTTTCGTGAATGGATACATGAATCTGGTTGGACAACTTGGAGTTATAATCAAGGATTTAGAATTGAATCATGGCTTAGTGGTCTAGACTTAGAATGGATATATGGATTCTATCAAACATGCTTGAGGAGATAGACTATGCAAATCACTAGACTTGTTCTGCAACTTGGATATACCATAGGTTTGACTGAACGGACTCGAACCCTGTACAAATGAACATATATTGTGAGTAGGATAATATGTGCTCGATATTTAGAAATATGAGTAAAATAAGCTTGGATAGAATATCCCATGCAAACGATCAATGATTTGACCTTAGAAATTGGGGCAAGCATCATACGACAAATTTGCACGATAAATTGTTTGCTTGAACTTGTACCTATGACCTTGTGAGCTGACCTAGTAATTAGGCAGACAATCATGTGCCAAGTGAAAGAAGTTGTGTAACTGACTTTAGAACATTGCCTGAGAAAGCTATAGAACTGGGGCAGTAAGACTTAGTGTTAGACTTGGAACAGTAAGTGTGTACTATATTGACATAAGCGAAATATACGATAGGACATGGACGCTAGTCGGTTGATCAGATAGATCATGCTTAATGGTAGTGCAATACTTGATTTGAGTGGGATTAGAAATGACTTAGATTTTATTGACCCATTTGGAGGTATCATCATAATTTGTAAGATGAGAACCCTTGATATTTTTGCAAGTAGCTTATCCGATTTCACTATCGCTAAGTTTGGTTGAATGCATATATTTGAGGGATGCCTTGAATGTGTGCACGATCCAAGACTAAATGATATGTTGAACTCGAGTACAAAGACTTCGCTATCGCTAAGTTGGTTGACATGCATATGTTTAAAGGAAGCTTTGAATATGTGCACGATCCAGACTCGCGATATGCTGATCTTGAATGCTAGTGCAAGTGAATATATTAGATTTGCATGGACAAGTATATCGATTTGGATAAGTTTGCCTCATCCTTAGATTATTATTCAAGATGGACCCCGCATTAAACGATATTTGGTTCGTGCTAAGGCGCGGTTGAGATCGAGTCAGAGCTTGGATTGAATGATAGAGTCATTAAATAAGATAGACCCAGCATACACGCGATACGGTATAAGGAACGAGTAGGAAATTGTGTTCGAATGGATCTAGTGGTACCGATCGCTATGCTTAAGATAGATCCGATAATGCGATAGAATAGTTTGTGCTCAGAAAGTTTCAAGGATAAGACTTTTTTTGAGTAGTGTATAATGTAACGACCCATTTCGTTCAAGCGGACAGCCGATTCAAACGGCACAAGTTGTCACGCCCCGATTCCGTGGAATCGATAGTCTTCCTTTCGGCGTGACCGTCGTGCGTGCCTAGGTTGCACTCCGTACAAGGCTAAGGTATTTTCTTATGTTGCATAGCGAGCACATATTCAGAGTACACAGATAAATTGAACACAAATTTGAAGCATAGAAAATTTCTCTTTATTAATAATAAACATCTATTATAAATTCTCGAACTGAGTGGGCTTACAAAAGTTGACACAAAATGAGATAATTGTCCTGTACATTACATCCCTTACTAAAACTCAAAACATAAGAACTTCTACTGGAATGATTGCCTTCCCACGAAGCTGCATGTTTGCTTGGGTTGCTAGCTTCTTTCTCAAAATACATCAAAAGTGGCATGAACAAGGCGTGCCTATAGCTAGACTGAATCGGGGATTGACTTCTGCTCCTCGCTTGGCTCTCCTTAGCACGGGGAACCTGTTTCAATGAGGGTCAGTACATCGAAATATACTAGTGAAGGCAAGCTAACCCAACTATACCAATCAACACGTTGTTTTAATAAAACATGCATATTCTTTGTGGTCTTTCTATCATGCCTTAGTTCATTTTACAAGCAAGCAGTATATATAAATTTACTGAAATAAACTTGCCATCGTTTGGTGATATTTACCTTCTCGTCTGAACCACCTTCACAATACTTACCATGTCCTTCCCTGCCACGAAGACACAAGTTAGCTTTGCACAGGTTTAAATATACGGAGGATCATTGGCTTAATGCCACAAGGGATGGGGCATAGTACATGAATAAAATAACAAGCAATGCAATGAACAGGGGCGTCACAGTTCATTCCAGCCATAATAGGTGACTATTTAAGAGTTTAGTCCAGATCGGATCGGTGCCAGTGCCCCAACAACCATCCTTAGAAACTAAGACCTTGTGCACAAGTTGTCCGTGATCAACGCAGTCAACTAAGTTGTCAATCAGGCAGTTCAGGACAATTTCAGGCACAGGACAGTAACATGTTAAGATCTACTTTTGTATAGTCTACCTGTTCAGTTTTTGCATTGCAGGTTAAGTTCTATACATAGCACAATTTAAAGAAGAAGTAAGCATTCTAACAAAAATTTGAGGCATAGGCAGAACTTATAAACGAACTAACATGCAACATGGTAACCGTTCACAAGTTGATTGACAAGCAATATAATCCAAGTCTATTCCCTTTTTATATTGACATCTTTTAGTTATTACTTGGTATCGTCTGATCGGGGCAAGCAGAATACAAGATTTTAGATGTGAAGACTGGAAGAAGGCCAGTTAATCGGGCTGGTAGCCACTCACAAGTTTGTTAGAAGAAAGAAAGGAAAGAGGTGCCTTAAGACTCCGCTCGTGCGTCGCCTACTGCTCGATCACCTACATTGGCACGAACAGCTGATTAATACCTCTTTCACTCTTTCCAATCTCAGAATTAAAGTGTAGTTCAATGAACATCGAAACCGTTTAAGAAATCACAAGCGAATTCAAAAACCAACTCAAGCACGAAAGCAACAAAAGTGACAGCTAAAACTTAGACAACAAAAGATGCAGCGGAGAGGTCCCTCCTAACTCTGCCACTAAGTCGATCCCAGGGGCACGGTCCACTGAATATGGGAATCAATTCTGAAGAAACAAATTCATAACAAGGATGAGTCCTTGTTTCAATCTATCCCGATCGAACGATACCGTTTGTATTTCTTAATCGCGCTCCCCGAATAGGGGAATGGGACACCACATCCTACCCAACTAATTAAAAGTTTCGTCCATAAAACTTAGGAATAGAACCTGCTATGAAACAAGGAAGGGAACCTTTCTCTCATGTCTGATTCAAGTTCCCAAGTAGACTCTCTGATCGAATAATTTCTCCAAAGCACGCGCACGAGAGGAACCGAGCGACTTCGAAGCAGTTTTTCCTTTCGGTCCAAATTTTGCACAGGTTGTTCGCATAGGTCAAGTCTGCCCTCAGGTCTAATTGGTCCAGATTTACCACATGGCTTGGGTCATATACGTACTTTCTTAGTTGAGAAACATGGAAAACATCGTGTACTTCGGATAGTGATGGTGGTAAGGCAATCTGATATGCAACTGAGGCAACTCGTTTCAGTATCTCGAATGGACTGACAAATCTAGGACTTAGCTTCCCTTTTGCTCTGAATCTGGTAACTCCTCGCATGGATGAGAACTTGAGAAATACCCGATCGCCTACTAAAAATTCAAGGGACTGCCGGTGTATTAGCGTAACTTTTCTGCCGACTTTGTGCTATCTTTAGTCTTTCCCGGATCAAGTAAATCTTTTGGACAGTCTGCTCCACGAGCTCAGGGCCAAGAATTTGTCGTTTGCCAACTTTGTCCCAATAAATCGGAGATCTGCACTTTTGCCCATACAATGTCTCATACGGCACCATCTGAATGTTTGATTGATAACTATTATTGTAAGCAAATTCAGCTAAGAGTATATGTGAGTCCCAACTTGTCTTCAAGTCCAAGGTGCAGAGTTACAGCATATCTTTGAGGATCTGGTTGATACGTTCTGTTTGTCGGTCTGTGGATGGTAGGCGGAGCTGAGTTTCAACTTCGTCCCCATTGCTGACTGCAGGCTTTCCTAGAAATACGATATGAATCAACCATCTCTGTCGGAGACTATGGATACGGGCACGCCATGGAGCCGAACGATTTTGTTGAGATATATCTGAGCCAGACGATTGGTGCCCTAAGTGCTTTTGATAGGCAGAAAGTGAGCTGACTTGGTGAGTCGATCGACAATAACCCAGATGGCATTATTCCCCCGTTGCGTCTTCGATATTCCAATAATGAAATCTATTGTTATATGTTCCCATATCCACTCTGGTATAGCAAGGTTTTGCATTTCTCTGCTCGGCTTCTGGTTCTCGGCCTTTATTCTCTGACATGCCATGTAGTGCAACACGAACAGCGCCATATCTCGTTTCAAGCCGTGCCACTAGAACGTCGTACGGAGGTCTCAGTACATCTTTGTGCTACCCGGATGAGAAGTATAACTAGCATAATGGGCCTCCGTGAGTATCTCTTTTTTGAGGGACGCATCATCCGGAACGCATAATCTTCCCCGTACTCGGATCATTCCTTCCTCAGCTACTGTAAAGTCAGTTGCCTTTCCTGTTGAGATAAGACCCAATATCTTTTGTAGGAACATGTTACCCTTCTGAGCGGACTTTACCTTTTCTAACAGGTCGGGTTCGAGGCGCAGTTGTGCCAGTTATACCCACTTTTTGTATCTGATTTTTAGAGTAATGCCCAAGGATTCAAGATCCCAGCGCAACTTGTCATCAATGGCCAAACTTCTAACGAATACTCGACTCAGTACATCAGCTACTATATTTTCTTTGCCAGGTATATATCTGATCATCAAGTCAAAATTGCTAAGGAGTTCAAGCCAGCGCCACTGCCGAAGATTCAAATCCTTTTATGTATAGAGATACTTTAAGCTTTTATGATCCGTGTAGATCTTATATGGTATATCATAAAGGTAGTGGCGCCACAGTTTTAGCGTAAAAACTACCGCCGCTAGTTCAAGATCATGTGTTGGATAATTCTTCTCGTGAGGCTTCAGCTGCCTCGATACGAAGGCTATCACCTTGTCCCTTTGCATAAGGACACATTCCAATCCTTTTTCTGAGGCATCATTGTATATTTTGAAATTATTCGGACCGTCCGGGAGGGTAAGAATTGGTGCAGAGACGAGACGCTGCTTTAACTCTTAAAATGAAGCTTCACAGTCGTTCCTCCATATAAATGTCACTCCCTTTCATAAGAGCAGAGTCAGGGGTGAGGCAATCCTTGCAAAGTCTTGAATAAATCTATGGTAGTAGCCTGCCAAACCAAAGAAACTTTAGATATTGCTAGCTGACTCTGGCCGTTTCTATTGTACGATAGCTTCTACCTTCTTCGGGTCAATTAAAATACCTTGCACAGAAATCATGCACCCTAAAAAGGATATGTTGTCCTACCAAAATTCACATTTACTCAGTTTGGCATACAACTTATTGTCTAAAAGGGTCTAAAGCACCATCCGCAGGTGTCCTGCGTGCTCCTCCCTATTCTTCGAGTATACTTAGATGTTATCGATAAAAATCACCACAAATTTATCGTTGAAGGGCCGAAATACACGATTTATTAAGTCCATGAATGCGGCAGGCGCATTCATCAGTCCAAACGGCATAACAAAAAAGTCATAATGCCCGTATCGGGTTTGGAAGGCAGTTTTGGGCATGTCTTCTGGCTTAATCTTTAGCTGGTGGTAGCCCAAGCGAAGATCAACTTTTGAAAATGTCACTACCACATTTTCTAGGAAAGGGTATTTTGGTAATTTCCTATTTAAATAAATATTGTGCATGGTAAATAATTATTTGTTGTATTATTTAATTGTTGTTAGTTATTATTTAATTATTTTAGACTTATTTTAGTGGACCCAACTAGTTTAGTTTGGACCCATGGACCAACATGAATTAATTAGTTAGACTTGGCCCATTTAGAAAGCCCATAGTTAAGGAGATGGATTAAATTAATTAAATGATTAGACTAGAAGCTTCCTTCCTTAATTATTTCTTCATGAGAGGCCCCAAGGGGTACATTGGACATTTTATAATTGCTTGAGAGAGGGGCAAGGCCGGCCTATTAAAAGAGGGGGGAAATTTCTCTCTCCTCTCATCTCATTCCAAATCTAGATCTAGAATTCTCCCACTACCAAATTCCCTCCATTCCCAATCCAATTCCCTACCAAATTCATTCCAAATTCTTCCCAATTCACCATTAGAGAAGGAGGAAGCAAGGATCTAGAAGAAGGAAGCAAGGATCTACAAAGAGGAGCAAGGATCTACAATTTGAAAGCAAGTTCATCTCAATTGGAGGTTTCATTGGGAATCCATCTCCCAATAGGTTATAATTCAGATTTTCCCATTTAAATAGCTTCTAAATCTGAGATTTAATCATGTAAAATCAACCTATATGTATGTAGTACCCATAGGACTTTGTTTTGTGTTCATAGGAGACCCATGGAGAAAGTTATGGTGCTTTTTGTGTCAATTTTGTTGGAATTCCGAATTTATATTTTGTTGTGTGTGTCAATTGATCCTATAGATCAATTGGACATGAGCTTATGTGTTTGGGGCTAGTGTCGTGTCCATAATTTGGTACATGTGGTTCGTATCCCAACTATTTGGTGATACGTGTCATTTTGGGGGTTTTCCCTCCGACACGGGGCTTTGAACATGTCGTATTTTGACACGGACACATAGATCTACTTTTGACACTTTGATTTATTCATAAATATTATTTGTGATTTGTTTGTATCCTTCGGGGTGCAATTGGTTGTGTGTTGGACTCGTGTCACATGCGTATCCTAGATCTAGTGGGATACGGTGTGATACTCTCCAATTGTGTAGATTTTTGAATAGATCTAATTATGTATGGTTTAAATTCTTCAATTATAATTAGTAAATATATATAGATATTATATATTTATTTTGTGTATTTATTATAGTAATTATTGTAGCATAGATCTATATATTTTTGTGTGTGCTAATATGATGTACAAATATAATATGTAGCTTTCTTGCATATAATTATATATGTACTTATGTTAATAGTATAAATTATACATAAATGTTTTATAAAATATATTTATGTATTTAATTGTGTAATTATATTATTTATAATTATTATGTAATTATTTGGATATTAATGTAAATATTTTAGGTGTGCTACTAGCCATGTAAAATACGTACATATGTGCATGTGTTTGGTATTTTAATTTTATAAGTTTATATGTATGTATATATAAGTATATAGTTATTAAATTGTTTATATATATATATATATATATGCATTTTGATTTATATATGTATATATATAGGTATTTTTGTGAGGTATAATACTAATAATAATATATTATTTTATTTGTATAAATATTGGTTTGTATATACATTATTTAGAGTGTGCATTATTTGTATTATTAGTATTCTTGTGTGGGTATCTTTTGGGATCTAATTTTGATTCCTAAATTATTGTATTTTATTTTCTATATTATTTATATAGATTTCTTGTGAGGTTGACCTTGGTTTGACCATGTTTGACTTTAGTGGACTTTAGAGTTGACCATAGTTGACTTTTGACTTAGAATTGACTTATTGACCTAGAAATTGCCTAGTTTGACTTGTTTTCTTTTCGGGACCTTGTATTAATGTGGTATTCCATATCTAGGTCTTCGAGGCACCGAGTCAGACATTTGTGAGACTGTTCATTGGACTTCAGGCGAGTACATTCTCTGATAGTTTCTCATTTATGATATCCTCTATGTTCGTTGTATCTAGTGTAGATTTACATGTTTCTCTTGACACTATGGTTACACGGATTGGTATATCCGGATCTTGTCATGAGATGTTATTCTTTGGTATATGGTGTATATGGTGCAAGTATTGTTTCATTGGTTATCTTGCACATGTACAGACACCGATTCTCGGGGAGACTAGCTATCTTCTTGGGGAATCTCGTGCCATAACGTACCGTGGTTGGATCTATTATACCAGTCGGGGGTGGGGAGTATTTTAGTGTAGATATGTGATCATACCCTCCTTGTGCATGTCTTATTTCTTGTGAGTGTTGATCATACACCGCACGTATGATTAACCAGGCCATTATACTCTTGTGCAAGTTCCTAAGTCGATCACATGTTAAAGCTAGTACTCACACACTTAGTCATTAGTATTCTTGTTCTATCAGCATATTGTTCATTATTGTATTTCTTTCCAGTACTTCCTTATTGTCTATATATTTCTTGTATCTATTTATGCATCTTGTTTATCCACAGCTACTTACTGTTACATAGTTTTTATCATTGTTTGAGAACTGCTGTTAGGGTTGTACTCTGCTCCTTTCCTGACTGGATATATTTTTCCAGATGACACTGAGGAGTACCCTACCTATTATGGACCCCAGGATGTTGTGGGTTTAGATTCTGAGACCCTGGCTCAAGAGGGACTTATCCCAACTGAGACAGTTTACCCTGGAGTTGTAGCTTTATAGTTTTGTAGTATTCTTTTGTACTGGATTTGTCTCCAGCATATTTCTGTATTTTTCTTTAGACTCATTGATGTATTATTTTAGACTCATGAGTTGTATTGTGACTATTCTATTCTTATCTGATTCGTGTTCATTCTATCTTAGTTCTGTGATTGAGTACACTATCTTTTGGTGGTTCATTATATTAGATAGACTTTCTAGACAGCGTTCTACCGCCGATTCTGCGGCGTAGGCTGGGCGTTGTTTCCGACTAGTACCCTTACCCCGGGTGCGGGTCGTGACACGTTTTTGGTGGTGGCCCATGCAGGTCTAGCTTCACAAGTATGTGATGTCGTGGTAGTGCGACAACTTAGTTGTACTACTGCGAGCCTGCGATAGGATATAGGATATAGGCTGAGATACTCAATCACATCTAGGAAAATTCTTTTGATTCAACTATTCTCCTTTGACGTTGATACTTGATCTCTTAAACTGTCCTTTCCTTGAATATCTTACATCTTATGCCATATTGATTCTTTCTTTCGCTTTGTCTCAGGATGCCGCCTAAGACTAGATCACAGCAAGGGAGAGCAGTTTCTGAGAGGTCTGCGACATCTAGAGGGCCTGCACCAGTCACTTCTCCGGTGATTGGAGTGTCAGCTGCTTTCGGAGGTCCACCACCCACTCAGAGGACTGTGCCAACTGTATCTGAGGGGCTTCCACCTCCACCTCCTGTGCCAGCAGAGGCGTCACAGATGTTTACTGTGTTTCGTGAGATGCTCGAGGCACAGAGGGCTCAGTCGGAGGCACATCAGAGGCAGACCGACGTTCTACGGCAGGGCATCGAGAGTGCTCATCAGCTTGCTCGTACTGTAGTTGAGAGAGGAGTTCCAGTCCAGCAGCAGGTTGTTCCTCAGGTTGCTCAGCTTCGGCCAGGCAACATTCAGGACTTTAAGAAACTGGAGCCTAGGGTTTTCAAAGGGACGGAGGGCATCGTCTATGCTGATGATTGGCTCGAGGACATTGAGCGTCTTATGAGGGTGTCCCGTCTTTCTGAAGATCTGAAGGTTGAGGCGGTAGGACTTCAACTGTTCGATGTCGCTCGTACCTGGTTCAGGAATGAGCCGGTTCTAGTTGACGCAGGACAATCTTGGGAGGTATTCAGGGACCTTTTTAAGAAGAAGTTTTTCGCCCGGATAGACAGGCTTGACTTGGGGAGACAATTTGAGAGTCTCATTCAGGGAAGCATGTCTGTGGAGGAATACGCTGCAGAGTTCGGTAGGCTGAGCCGATTTGCAGAGTATCTGGTGAGGGAGCCGGAAGTTCGAGCTATTCGTTTCCGAGAGGGTCTAAACTGGGAGGTGAAGATTCTCATTCCATCTTTTTATGAGACATACTCGGAGATACTTGCGGAGGCACGCAAGGTTGAGCGGGATCTGGGTTTGAAGACCAAGAGAGACCGTGATTCTTTTCTGGGGGCCAACGGCAGTGCAGTATCTGCCAAACGTCCTTATTTCCAGTCCAGACCTTTCCAGCAGCCACAGCAGAACCAGACTCCAGCTAGAGCGCCTTTTCACCAGGCACCTCAGCAGCAGAGGCAGTTACAGCAAGCTCTATGCAACTTCTGCAAGAAGCCCGGCCACATCTGGGAAGTTTGCAGAAAGAGGCTAGGAGTTTGTTTGTATTGTGGTACTGAAGGGCATCAATTGAGGGAGTATCCTCGTCGTGCAGTTCAGGGAGCAGCTCCAGCTCCGAGGGCACAGATGAGATCACCTGCAGCACAACCGAGGGGACCGCTTCCGACACAGCAGCAGCGTTTTGTCCAGCATCAGCAGCAGGGAGGTGCTCGGCAGGGACGAGCGTTTGCTATGACAGTCGAAGAGGAGGAACCCACAGGAGATGTCATCGCAGGTTCTATTCTTCTTGATTCCATTCCAGCTTTAGCTTTGTTTGATAGTGGTGCTTCCCATAGTTTTGTATCTGTTTCTTTTGCTCTAAAGCATGGTTTGGTAGCTGAGTCTTTGCTTAGGACTTGCAAGATCATGACCGGGGGAGGCATTATCCTGGTTAATGATATTTGCAAGGATCGGAGAGTTACTCTGGGAGGCCGGGAGTTGAGTGCGTGTCTACTTGTAATGCCACTTCCGAGCTACGATATTGTACTCGGGATGGATTGGTTGAGTAGGCACCGTGCTAGCATAGATTGTAGAGGAGGTAGAGTTTTGTTTGGTCCGCCAGGAGAGCCAGAGTTCGAGTTTGCTAGAGGAACTGCGGAGTAGGAAGAAGGCATTATTTGTGGAGCTATGGTGGAAGACAAGGAGTTGCCACATCCGTTGATAGCAGAATTCTTGGATGTGTTTCCTGAGGAATTGCCAGGATTGCCACCAGATCGAGATATTGAATTTTCTATAGATTTGGTGCCAGGTGCAGAACCAATTTTGCAACATGTCTATAGAGTAAACAACAGCGAGCTGGTCGAGTTGAAGAAGCAGGTGGACGAATTGCAGGATAAGGGGTTTATCAGATCGAGTTTTTCACCATGGGGAGCCCCGGTATTGTTTGTACCGAAGAAGGATGGATCGGTGCACATGTGCATTGATTACAGGGCTTTGAATAATCTCACTATCAAGAATAAGTATCCTTTGCCACGGATTGATGATCTGTTTGATCAGTTGAGTGGTGCCAAGGTATTTTCTAAGATAGATTTGAGATCAGGCTACCATCAGGTGAAGGTGAAGCCGGGGGACATACCGAAGACTGCTTTTAGAACTCGGTATGGTCAGTTCGAGTTTATGGTGATGCCGTTTGGTTTGACTAATGCACCGGCGGTATTTATGAACTTGATGAACAAGGTGTTCCACCAGTACCTTGACAAGTTTGTGGTGGTGTTCATCGACGACATACTCATATACTCGAGGACACCGGAGGAGCATGAGGAGCATTTGAGGATTGTGTTGGATGTGCTGAGGAAGGAGAAGCTGTATGGAAAGTTGTCCAAATGTGAGTTTTTCTTGGATAACGTGGAATTCTTGGGGCATGTTGTGACTGGTGATGGTATTTCAGTGGATCCGAAGAAGATTTCAGCAGTGGAATCTTGGAAGACTCCGAGTTCGGTAGCAGAGATCAGAAGTTTCTTGGGATTGGCAGGCTACTACAGAAAGTTTGTGCAAGATTTTTTGTGGATTGCCGAGCCGATGACCAGACTCACAAGGAAGGATGTGGAGTTTGTTTGGACGGAAGATTGCCAGGCCGCTTTTGAAGAGTTGAAGAAGAGGTTGACGTCTGCTCCTATTTTGACATTGCCATCAGGGTCCGGAGGTTTTACTATTTATAGTGATGCATCGGGAAAGGGTTTAGGTTATGTTCTTCAGCAGCATGGGAAAGTGATTGCCTATGCATCCAGGCAATTGCGTCCTCATGAAAAGAACTATCCTACCCATGATTTGGAGTTGGCAGCTGTCATATTCGCCCTGAAATTGTGGAAACATTATTTGTACGGAGAGCGTGTGGAGATCTTCACAGACCAAAAAGCTTGAAGTAAATCTTCACGCAGAAGGAGTTGAACATGAGGCAGCGTCGGTGGTTGGAATTGATGAAGGATTTTGATATCTCTTTGCAATATCATCCTGGGAAGGCCAATGTAGTTGCCGATGCTTTGAGCAGGTATCCGGTAGCTATGTTCTTGACGCAGGATCGATATTTATTGGAGGACTTGGAGAGCTTGGGCATTGAGGTGATTGCTCCGGGTGGTGCTATACAGATATGGGAATTGCAGATACATTCAGATTTGATGGATAGGATCAAGGCAGCACAGTATGATGACGTATCTTTGAGGAGTATCAGAGCTCAGGTGAGAGCAGGATTAGAGGATGATTTCACTATTGCAGAGGATGGATCTTTGAGGCATGGAGTTAGATTGTGTGTGCCTAGTGGAGAGTTACGAGAGGAGATATTGCAGGAAGCGCATCGCTCTCAGTATTCCATACATCCAGGTGCTAACAAGATGTATCGGGATATGCGAGAGAGTGTGTGGTGGTATGGCATGAAGAGGGAAGTGGCACAGTTTGTATCCAGATGCTTAGTGTGCCAACAGGTGAAAGCCGAGAGGCAGAGGCCAGGAGGTTTACTTCAGCCATTACCCATTCCAGAGTGGAAGTGGGAACACATTACTATGGATTTTGTGTCCGGACTACCACGATCTCCAGGAGGAAAAGACGCGATTTGGGTCATTGTTGATAGATTGACCAAGTCGGCCCACTTTTTGCCTTTCAAGGTGGGTTTGTCTACGGAGAAGCTGGCAGAGATGTATGTGAGACAGATCGTTAGGATACATGGAGTTCCCGTCAGCATAGTCTCAGATCGGGATAGTCGTTTTACTTCTCATTTCTGGAGGAGTTTGTAGGAGAGTTTGGGCACTCAGCTCAAGTTCAGTACTGCATATCATCCCCAGACAGATGGGCAGTCAGAGAGGACTATTCAGACTCTCGAGGATATGTTGCGCACTTGTGTACTAGATTTCGGGGGTTCTTGGGAGGACCATCTCCATTTGGTAGAGTTTGCTTACAACAACAGTTACCAGGCCAGTATAGAGATGTCACCTTTTGAAGCTCTATATGGTCGGAGGTGTCGTACTCCTTTGTCTTGGGACGATGTTGGAGAGAGAGTTTTGCTTGGGCCAGAGATGGTTGTGGATGCAGCAGAGAAGGTTCAGTTGATCAGAGACAGACTTCGAGTGGCACAGGACAGACAACGGCATTGGGCCGATAGCCATCGGAGACCCTTGGAGTTTGAGGTATAGTTTAGATTTTATTTTGTGTGCTTGTTCTTGGTTGTTTGTTATAGATAAGTTCTTAAGGTGGTGTTTTGTTCTAGGTGGGTGGTTTGGTGTTTCTGAGGATTTCTCCGACACGAGGCACGATTCGCTTCGGTGGAGGCGGAAAGCTTAGTCCGCGATTCATTGGACCTTTCACTATTCTAGAGAGGGTCGGTGCAGTTGCTTATAGACTAGACTTGCCACCTGCATTGGAGAGAGTGCACAACGTGTTTCATGTGTCGCAGTTGAGACGATACGTGGCAGATCCTAGTCATGTATTGGATCACTCAGAGATAGAGGTGGGCCCTACTCTTAGCTATCCAGAGCAGCCAGTTGGAATTTTGGATCGGAGAGAGAAGGTGCTGAGGAACCAGACTATTCCTTTGGTGTGCGTCGCATGGAGGCATCACTCTCCGGGGGAGTCTACCTGGGAGAGAGAGGATGACATGCGAGAGCGTTATCCATATTTGTTTGTACCTTGAGCTATGTTATTTCTAGTTATGTTCTGTTCATTGTTATGTTCTGTTCATTAGTTAGTTGTGATTCTTTAGTTCTGTTCTGTGATTTTCTGGGAGTAGTTTTCGTCTTTGAATTTCGAGGACGAAATTATTTTAAGGAGGGTAGACTTGTCACTACCACATTTTCTAGGAAAGGGTATTTTGGTAATTTCCTATTTAAATAAATATTGTGCATGGTAAATAATTATTTGTTGTATTATTTAATTGTTGTTAGGTATTATTTAATTATTTTAGACTTATTTTAGTGGACCCAACTAGTTTAGTTTGGACCCATGGACCAACATGAATTAATTAGTTAGACTTGGCCCATTTAGAAAGCCCATAGTTAAGGAGATGGATTAAATTAATTAAATGATTAGACTAGAAGCTTCCTTCCTTAATTATTTCTTCATGAGAGGCCCCAAGGGGTACATTGGATATTTTACAATTGCTTGGGAGAGGGGCAAGGCCGGCCTATTAAAAGAGGGGGGAAATTTCTCTCTCCTCTCATCTCATTCTAAATCTAGATCTAGAATTCTCCCACTACCAAATTCCCTCCATTCCCAATCCAATTCCCTACCAAATTCATTCCAAATTCTTCCCAATTCACCATTAAAGAAGGAGAAAGCAAGGATCTAGAAGAAGGAAGCAAGGATCTACAAAGAGGAGCAAGGATCTACAATTTGGAAGCAAGTTCATCTCAATTGGAGGTTTCATTGAGAATCCATCTCCCAATAGGTATAATTCAGATTTTTTCCATTTAAATAGCTTCTAAATCTGAGATTTAATCATGTAAAATCAACCTATATGTATGTAGTACCCATAGGACTTTGTTTTGTGTTCATAGGAGACCCATGGAGAAAGTTATGGTGCTTTTTGTGTCAATTTTGTTGGAATTCCGAATTTATATTTTGTTGTGTGTGTCAATTGATCCTATAGATCAATTGGACATGAGCTTATGTGTTTGGGGCTAGTGTCGTGTCCATAAATTGGTACATGTGGTTCGTATCCCAACTATTTGGTGATACGTGTCATTTTGGGGGTTTTCCCTCCGACACGGGGCTTTGAACATGTCGTATTTTGACACGGACACATAGATCTACTTTTGACACTTTGATTTATTCATAAATATTATTTGTGATTTGTTTGTATCCTTCGGGGTACAATTGGTTGTGTGTTGGACTCGTGTCACATGCGTATCCTAGATCTAGTGGGATACGGTGTGATACTCTCCAATTGTGTAGATTTTTGAATAGATCTAATTATGTATGGTTTAAATACTTCAATTATAATTAGTAAATATATATAGATATTATATATTTATTTTGTGTATTTATTATAGTAATTATTGTAGCATAGATCTATATATTTTTGTGTGTGCTAATATGATGTACAAATATAATATGTAGCTTTCTTGCATGTAATTATATATGTACTTATGTTAATAGTATAAATTATACATAAATATTTTATAAAATATATTTATGTGTTTAATTGTGTAATTATATTATTTATAATTATTATGTAATTATTTTTATATTAATGTATTTTTATGTGTGCTTCTAGCCATGTAAAATACGTACATATGTGCATGTGTTTGGTATTTTAATTTTATAAGTTTATATGTATGTATATATAAGTATATAGTTATTAAATTGTTTATATATATATATATATGCATTTTGATTTATATATGTATATATATAGGTGTTTTTGTGAGGTATAATACTAATAGTAATATATTATTTTATTTGTATAAATATTGGTTTGTATATATATTATTTAGAGTGTGCATTATTTGTATTATTAGTATTCTTGTGTGGGTATCTTTTGGGATCTAATTTTGATTCCTAAATTATTGTATTTTATTTTCTATATTATTTATATAGATTTCTTGTGAGGTTGACCTTGGTTTGACCATGTTTGACTTTAGTGGACTTTAGAGTTGACCATAGTTGACTTTTGACTTAGAATTGACTTATTGACCTAGAAATTGCCTAGTTTGACTTGTTCTCTTTCCGGGACCTTGTATTAATGTGGTATTCCATATCTAGGTCTTCGAGGCACCGAGTCAGACATTTGTGAGACTGTTCATTGGACTTCAGGCGAGTACATTCTCTGATAGTTTCTCATTTATGATATCCTCTATGTTCGTTGTATCTAGTGTAGATTTACATGTTTCTCTCGACACTATGGTTACACGGATTGGTATATCCGGATCTCGTCATGAGATGTTATTCTTTGGTATATGGTGTATATGGTGCAAGTATTGTTTCATTGGTTATCTTGTACATGTACAAACACCGATTCTCGGGGAGACTAGCTATCTTCTTGGGGAATCTCGTGCCATAACGTACCGTGGTTGGATCTATTATACCAGTCGGGGGTGGGGAGTATTTTAGTGTAGATATGTGATCATACCCTCCTTGTGCATATCTTATTTCTTGTGAGTGTTGATCATACACCGCACGTATGATTAACCAGGCCATTATACTCTTGTGCAAGTTCCTAAGCCGATCACATGTTAAAGCTAGTACTCACACACTTAGTCATTAGTATTCTTGTTCTATCAGCATATTGTTCATTATTGTATTTCTTTCCAGTACTTCCTTATTGTCTATACATTTCTTGTATCTATTTATGCATCTTGTTTATCCACAGCTACTTACTGTTACATAGTTTTTATTATTGTTTGAGAACTGCTGTTAGGGTTGTACTCTGCTCCTTTCCTGACTGGATATATTTTTCCAGATGACACTGAGGAGTACCCTACCTATTATGGACCCCAGGATGTTGTGGGTTTAGATTCTGAGACCCTGGCTCAAGAGGGACTTATCCCAACTGAGACAGTTGACCCTGGAGTTGTAGCTTTATAGTTTTGTAGTATTCTTTTGTACTGGATTTGTCTCCAGCATATTTCTGTATTTTTCTTCAGACTCATTGATGTATTATTTTAGACTCATGAGTTGTATTATGACTATTCTATTCTTATCTGATTCGTGTTCATTCTATCTTAGTTCTGTGATTGAGTACACTATCTTTTGGTGGTTCATTATATTAGATAGACTTTCTAGACAGTGTTCTACCGCCGATTCTGCGGCGTAGGCTGGGCGTTGTTTCCGACTAGTACCCTTACCCCGGGTGCGGGTCGTGACAGAAAATACCGTTGCCCCTTGTAGATGATCAAACAGGTCATCTATCCATGGCAGAGGATATTTGTTTCTGATGGTGACCTTGTTCAGCTCCCGATAGTCGATGAAGAGGCGTAACGTTCCATCCTTCTTCTTCATGAAGAGCACAGGCGTGCCCCAAGGAGAGACACTCGGACGGATGAACCCACGGTCTAGTAACTCTTGGAGCTGGCACTTTAACTCATTTAGTTCAGCAGGGGCCATCCTGTATGGATCTTTGGAAATAGGTTGTGTATTCAAAAATGTGTCGATAGTGAATTCAATCTCTCGGTCTGGTGGCATGCTGGGTAGTTCACTCAGAAATATGTCAGGGAACTCCGCCTCAACGGAAGAAGACTCGATATTTCCGTAGTCATATTGTGTGTCCCGAACCGACGCTAGGAATCCTTCGTAGCTTGAGTGTAGCATTCGCCGAGCAGATGTTGCAGAAATTACTATGTAGACCCTGGTCGCATCAGTTGCTGGACTACTCATGTAGCAGAATTCGGCTTCTCCAGGCAGGCGGAAGATGACTCGTTTCTCTGCACACTCTATAGTTGTCAAAATAATGTCGTAGTCCCAAACATCTAGAACTAAAATATCCAATGATAGCTTCTTTCCTCCAATACAGACATAGCCACCTTGGCATACTGAATGGACAAGTATTTTTGTGCCAAAGGGGGTGCTAACACTTAAATCTAAATGCAATGGAGTCATTTCTATATTGTTCTCTATAGAAAAATTTGTAGATATGAAACTATACGTTGCACTGAAATCAAATAGTACACGAGCATGTATGTTATTAAAAATCAAAGTACCTGACACGATGGTATCCGAGGCCAAAGCTTCCTCTCGTGTTAGTATGTAGACCCGGCCTTGAGCCTAATTATGCCCTTGTTGAGGTGCAGCTCTATTGGCCTAGGGTGCAGTTGCATGATTTGGTTGTTGGGAGCGACGGTTAGAAAGCAGACAGACATCCACCTTATGGGTTGGATCACCACAACGGAGGCATGTCCCTAGCTTTCGGTGACAATTGTTAGTTGTGTGCCTCGATTTGTTACAGAAATGGCAAATTGGTCTCTGATGACCGCCATTATTTAGACGCTTTGCAGCGGTAATTCCTCTATCGTTGCCATGGCGCTTATGATTGGAGGTATGCACGGCGCCGGTGGAAATGTGAGAATACTGCGGTTCAAGAGAAAAAGCGTGATTCAAGACTTCCCTCATCATCTAGTACTGTGGAACGACTATATGTGCATGGATAGCAGGATATAGACATCCTTCTAATTGTCTGGCATGACTCGCTGCATTGGTTAGATAGGAACTAGCAAATTTGGCCAGCTTGTTGAATTCAGCAGAGTATTGCTTAACTGTCATGCTACCCTGCCGTAGTTATATAAACTCATTTTCCTTCTGACGCCGCATGGGTGGGGGTATAAACTCCTCCTCAAACGCGCCATGGAAGGTGGCCCATGCTATCGCCTCCCCTCCATCATCAACTGGAAGAGATAGCCGATGCACGTCCCACCAATCGTGCGCGTTGAGACGAAGTTGTAGTTGAGCACATGCGACTCGCTTTTCTTCTGGTACTTCGAGCAGAGAGAAATGATCCTCAAGTTCGGCCAACCAATCTAGAGCAACTATAGGATCCTCAGTCCCTTTGAATACTGTGTTGCAGACTCTTTTAAAGTTGCCAAAGTCAAAGGCCGTCACTTCCCTCTTCCTTGGAGTTTGAGGCATTTCAAAATCAAGAGCTGGTTGTTCCACTAGAGTCGCTGCTATCACTGTGGACTTGTTGGAGGCCAAAGTCTAAACAATCTGCTGCAGAGTATCTACCTGCTTCTGTTGGACTGAGAACCGTGCCTCTATATTGTCTTAAAACCTGAGTTGCCATTCTTCTGCTCGCTTCTCAGCCCATTCATAATGGGCCTCCTCCCTTTATTGATTTGCTTCAAACATCCACATCATTTACTGAAGCGGATCGGCTCGAGACATGCCCCATTGGCTCTGAGAGCTTCCTGAAGTGCCAGAACTGCTCTCCTGGGCTTACGTCTCACCCGGTGCTAGCGCAGAGGATTGTGCTTGTGCCATTCCTTCAAAAGAAGATAAATTACATCAGGATCATAATGTATCATGGACTTATTGTATGAACGTATCTCATTTTGGCCTAACGAGTTCAAGAGTTTGCATAGGAATTTGATCGTTAATAGAACTTTTCCAGTACGAGGGTCAAGAAACTATGAAGCTGTGCTCTGATACCAATATATCATGCCTAAATTTTATAGAATCGATAGTTGTCCCCCGGGCGTGATTGCCGTACGGGCCTAGGTTGCGCTCCGCACAAGGCTAAGGTATTTTCTTATTTTGCATAGCGAGCACATATTTAGAGTACGCAGATAAATTGAACAAAAAGTTGAAGCATGGAAAAGTTCTCTTTATTGATAATAAACATCTATTATAAACTCTCGAACTGAGTCATTAGAGTTGCCGCACGGGCTTACAAAAGTTGACACAAAATAAGATAATTGTCCTGTATATTACATCCCTTACTAAAACTCAAAATATAAGACCTCCTGCTGGAATGATGGCCTTCCCACGAAGCTGCATGTTTGCTTAGGTTGCTAGCTTCTTTCTCAAAATACTTCAAAAGTGGCACGAACAAGGCGCACCTACAGCTGGACTGGATCGGGGATTGACATCTGCTCCTTGCTCGGCTCTCCTTAGCGTGGGAAACCTGTTTCAACGAGGGTCAGTACATCAAAATATACTGGTGAAGGCAAGCTAACCCAACTATACCAATCAACACCTTATTTTAATAAAGAATGCATATTCTTTATGGTCTTTCTATCTTGCCTTAGTTCATTTTACAAGGAAGCAGTATATATAAATTTACTGAAATAAACTTTCCACCGTTAGATGACATTTACCTTCTCGTTTGAACCACCTGCACAATACTTACCATATCCTTCGCTACCACGAAGACACAAGTTAGCTTTGCACAGGTTTAAATATACGGAGGATGGCTGGCTTAATGCCACAAGGGACGGGGCATAGTACACGAATGAAATAACAAGCAATGCAATGAACAAGGGCGTCACAGGTCATTCCATCCGAAACAGGCGACTATTCAAGAGTTTCGTCTGGATCGGATCGGTGCCAGTGCCCCAGCAACCGTTCGCAGGAACTAAGACCTTGTGCACAAGTTGTCCGTGATCAACACAGTCAACTAAGTTATCAATCAGGTAGGTAAGGATAATTTCAGGCACAGAACAGTAATAGGTTAAGATCTACTTTTGCATAGTCTACCTGTTCAGTTATTGCATTGCAGGTTGAGTTTTATACATAGCACAATTTATAGAAGATGTAAGCATTCCAACTAAAATTTGAGGCATAAGCAGAACTTATAAACGAACTAGCATGCAACATGGTAACCGTTCAAAAGTTGATTGATAAGCAATATAATCCAAGTATATTCCCTTTTTATCTTGACATCTTTTAGTTATTACTTGGTATCGTCTGATTGAGGCAAGCAGAATAAAATATTTTAGATATAAAGACTGGAAGAAAGCAACTAATCGGGATGGTAGCCACTCACATATTTGTTGGAAGGGAGAAAGGAAAGAGGTGCCTTAAGATTCTGCTCGTGCGTCACCTACTGCTCGATCACCTGCATTGGCACGAACAGCTGATTAATACCTCTTCCACTCTTTCCAATCTCGGAATTGAAGTATAGTTTAGTGAACGAAACAATAAAATCCATCAAAAAACCTTTCAAGAAATCACAAGCAAATACAAAAATCAACTCAAGCACGAAAGCAACAAAAGCGAAAACTTAGGCAACAAAAGATGCAGCGGAGAGGTCCCTCCTGACTCTGCCACTAAGTCGATCCTGGGGGCACGGTCCACTGAATATGGAAATTGATTTCGAAGAAATAAATCTATAATGAGGATGAGTCCTTGATTCAATCTATCCCGATCGAACGATACCGTTTGTATTTTTTAACCGCGCTCCCGAATAGGGGGAACGGGGCACCACACAAGTGCAACGACCCAACCGGCTTTTGCTCAACTAGAAGACTCGTTTAAGGCAAAGGATTCCAGACTTGGCCCTTCAGGAGTTCAGACTTAGACTTTCAAAGGCTCGCTCGGAGTATCGCTCGACCGAGGTAAATCATCGCAAATGTGGGTGACTACGATAAACTTGTCTTCGCTTAGCCAGTATACTTAAAATCTGGACGATATATGCTAGTCACTAGGTAAATCACCCCCTTGCATGCTAATAAAGAATACAACGCACCTAGCTAAGAGAATAATCTCATCTTCTATTGCTTGTGTTAGAACATAAAAATAAAACTTTGCTTATAAATGGACCCTCACATGCTATCCTTTCCTTATGCAAGTAGACCCCACTATGTCTTGAGTAGATCATTGTATGCTCTATGTAGGTCACTGCTTCACTTGTTTATACTGCACGCCCATAGATAATGTCGCTCGATACATTCCTGTATGGTTACACTCCTCGCACTACACCATAGACCGTGCCAACGTAAATGCAAATATTTCACAAAATGCATGCTTGCCTGCTTATGTTGTAACTTGTACTCGTTGTCTCGATTTAATACTTGTCACATAATTTATGCCATGACCCCGGTAACACTACATTGTCTTACATTCATCTAAGTTTCCCGGAAGACTATCGAATAGTCATTCCGTGCAAGAATGAACCTGAAAGTATTCGAGACAGTTAGGTCGCCAAGGCAATTTCCAAACCAGGAGATTTGCACCAAGTCAATAATCCAAGAATCATAACTCGTGGAGCAATACTCATCCCATACTTAATTAAATAGCTTAGGGAGTCGATACATATATTATGAACAATCCTGCCTTAAACTTGATCATGTACCTAATTGGAGGCTTGAAAGATTAGACGCAGGCGACTACAGTCAGGAGGCTCCAACCGGTCGAATCGGCCCAGTGCCCCAGAGATCATCCGTGGAACGAGATTCGAAGATCTCCTTTGTGTACCAAGTTATTCGTGACCATGCAAGTCCTCTATGGCGTCATGCATAGAGGATGCATGTAATGTCCCATGTGCCTCTTCCATACTATTCTGCCCATGAGACTACATCGTCCTCTATGGCGTCGTGCCAGTGAACTCATGTTCATATAGATAAGTCATCCTCGCTTAGCAGCAATCCGTGTACGAGTTATTATACCATATCCAATAATTTGAAACACCTGAACGATTATGAGTATAAGTCATCTATACATAGATTGAGCAACCTAAGTAATCCATTAAACACTTGAATATCTATTGCAATATGTCTGGATAATTTGTATAACTCGTACACCTGAAACAGGACCTCGCTCATGACACTTATGTTTGCTTATGCTATTGCCCCTAGTTTTCATTATAAATGCTTGTGCTTGGTTAAACTTGGTTACCTTGGACAGGGTAGGACGGATGGTAAGTTGGTAAGTCTCGTCGTGTTACCCTTATATCATACGACGTACTGCTAAACGAGTTAGGTTTTACATCATGCTATAAAACTGATCCTAAGGCAAGAATAGAAAGATAACTTAATAGATGGTGCACGAAATCTATATAACATGTTTGAATTTATCGAGCGGGCGAGAAGCCTCCCCACCAGTGCATTCATGTACTAATAGCCCACCAGATTTCTTGCAGGGTGCGAAAGAACCGCATTCGGTGCGAAAAACCCCTTCGTGTGTGCTAAGGCATGGAGTTCACTCTAGATTCTTGGAACGTTGCATCCGAAACTGAAACATATATACAAGACATAATATTGGAACATCGCCTATGTATTATTCCATAAATGTAGCCACTTGGCATGCTTTTACTGTTCGGAGAGAGAGAGAGGCTTCAGCGACTTATAATCTTGACCTAGCATTGCTTATAACACTTGTTCAATATCAATAAAGAGCTTGTTTTACTTTTATACTTGTGTTATTCAATACTTCCGCTATTGACGACTCTGTGAACTTGTTACCAATCGCTTGTTCATTTCTTATTCCTTTGCACTCAGACTATCTGTGTGACTCTGTGGCTTAGACATCTTACTGTATATTTGGATCAGGGCCTTACACGGATGCGGCTTGAGCTCATGCGGCATCACGTCAAGATGAGAAAGATCGTCCCACGGAAGCGTTGGTGCGGTGATTCGCGCCTAGCTGGGACGGTTGATTACTTGCAGGAGATTGGGGCATGACTGTTATGGATTGGCTTCTTTGGAATCAATTTTCATATTCAGTGGACCATGTCCCGAGGACGGACTTAGCGATAGAGTCAAGAGGGACCTCTCCACTGTATATTTTCATGCCTAGTTTTCGTTGTCGCATTGTTGCTTTCGTGCTTTCAAGTTAATTTTTGGATTTGCATTTTCTTGAACAGTTTTGATATATTTTATTGCTTTCGTTCGTTAAACTGCACTTTCATTTCCAAGCTTGGAAAGAGAATAACAGATATTGATCGTCTGTTTGTGGCAATGCAGGTGATCGTACAGTAGGCATCGCGCAAGCGGAGTCTTGAAGCACCTATTTTCTTTCCTCTTTCCACCAACTTGTGAATGGATATAATTCGATTAGTTGATCCTTCTTCCAAGTCTTCACATCTAAAAAATTTGTCTTCTTGATTGTTCCGATCAGACGATATCATAATAACTAAAAGATGTCAAGATAAAATAGAATAGACTTGGATTACTTGATGCTTGTCAATCAACTTGTGAACGATTATCTTATTGCATGCTTGTTCGCTTAGAATGTTCTTTTATCGTATTTCAATTCTAGTTAGAATATATACTTTTTTTATTATTATGCTATGTATATAACACACATTGCTATAAAATAAACTGAACAGGGAGACTATACAAAACAGATTATGCCATGTTACTTGTCTCGTGCTTGTGTTGCCTTAAACTACCTGGATTGATAACTTAGTAGACTTTGCTTGGTCACAGAAAACTTGTGCACAAGGTCTTAGTTCCTAGGACGGCTACTGGGGCACTAGCACCGATCCGATCTGGATGGAACTCCTTGATAGTCGTCAGCTTAGGACGGGATATCTGAAACACCCATGTTCCATCCGTTGCATGTCATTCCATCCCAAGACTATAACTTGTCCACTATAGCAACTTACCAGTGACACCCCTCATATATTTAAATTGTGCAAGCTAACTATGTCTTTGTGTCAAGGAAGGGCATGGTAAGTGTTGTGCAGGTAGTTCAGACGGGCAGGTAAAAGTCACCAAATGGTAGCATATTTATTTCAGTAAATTTTTATATCTATTGCTTGCTTGTAAATTGAACTAAGGCAAGATGGAAAGACCACATAATAACTTGCATGCTTCACATAAATAACATATTAATTGGTATAGTTGGGTTAACTTGTCTTCACCAGTGTATTTTGATGTGCTGACCCTCGTTGCAACAGGTTCCCCGCGTCAAGTCGATCCTGCAAGGAGCTAAGCGACTTCCCAATCTATTCCACATACCGGCACGCCCTGCTCGTATCCTTGAAGCGATGTTTTGAAGTTCCAGGACCTCATGCACATTCCTTATGCAGCTCCAAGGAAAGGCGAAAACGTCGCCCGAAGGTGTCTATAGCTTTTGAAGTTTTAGTAAAAGGATATATTGTACTAGACGACTATCTCATTTTGTGTCTACTTTTGTAAGCCCGTACGATAACCTTTTGTACTTGTTCAAGAGTTTGTAAAAGATGTTCATTATCAATAAAAAGAACTTTTTTTTATTTTAATATTGTGTTCAATTATCTGCGTACTCTGGATATGTGCTCGTTATATCAAATACCTTGGCCTTGTGCGTTGCACAACCTAGGCATGCACTGAATCATACCCGGGGGACGACTATCAATTCCAGGAAATCGGGATACGATAATAGCTGGTCCACCATGCCCTGAAACTCACTTAAGTGATCCGTAATAGATGTCCCATCTTTGTACCGCAGACCCATCATCATTCGAATCAGGAATAATTTATTTACCCCGGTCTTCTTCGCATACAAAGATTATAGCTTATCCACAGCATTTTTGCGTGCTCAATATTGGCAAAGTGATTATACACGTTCTCGTCAATGAACTATCTGATATATCCACATACATATATATGCTCAAACTTCCAATTATCTTCTGATTTGTCACTGGACTTCTCAGAAGCAAATATTGGAAGATGCAGCTTCTTGACAAATAATAAATCCTTCATCGTGTTCTGCCAATAATGATAGTTGGTACCATTAAGGTTCATGCGCACTGGCTTCGCGTATATCTCTCCTCTCTGCTTTGTTTGTCAACCCTGACACCTCTTTAAACCCAAATCTCTGATACCACATGTTGGGAAAAAAGCGCAAAAAAGTTTTCCAAACCAGAGAGTACCTACGAGAGAACCGAGCAAAAAATACATAAACCAAAAATGCCAAACACAAATCGCATACATGAAAATTTATGACGTGGAAAACCCTTGCGAGAATAAAAAACCACTGGACGATCGGAGTCTAACCCTGAAAAGCCTCCACTAATAAAATAAGAAATACACCCACTCCTTACAAACTTCTTACCGATCCAAATAGATCACCACAACTCTTTGGAACAGAAAATAGATTACAACCACAAAGAAAAAGATAATGAGAAATACCCAAAATTGATCTCATTTTCCAAAACGGCCTCCAATCCTTCTTTCTCCTCTCCAATGTTGTAAAAACACTCTTGCCTATTTTTGCAATGTTTTAAGATATATTTTTAGGGGTAGGAACACCTAATATATATAGCCTCAAACCTACAACTAGTATTCCTATTATATATAGGAATACACAATCCAAATCCAAATCCATTGACATATTCCTATTATATGTAGTACTACCCAATCCAAATCTATTGAGGTATTCCTATTATATGTAACAATATTTAAACCAATTCTAAAATTTTTTCCACATAAGTTACTGACCCACCCACTCCAACAATAAAAATATTATAACTCTTAGTTTAAAACAATAATATGTAAAAGTTAGTAGTATTTGATTATAGTACTTCTTTTGACCAAATCTTTGTATCAGTACTGTGATCAAATATAAATATTACAAAAGCATGAAGCAAAAGTGACAAGTTTGTTATAAACTTTGTTCTAAATGCTATAATAAAACTCGTCGGCGGATTAAAAAAATAATTGAGTTTAAACTTTCTTTTTGGAAAATTAACAACCGAGTTAATAGTAAAGAAAAAATATTGTTGACACAAATATATATATATATATATATATATATATATATATAACAGGAAGTGTCTAACAGGATCCATCCACTCTTAGATTGTTAGTATAAATATTATTTTTTGTTTTAAATCATGTAAATAAAAAAAATTAATGCTAGTGATCTCTAGAAAAGTCGTGCTTAATGCACTGCCATAAAAGTTGATCCGATGACATAAAAATGTGCTACAAGACAGCCACGAACTATTTGATGCCAACAGGCAAAAGCTCGAATCCATAGTGTAAATTCAGATCTCGAAATCCGGCGCCCACAAATGTGAGTGCACCCGTACCTAATAGGTACCTAAACATAGTAAAAAAAATATATTCAAATTCAAATTATATTTAAACTCCCCACATAGTGGAAAAAAAATCCTAATAAATACCATGACATCTCACTAATCATAAAATATATTCAATATTTGATTTATATTTAAACTAAGTGCTTGATATTACTATTAAATATATATCCAAAATTTTGAAAATATATCAATCCCAAATTCTAATATAATTATTCAAATTATATATAAAATACTTTAATCTTTACTATTATAGTACGGCTTAGAAACTACTCAAAATGAGCTAAATTACTCAAAATCAGCTGGCTAAGCCGTAAGCCATATGTATATCATAAATAACCAAGAAAAACTATCGCGTGTGTTTTTTACTTCTCGCGTAGTTATTAAAAAATTAAAAATTAGAACATATAACAAATAATAGAATATGTTCAAATTTATTTATATTTAAATTAACCAATGCTATTATCTAATTAGACATATATCCAAAATTAAATATGGTATTATCTAATTAAATACATATGCAAAATTTAAAAAATTTATTTATAATAAATTATAATTAAAATATATTTAAAATATTTTAATATAATTTAATTTTTATTTAATTTTTAATAATAATATTTTTTGTATACGTGTATTTAATTTAATTTTTTTTGAATTGTTGTGAACGTGACTAGTTTGTTTAAGAGCTGCAAATCGTCAATATCAAACATTCAATTCAGAAAGACAGAACCCAAGCTTCTGTTGGTGGCAATAGTCATAAATAAGTGTGTAACCTAAGGGTTTTCTCCTAAACGAGTGAAACCTAACTGTATTTATTTTCCTTCCTCTATATATAATACTTTCCATTCCAAAAGCCACCGCCAACCTCTTCTTGTTTTTTATTTTTTATTTCACTGTTGGAAAAATTGCCCTTCTTTTTGGATCAAATTTTTTGTTTTATTTTCTCATTTTATTTTTTTCCCAAATGTTTTGTGGATTCAATGATGGCATGATGTGTTGTTCGGTTTGATATCATTACAACTATAAGTTTTTCTTCTGATGTTATTTCTTTGAGTTGACAAGTATTGAGTGTGATGCACACCATGATATATGTTATTTATTTTTATATTCTGCTTTATTATGGATTGAGACATAGATGTATTTACTATGTTATCTAAGTAGTGACCATTATGTATAACTTATATGTATTCGAGTTGGACTGGAGTCTACTTGATCATGGTTACATATTTCTAGTCCTACGTATTTCAGGACTGGGACGTGACACCTTGTATGTATTCGAGTTGGACTGGAGTCTACTTGATCATGTTTACATATTCCTAGTCCTACGTATTTTGGGACTGGTACGTGACAAAACTTCTTTTCAAGTTTGTTAAAAACTTGTGTCGAAAAAATTTACAAGATTGTTTTCCATCTTACTTGGATCTTGCTTTGAGATTGTTATCCATCTTACTTGGATCTTGCTTTGAGATTGTTAGTCCCGAGGCTTAATCAAAGAGTGTACTTGATCATGTTTACATATTCCTAGTCCTACGTATTTTGGGACTGGTGCCTGATAAAACTTCTCAAGTTTGTTAAAAACTTGTGTCAAAAATATTTACAAGGTTGTTCTCCATCTTACTTGGATCTTGCTTTGAGATTGTTAGTCCCGAGGCTTAATCAAAGATGGTAGAACGAGACCAGGAACAGAAATTCACATAAACCTTTCGGAATATCCTCTATTGAATCCTAAATTTGTAGTCGAGATAAGAGGTTCACCCACATAGTTTCCTGTCTGATTATACTCAATTTGCAACGAAGAACTATATCCAATATATCTCGATTACAACTTATGAATATTACAAACCAAAAGAACAAACTTCTCATTCTTCCTTTCAATCATAGTTTCAAACGGACAGAACAGATTATAACTTGCAGAAGAGAAGTAGAAGAAGATGATGAAACAACTATTTCTAGGGGGGTGAAGATCATCGTTAGATCACCATTGCTCAAAGCACGAGCTCATTGTCACCTCATTTATGGACTCGCACGAACTCCTGTGGACTCTAATGCAGCAGTAGCATAAACTCTCTTCATCTCTCTTTTTTGAAGTAACTTCTCAAATTGCCACAAAGAGCGGTATTTATAGGCATAGGACGAAAACCCTAATCCTAAATCTGGTCGCAAATCAGTTACAAAAAGATAGAAATGAATTAAATTCAAATCTCAGAAAAATTGGATATGAATTAATGATCATATCGTTCCATAACTGATTAAATCCGCAATCAGCAGAAGTTTACGAACATAACATATGTGCGCACAAAACTTCTTAGCAAGTCGCGCGTACACAGCCGCGAGCACAACGTCACGCGTACTACAATGCACACTCTAGAGCGTGCACAAAGTTGTATGCACTCTATCGTGCACACTACATGTTGCGCACAAACTCGTGCACGTGCGCAACAAAACGTGCACAAGTGCCTTGCGACGATGCTAACGTGCAAAGTGCGCCAACAAAGTACTACTTTGTGCCCTTGAGTCCAAGTTCGAGTCTTTTGGGGCTTAGCTTAGCTCCTAAGAAATTTTTCAAAAAAGTGACAAAAAGCATAAATGCTTTCTTTGAGGAGTTAATCAATTTAACTCCTAGAAAAATACCCCAATATGACACACACATGTGTCCCACCACACCATATGTGCGAACCTCAACACAAACAAAGCATTATATTAAGATACCACTTGGTGGTGTAGTCAATATGGGACTATTCTTCCTAGTCCAAAGGTAAAAACACCAACAGGCGTCAGAGAAAATTTTAAGATTTTTTAAGAAAATGACCATTTTTTAATTATGTGTATTCTTTTGTCGTTATATCCTATATTTTTATATTTGCAAATAACAAATTTATACTATAATCAAATAAATATAAATGAAAATATATACATTATGTTAATAATATATATATATATATATATATATATATATGTGTGTGTGTGTGTGTGTGTGTGTGTGTGTGTGTGTGTGTGTGTGTTAATGTCTGATAGTTTTTTAATTAAAAAAATTTGTACTTTGGAAAAGCAAAAGGTAACAGAAGAATAAACAATAATTTTTTAAAAAATTATGTACATAATTATTTAGCTATTTTTATTCAATTTAATGATCAATTTTAATTAGTAAAGTTAGGTAAGAACATATTTGGAAGAAAAACTTACAGTGAAATCAATTTTTTTATTATATAATAGTATAATTAGTCATGTGAAAAATATATAACTAATATAATTAAATTAACAATTTTACTTGTTCATCAGAAATCAAAATAGATAATGTTCTTGTTGGATAAAAATTGTTAGTAGTCCATCTGAAATTCGTTTTGGCTAGCATCTATAAAAATGTTATTGTTAGAATTGTCAATAAATCAAAGTAATTAATAAAATAACTAAATTACGATCGAATTAGGATTATAAAAAGTAAACAATTAATATTATACTAATAAATCAAATAAATTAATAAAATAATTAAATATTTAATTTGTTCTTTCTTTTTGCTACTTTTTTTCTTTATACTTCTTCTTATCTTCTTTCATAGTAGCATATCTTATCCTTCACACGTTTTCATTACATACTATAGTTTTACAAATTTTATAATGTGGCTTAAAAATGGCTCAAAAATTAGCCGTCCAACCGTTTGTATATCCTCATTTACATAATATAAAAAAGTAATATATATATATATATATATATATATATATATATATATATATATATATATATATATATATATATATATATAACTGCCACATATATACCTCCCCGCATAGTTAAAAAATAACATAAAATCTTTATAACTAAGTACATGGTATTATCTATTAACTGCCACATATATACCTCCCCTCATGTACATGAAAAAAATTTAGTTAGATAATACCATGTATTTAATTTAAATATAATTTGGATTTATTATAGATATGTTTTTAAATTTTTGATATGCATTTGGTTAGATAATACCATGTACTTATTTTAAATATTTAACATATTTTAGAATTTATTATGTATTTGATTAGATAATACCATATACTTATTTTAAATATTTAACATATTTTAGAATTTATTATATGTTAAGGTAGTTAGAAGGATTTAGAATTTTTATTTTTATTTTTAACTACGTGAATGGTTACATACGTAAAAGATTTTAGATTTTTTATTTATTTAAATGTTGATGATATACATACGATTTTAATGGTTCATTTAGTCGTTTCCAAGTCACATTATAAGAGGAAAGATGTTGATGATATATATATGGCTTGGACGGCTCATTTAGCCATTTACAAGCCACATTATAAGAGTAAAGAAATACATTGTCACGCTCCGATTCCGTGGAATCGATAGTCGTCCTCCGGGCGTGACGTCGTGTGTGCCTAGGTTGTGCATCGCACAAGGCTAAGGTATTTTATAAAACGAGCACATATTCAGAGTACGCAGATAATTGAAACACAAAGTTGAAACATGAAAAAGTTCTCTTTATTGATAATAAACATCTTTTTACAAACTCTTGAACGAGTCAGAGGGTTGCCGCACGGGCTTTACAAAAATTGACACAAAATGAGATAGTTGTCCTGTACATTACATCCTTTACTAAAACTTCAAAATAAGGGACCTCCAAGCGGGACAATGGCTTTCCTACGGAGCTGTATTGAGTTTAGGTTGCTAGCTCCTGGCTTCAAAATGCTTCAAGTAAGGCACGATCAGGATGCACCGACAGCTGGACTAGATTAGGCAGTGACTTCAGCTCCTCGTAGGATCTCCTTGGTGCGGGAAACCTGTTTCAACGAGGGTCGGTACATCGAAATATACTGGTGAAGGCAAGCTAACCCAACTATACCAATCAACGTGTTGTTTATATGAAGCATGCATATTATTTGTAGTCTTTCTTTCTTGCCTTAGTTCATTTTACAAGCAAACAGTATATATAGAAACTACTAAAATAAACTTGTCACCGTTTAGTAACTTTTACATGTCCGTCTGAACCACCTACACAATACTTACCATATCCTTCCCTGGCACGAAGACACAAGTTAGCTTTGCATAGGTTTAAATATACATGGCAATCACTGGCAAGATGCCATAAAGGATGGGTTATAGTCTCGAGCAAGAATGATATGCAACGCAGGTGGCGAGCCCCGCTGCATAACGTTCCGTCCATAACAGACGACTATACAAATCGTTCCGTCCGGATCGGATCGGTCCCAGCACCCCGGTGACCATCCGCAAAAATCAAAAATCTTCTGCACAAGTTGTCTGTGATCAAACAGACTCCATATTAAGCTATAAATCAGTACAGTTTAAGGCAACATGAGCACAAGACAAGTAGCAAGACATGATTCATTTTAGATAGTCTCTCTGATCAGTTTATTGAATAGCAATGTGTGTTCTATAGATAGCAAAATTTATAAAAGAAGTATAATTTCAAACTAAAATTGATGCATAGGCAGAATATTCCAAACAAACTAGTATGCAATAAGGTAACCGTTCATAAGTAAAATTAACAAGCATAAAGCAGTCCAAGTCTATTTTTTTTTATCTTGACATCTTTTAGTTATTATTTTGGTATCATTTGATCGGGGCAAGCAAGAATGCAAGATTTTTAGATGTGAAGACTTGGAAGAAGGGTCAACTGAATCGAATATAAGCCACTCACAAGTTGGTTGGAAGGAAAGAAAAGAGGTGCTTTAAGACTCCGCTCGCACGTCGCCTACTGCTCGTTCACCTGCATTGCCACGAACAGCTGATCAATACCACTTCTACTCTTTCTAAGCTCGGAATTGAAGTACAGTTCAACGAACGAAAATAATGAAATCTATCGAAACCGTTCAAGAAAACACAAACAAATCCTAAAACCAACTCAAGGCACGAAAGCAACAAAGCGACAGCAAAACTAGGCAAGAAAATAATGCAGCAGAGATGTCCCTCTTGACTCTGCCGCTAAGTCCATCCTCGGGGTACGGTCCGTTGAAAATGGGAAACGATTCCGAAGAAGCAAATCCATAAAGAGAATAAGATCTTGTTTCAATTTATCCCGATCGAACGATACCGACTTGTATTTTTTAGCCGCGCTCCCCGAATAGGGGGAACGGGGCACCACATACATATCCTATAAAAATATATCTATCCTAAATTCTAATATAAATATTCAAATTATATCTAAAATATTTTAATATTTACTATTATAGTATGACTTAGAAACTACTCAAAATGAGTTGTCTAAACCGTAAGCCGTATATATCATCAATTATTAGCATAAAAATTTATAAAAAAACTACGGTGTGTGTGTTTTTTTTTTCTCGCATAGTTATTAAAATTTAGAACATATAACAAATAATAAAATATGTTAAAATTTAAATTATATATAAATTAACAAATGTTATTATCTAATGAAATATATACCCAAATTTAAACATGATATTATCTAATTAAACACATATCCAAAATTTTTAAAACTTATTTATAATAAATCATAATTAAAATTATATTCAAAATATTTTAATATAAATATAAATTTTATTTAAATTTTAATAATAATATGATTGTTTATACGTGTATTTAATTTTTTTTATTGAATTTTATCAAAAAAATTTATACAGAGCATCATAGTTTGCCTTAATTCCATACAGAGCATCAAATTTAAAAAAAATCATTCAGAGCATCAAAATGCCTATCAAATAGACATTTTTTATTTTTTAATATTATATTTTGGGTTAACTTTTTTTACGTTTTAATGCCATTAACGCTAACAAAATTGAAAAAGGAAAACGCACCTTGGAAGGGCATTTTCTCTAGGGCATTTTTCTTTTTTATTAATTTTTTACTCTCTCCTGTCCGCTCTCTCTCACGGGTCACTCTCTCTCTCTCTCTCTCTCCCTCCCTATCACTCTCTCTTACATCTCTCACACTCTCTCTCAACTCTCCATCTATCTCTCTTTCTCTCTATCTCTTTCTCTCTCTCTCATTCTCTTTCCTCTCTCTCTATGTCCCTCTCTCTCTCTCTCTTTCCCCCTCTCTCACTCGCCCCTCTCTCTCTCTCTCTCAACCTGTCACTCTCACCCTCTCTTTACTCTCTTTATTTACTCTTTATGTCACTCTCATCCCCCTCTTTACTTTCTCTCCCTGTCACTCTTTCCTCTGTCACCTTTTTTGTATGCTAGTATACTAGATAATACTAGTCTTTGTACAATAGGTGATGTTCAATTTATAACGTTCAATCTATAATGTTTATATTTTAACGGTTAAATTAGCTTATATATATGACTCATTTATTTTGTATATCTCATCCACTCTTACTCTCTTCACCATATTTTTTTTCATTCAGGAAATAGCTTACAATCGGTGAATTCAGAAATCAAATTCAAGACAGAAGATACTTTCATCCATTATCTCCTACCATTTTTGCCTAAACTATTTCTTGACATACATCTGTAAGTCTCAATTCATATAAAAGTTTGTGACTATGGATTAAAATTTAGTAATAATTTGCTACCATGGAGGTATACTAGATGTATTATCTTACCAAGGAGGTAATACTCATCTTATTACAACTTATAAAAATATCATATTAACTAGTTTGCGTAGTATTATTTTTAATTTTTTATAAATTTACAATAAGGTGATTTTATGAAGATGCGTTGATAATTGTAGATTATGGAAAATATGGAATTTTATTGTTAAAAATAATTTAGTTTTATCTTGTATTAAAATTTACATTATTCCATCACTAGCAAATATCGATAAAACTATCAATTCAAGTTGTCAACATTTTTGTGAGTAACCAAGATTTTAATATTGGTCCTAGTTGTATAAATCACACTGAACTGAACTCTGATACTGAAAACAATGATGTTGTCACTACCACATCCTGAAAATAGGAGTATTTTTGTCATTTTATATATTATAGATATTGTGTGTATTTATTTTAAATAATTGCATGATATGTGTATTTATATATATATATATATATATATATATATATATATATATATATAGTGTTCTCTAAGGTTTGAGCTAGTAAACTTGACCTAGAAGCCCACTAGATGAACCCCTGCCCAAAATATAGGGTTATGAATTTAATTTATATTATTTAGGATTAATTTATTGAGGTTGTAATTAATTGCCGTAATTTTATTTCATTGTTGCGCCTTACCGTTGCTTCGATATTTAGAGCGCTACCCTAGCTTTTGTCTTCCAATAAATTTTACAACCCTGTCCTAGTCGTGCCCGCCTTTCATTCTGACCTTTGTGTAACTCATAAAAATGCTCTCTTGTGCTTCATTTTAGTCGCACAATATTCATCGTAGACGTTATTATTTATTTCCAATAAATTTAACTTTGTATCCTTGTGTGTTCCAATCAAAATTGGAGACACAATCTCGACCCATTTCGTATAACCCAAATTAGGGCAATATTCTATTCTAAGTCTTCTATGTCCATGACACTTGTGTCCCACCTAATTTTAGTCCCATGTACTTCTAATTTATTTTAGAACACCAATTGCATTAATTTTTAATTAAATAAAACCAAAACCCAACTTTGTACAATTTTCTAATTGTTGGGCATTTTTATGCAAAAGTGCATTAAGGTGCATATGAAGAAACCTATTTCTTCTTCATGTAAAATTTTTCATAATTTTTGGGAGTGTGTAACTCAACATCAACCTCCTTAAACCATAGTCCTCCAAACTTTGAACCAAATGCAATCCTAGCCATCCATTTTGAATCTAGGGAATCATAGCCCTGGAATACCTACATGAGAACCCTTTTTCCAAATGTTGACCAAGTCAAACTTTTTTTAGGTCAACCCAACACCATGTGTATATAAATATTTCCTTCTTTAAATTTTTCCTTTATTTTTTTTCCATCACCCAAATACCAAACAGCCGACTTTCTTTACTATTCATCTCCTTCCCCTTCGGTCGACTGAACTCGGAGAAGCCAGCACCGACCCGCAGGAGCAGCCCTCTGCTGTCCACCACCCTCGCCTGAGCCCCCTCGACTCGTCCCCCGCTGCCAGACTTTGCCGGAGCCGCCATCAACCTGCTGCCATCACCGCCTCCACACGATGTCCAACCCGCCAGCCTGCACGACCGCCTGACCCGCTTGTACCCGACCCTCCTGTCCGTCTCTTCCTCATCGATATTCCCACCAGAGTAGCAACGCCCCGACTACCACCATGTCTTCTCCTCCATCCACGAGCAGACCCAACGCCGAGCCACCGCACCCGCCGGAGCTAGTCCCGCCACGCTCAACTGAACCCCGCGGTCACCCCCGTTCCTCCAGTCGACCCGACCAACGCATCCCTCCTCCGCCTGAGACTGTCTCGACACAGCCATCACCCGACCACTGAGCACTCCTCCCCGACCACTTCCCTCCTTCCTCCGATGATCTCCCTGACCGCCAGCACGACCACCACAGTCCCTCGAGTCCTCCACCGTTATAGCACGACTCCGTCCACAACCACCAGACTTTTCCTCCTCCTTCTCTTCCCCTCCGGTAGTCTCACCTTTATCACCATTACCATTATCATCATTACCTTAACTATCATCATCATCATCACCATCGCCATCGTCGTCATCGTCGTCATCGTCGATCTCGTGCGTGCCCGCCAAGGTTCGTACCTGTCCCCCTCCTTCGTGATTTCATGTACGTATGTTTATATATATTCCATTAGTATATGTTTAATAGGTATATAATTGGTATATATATATACATATATATAGTATATATACTCAATTAATATACAGTTGGTATATGTATATTATTCATTGGTATATATATATATACATATATACACACATATATATATATATATATATATATATATATTGTATATGTATTTAATTGGTATATATATAAATTGTAAGTAATTAATGTTATATGCTAGTTAAGACTATGTACATTTATAGATGTACTAGGAGACCTAGTGTTAGTTACGAATATCTCGTAGCTACATTGACCATGTGACCCTGAGTGATTATAAGTGTCTGCCTTGTGTACACTAACGTACTGGCGAGACCCGTGTTATTTTGACTGTCTAATCTTGTACAGTAATTACAGATGTGACACCCGTGCAATCAGACGCACACTTGACCCTAGTTGACCAGTGTCATACCTAGTGTAGCCCCTGAGTTTAAAGTATTTATGATTGTGTGAATGTTAGTGTGATGTTTGATGCAATATTGTATTATTTAATGATGTCTATAGGAATATTGGATTTTCAGACAAGACCTCAAAAATTGAATATTGTTATTGCCAGCAACATGACCCTCAGGCGAGTACATTCTCTGACAGTTTTTATTATGTTGATTATCTCTATAATTCTAGTTGTATAGCGTACATGATTCTGACACTGTTGTTTACATGAGTTGGCATCATCGAGACCTGTCACGAGGAGTCATGATTTGGAATCCATCGTGCTAGTTGGGGAAATAGGGAAATATTAGTAGCTTATGTGATCATACTCAACTTTACTTGCATCATAGCTCACCCACACCTCACGTCGGTGCAGCCTAACCATTACATGCCTCACAGCCTGTTACATGTGATTAGCCTGACTATTGCTTGCATCATAGCTATCTGGATGGTTAGTCTGATCTTACATAAATCATAGTTAATCATATGCAACAAGCCTGATCAGTCCCAAGATGATCACATGATATGCTAATATTTCACATACTTAGCTAGATGTTCTTGACATATATCTCTAGTATATTGATCTAGCATTCCTTATATTCTAGCTCTATTCTAGCATTCACTGATATTCCAGTTTATTGTTCTTGCATTCACTTGTATTCCTGTACATTGCTAGTATGTTATTGATGATGACATATGCTTGTATTTCTATTTCCAGTATATTCATGCTCGTCAGTATTTCTTATTTCTAGCAGTTATATACATCTTGTATTTCTTTACACTTATTATAGTTTTGTCAATATATGTGGAACTGATGTTAGAGATATACTTTATTCCATCCTGACTGAAAATATTTTTTCAGACTATGACTTAGAGGACTTATCTCCAGCATACTTGAAGATTTGGATGTTATGGATTGCAGGTTAGATTATTTTATTGTTTACACTTGTCTTGTGTTTTATTTATTTTCTTTGATATCTCATCGTGCTTAGTTATGTGATTGAGTATTTCATATTATATTGTGATATCTATGTCTCCTTATGGAGTTGGATATTCATGTGAGATTGATTAGATAGTATCATGACCTAGACAACATTCTACCATCGATATTGCGGTGTAGGCTGGATGTGCCCGCGTACTCGTGCCTAAATTTCGGGTGCAGGTTGTAACAGATGTTGACGATGAAAACAGTGATAATTTGGTTAAAAATTTAGATTATCATTTAGATGATAATGATGCTAATGTAGCTGGTTGCATTCCCGTGTTAATTGTTGGCAGACAATTTGATTCTCCTCAGGATTTTCAAAATTTTATTACTGACTTAGCAATTGCATATAAATTTAGTTGTTCATCTAAACATAACAATTATCAAAGAATAGTGTATACTTGTGATTCTCCGAACTATTGTTGGGGAGTATACGCTAAAGCTAATGGTGATGGTAGTACATTTAAAATTCGTACATTTGAAGGTAGAAATTTATGTTTAGATGGATTTACAGGAGGACATCATTCACTAGCCACTACTGCATGGGTAAAAAATAAAATAATAGGTAAAATTAGAGATAACAACTCGTTTAGTCTGGCACACGTTGTACACAATATACTTTGAGAATATCGGATATATATTACATATTCCAAAACTTGGAGAGCTAGGAAACTTGCATTATCTGATATTAACGGCAGTTATGTTGATGCATATGATAGGCTTGAGAAATATTATTTTACAATTATGGAAATAAATTTTGGTAGAAAATATTTTTTTAAAACAATAAAAAATAATGTCTTTCAAAGAATATTTATTTGTTTCAAGGCTTGTATGGATGGTTTCTTAAGTGGTTGTTTACCTGTTATTAGTATTGATACAACTTTTCTTACATCTAAATTCTAAGATAATTTATTTGTTGCTTGTTCTCATGATCCAAACTATCAACTATATTCTATTGCTTATTGTGTTGTCGAGAATGAAAAAACTGAGTCGTGGACATGGTTTTTAAACTGTTTGAAAATATCTTTCGAAAGTTATTTTGAATGGTGGGATAGTATTTTATTTATATCTGATAAGCAGAGAGGATTAATTCGTGGAATGCGAATAATTTTTTCAAACCCTTCCTACTTTTTTTTCTATTCAACATGTTAAACAAAACTTAAAAAATCAATGTCCTCGTACACCCACATATCTACAATATTTAGACAAACTTGTCCGATCTTATAATAAGGTTGATGCGAATGGTTGGTTCAAAATAATAAAATCTACTGATATAAATGTTTCCATTTGGATTGTAGGGTCAAACGAATAAAATTGTAATTTTTTTCACTGGATAACAACTTATGCACCGTGCCCACGATTAGATATTAACACTTCGATCATTACTGAATATTTTAATAATTGGATTAAAATTTGCTTGACAAACCAATATCAATATTGCTTGATGGTATAAGAGCAAAAATAATAACACTTCACGAAAAGCATCGAACAAATGCTGAAAAGATGAAAACAAAGGTTTATCCAAGGATGATGAACATTATGACACGTATTAGGGGAGAGTCACACCATTTTCAGTTATTGCGTTTTAATAATAATAAATTTGAAATATGTGATCATGAAACAAGTAGATGGTATGTGGTTAAAATAGACCGTAAATAGTGTACATGTGGTCGGTGGTAACATACTCTACTACCATGTGAACATGCTTGCTTTACATGTCATTCTTCTAATGTACCAGTTGAAAGTTATTATCATGTTGAATTTTCTATTACAACACTTAGAGTTGTATACATGACATGTATGAAATCGATCCAGTCCCCTACACTCCTCAAAGTAAATCGGTAAGAGGTCAAATTGGAGTACCACTTTTTAGGCGTAGAGCTGGCAGACCGAAGAAGAATCCTATAATGACAAGAGAATTGTCAACAAGAGATCTTCGTTGCAGTAATTATGACGGGCTAGGACACAACAAAAAGAGTTATAGAAACCAATCGAGATAGTGAATATTATGATTGTATCTTTTAGAGTAATTATAATTATGATTTTACATTGTTATAATATTGTAATTGAAGTTGCTGAACTTTCGAATAAAATAAACATCATATTACTAAAATTTAAAGACAAACAAAATATTGTCAAATATTTATTTATGGAGAAATTACTATCCCCCTCTGGTATCCCTTCTATAATCTCTTTGATCTACTCTCCTAAGACCTAGCCTATCTTTCCTTTCCTTTGTACCCTCCGATGGTGGAAAATATAAATGGAAGTCTGGATCAAGGCTGGATGAGCCAAACAATGAAGTGCTAGTCTCCTGCAGGTAATAATTCTAATCCCAGTCATGAGAAGCAGCCTGTGGCGTGGCATCATAAATCTTGTATGTGCCCTCGTTGCTCTAGGATATGCTTTCGTAACTCTGGAATGTGTCATTGTCATGTTGTGGCCTGCCCTCGTAAGGTTGTGACATGTGGTGTCCCGTTCCCCCTATTCGGGGAGAGCGGTTAAAAAATACAAGTCGGTATCGTTCGATCAGGATAGATTGAAATAAGATCTCATCCTCGTTATGGATTTGCTTTTTCGGAATCGATTCCCATATTCAGTGGACCGTGCCCCGAGGATGGACTTAGCAGCAGAGTCAAGAGGGACATCTCCGCTGTAAGTTTTCTTGCCTAGATTTTATTGTCGCTTTGTTGCTTTCGTGCTTTGAGTTAGTTTTTGGATTTGTTTGCATATTCTTGAAAAGTTTTGATAGATTACATTATTTTTGTTCATTGAACTACACTTCAATTCTGAGCTTGGAAAGAGTAGAAGAGGTAACGATCAGCTATTCATGGCAATGCAGGTGATCGTGCAATAGACGATGTACGAGCGGAGTCTTGAAACACCTCTTTCCTTTCTCCAACCAACTTGTGAGTGGCTCTATTCAATTCAGTTGCCCTTCTTCCAAGTCTTCACATCTAAAATCTTGTATTCTTGCTTGTTCTGATCAAACGATACCAAATAACCTGATCAGTCTTTTTTATAGCAAGGTATGTTCTGTACATAGCACAATTATAGAAGAAGTATACATTCTAACTAAAATTGAAGCATAGGAAGAACATTCTATATGAACTAGCACCTCTTTCCTTTCTCCAACCAACTTATGAGTGGCTCTATTCAATTCAGTTGACCTTTCTTCCAAGTCATCACATCTAAAATCTTGTATTTTTGCTTGTTCTGATCAAACGATACCAAATAACTTAAAGATGTCAAGATAAAAAGGAATAGACTTGGACTATCTTATGCTTGTCAATCAACTTATGAAAGGTTACCTCATTGCATGCTAGTTTATATAGAATATTCTGCCTATGCTTCAATTTTAGTTAGAATGTATACTTCTTCTATAATTGTGCTATGTACAGAATATACCTTGCTATGGAAAAGACTGATCAGGGAGACTATGCTAAATGAATCATGTTATACTACTTGTCTCCTGATCTTATTGCCTCAAATTGCATAAATTGATAACTTAGTATAGACGCCATTTGATCACGGACAACTTGTGCACAAGGTCATAGTTCCTGTGGACGGTCGCTGGGATACTGGCACCGATCCATTCCGGACAAAACTCCATAATAGTCTCACAAACTGGACGGGATGGCTGGCAGCGACACATGTACCTCCGCTATCTGCGTTCTGAGACTATAACTCATCCATTATGGCATCATGCCAGTGATCCCTCGTATATTTAAACATATGCAAGCTAACTTGTGTCTTCGTGGCAGGGAAGGATATGGTAAGTATTGTACAAGTAGTTTAGACGGGCAGGTAAAATTCACCGAATGGTGGAAAGTTATTTTAGTAAATTTTTATATCAATGCTTGCTTGTAAAATAAACTAAGACAAGATAGAAAAACCACAAATAAGTTGCATACTTCATATAATCAACGTATTGATTGGTATAGTTGGGTTAGCTCACCTTCACCAGTATATTTTGATGTACTGACCCTCGTTGAGGCAGGTTCCCTGCACCAAGGAGATCTTGCGAGGAGCTGAAGCTACTTTCCATTCTAGTCCACCAACCGGCACGTCCAGATCGTGCCTTAGTTGAAGCATTTTGAAGACCCAGAAACTAGCCCACTTAACTCATGCAGCTCCGAGGAAAATCCATAGTCCCGCTTGGAGGTCTTAAGATTTTAAAGTTTTAGTACAAGGATGTAATGTACAAGACAACTATCTCATTTTGTGTCAACTTTTGTAAGCCCGCGTGGTAACTATCCAATTCATTCAAGAGTTTGTAAAAGATGTTCATTATCAATACAAAGAACTTTTTTATGTTTCAACTTTATGTTTCAATTATCTGCGTACTCTGAATATGTGCTCGGTATAAAAAATACCTTGGCCATGTGCGATGCGCAACCTAGGCACGCATGGCATCACGCCCGGGGGATGACTATCGATTCTACGGAATTGGGATATGACATATTGGTATCAGAGCACATCTTCAAGTTCTTTTGACCCTCATGTCAAAAAAGTTTCTTTAACGATCTATTTCCTATGCGAACTCTTGAACTCGTTAGGCCAAAATGAGATACATTTCATACAATGAGTCCATAATACATTATGATCCTAACATAAGTTACCTTCTTTTGGAGGAATGGCTCAAGCGCAAGCATCATCGCTAGCACCGGGTGGAACCCAAGCCCAAGAAAGTAGTTCTGGCATATCGAAAAGTTCAAGAAGTCAGCGAGCCATGTCCTGTGGCGATCCCATTCAGCAAATGATGTGGATGCTTGAGGTTAGCCAACAAAGAGATGAGGCTCATTATGAACAAGCAGGAAAGCGCGCGAAAGAGAGGCAGAGCAAGTTTTAAGACAACCTAGAAGCCCGATTTGTAGTCCAGCAAAAGCAGATAGATAGCCTACAACAGATCATGCAGCCTTGGCCTCCAACCATTCCATGACAACAGTAGCGACACCGGTGGAGCAACCCGTGCCTGAAGTCAAAATGCCTTAAACTCCAAGGAAGAAAGATGTGACTACCTTCTACTTTGCCGACTTTAAGAAGGTCTGCAATACGGCGTTTAAGGGGACTGAAGACCCAATCGTGGCTCTAGATTGGTTGGCAGAACTTGAGAATCACTTCAAACTTCTAGAGGTACCTGAGTAGAAGTGTATCGTGTATGCCCAACTACAGCTTCTCTTGAATGCGCACGATTAGTAGTACGTGCATCGAAGATCTCTTCCAGTTGACGATGAAGAGGAGATGATCGCGTGGGCTACCTTTCGTGGCGCATTCGAAGAGGAGTTCATACCTCCTCCCGTTCGTCAGCATAAGGGGAATGAGTTCGTATAGCTACGTCAAGGCAATATGACCGTAAAGTAGTACTCTGCCGAGTTCAATCGGCTCACCAAGTTTGAAAGCTCATATTTACCTGATGCGGCGAGTCATGCTAGAAGATTTGAAGGCGGCATGCGACCTACCACCCATGCATACGTGGTCGTTCCTCAGTATGAGACTATGCGGGGAGTTCTCAACCATATCCTTAATATTAAACTATAGTATCCTCCCGTTGCTGCCGGCACTGTGCATTCCAATCACAAATGCCATAGCAACGAGAAAGAAAATAACGTTGCAAAGCGTCCAAAAAATGGCGGTCACCGGGGTCCCAACTCAGGAAAAAATATGATCATTACAGACGGACCGGGCACACTGTAAAAGACTGTGGACGAAAGCTCGGGTTATGCCTCATATGTGAAGATCCAAACCATGCATATTATGACTGTCCAAACTACTCTGAACGTCGCCCTCAACATCCAAATCCTACCATAGCACCCCAAGCCAACCTTGCCATGCCTCAACAAGAATGTCGTCAAGCTCAAGGCCGGGTGTATAATATGATACGGGAAGAAGCCCTGGCATCGGACACCGTTGTGTCAGGTATATTGCTTTTTAATAATATACCCGCACGTGTGCTATTTGATTCTAGTGCAACGCATAGCTTTATATCGACAAATTTTACCGTAGAAAACAATATAGAAATGATATCATTGTATGTAGATCTTAGTGTTAGCACCCCGTCGGGCACTAAAATACCTGTCCACTCAGTATGTCAAGGATGTTACGTCTGTATTGGAGGAAGGAAACTCTCGCTCGATGTGTTAGTCCTAGATAATTGGGATTACGACATAATTTTGGGGATGGATTGGCTCGGCGCTTGCTCGACAACTATTGAATGTGCAAAGAAATGAGTCATCTTCCGCCTACCTGGAGAAGCCAAATTCTGCTACACGAGTAGTCCAGTAACAGATGCGACCAGGGCCTACATGGTAATTTTGGGGATATTTGCTCAGCGGATGCTATACTCTGGCTGTGAGGGATACCTAGTTTCTGTTCGGGACACGCATTTGGATTATGCAAACTTTGAGTCTTCTTCTATTGTGGTGGAGTTTTCCTGATGAATTTTCGAGCGAACTACCCGATATGCCACCTGACCGAGAGATCGAGTTCACTATCGACACATTTCCAAATACTCAACCGATTTCCAAAGCTCCGTACAGAATGGCCCCTGCTGAACTAAAGAAGTTAAAGTGCCAACTTCAGGAACTGCTAGATTGTGGGTACATTCGTCCGAGCGTGTCTCCTTGGATGCACATGTGCTCTTCGTAAAAAAGAAAGATGAAACGTTGTGACTCTACATCGATTATCGAGAGCTAAATAAGGTCACTGTCTGAAATAAGTATCCTTTGTCCATGATAGATGGCCTCTTTGATTAGTTGCAAGGAGCATCGGTATTCTCAAAAATTGATCTTCGCTCGGGCTACCACCAACCAAATATTAAGCCCGAGGACATGTCGAAGTCTGCTTTCCAAACCCGTTATGGCCATTATAAGTTTTCTGTTATGCCGTTTGGACTCATGAATTCTCCTGCCGCTTTTATGGATTTGATAAACCGTGTGTTCTGACCCTTCCTCGACAAATTTGTGGTAGTTTTTATTAATGATATCTTAGTGTACTCAAAAAATAAGGATGAACACGTAGGACACCTGCGGATGGTACTTCAAACTCTTCGAGATAATAAGTTGTACGCGAAGCTAAGCAAGTGCGAGTTCTGGTTGGACAGCATATCCTTCCTTGGGCACATTATTTCTGCAGAGGACATCTTAGTTGACCAAAAGAAAATAGAAGCCATCGTTAAATAGAGGAGGCCTGAGTCAGCTAGCGACATTAGGAGTTTTCTTCGTCTAGCAGGCTACTATAGAAGATTTATAAAGGACTTTACAAGAATCACCTCACCTCTGACCTAGCTCACTCGGAAGGGAGTAACATTCGCACGGACGAATGACTATGAAACTTTATTTATAGAGTTAAAGCAACGCATCATCTCAGTACCAATTCTTACCATTCCAGACGGACCAGATAATTTTAAGATATATAGCAACACCTCGGGAAAGGGTTTGGGATGTGTCCTTATGCAGAGGGACAAAGTGATAGCTTTTACATCGAGGCAGTTGAAGCCTCACAAGAAAAACTATCCAACGCACGACTTGGAGCTAGTAGTGGTGGTGTTCGCACTGAAGTTGTGGCGCCACTACCTCTATGGCATACCGTACAAGATCTATACGGATCATAAAAGTTTAAAATATCTCTATACCCAAAAGGATTTAAATCTACGACAATGGCGTTGGCTTAAACTCCTTAGCGACTTTGACTTGATGATCAAATATACACCGGGCAAGAGTAATATTGTAGTTGATGCACTGAGTCGAGTGTTGTTATGACCCAAACCCGATGTAAGGGTACAAGTCGAGAACAATGCCAAGCCTACATCACAGAATCGACGGTAGAACGCTGTTTGGGTAATCTATCTAACAATATAATGAGCCACCAACAATATCAATATACTCAATCATAGATCTAAGATAAAAATGAGCATGAATATGATAAAGAATAGAATAGTCACATACAACTCATGAGTCTAAAATATTAACATCAAGTCTGAAGAAATACTAAACAATAAGCTAAAGATAAATCCAGTACAAAAGAATACTAAGAAGCTACAAGTGCCAGGTCATCTGTCTCAGTCGGGATAAGTCCCTCTTGAGCCAGTGTCTCTGACTCTAAACCAACAACATCCTGAGGCCCATAATGTGTAGGGTACCACTCTTCTGTGTCATCTGGAAAAAATATATCCAGTCAGGAAAGAAGCAGAGTACATCTCTAATAGCAGTTCTAATCAATGATAAAAACTATTCTAATCAATGATAAAAACTTTGTAACAGTAAATAAATATGAATATACAAGATGCAACAATAGATACAAGAGAGATATATAATTAGAAAATACTAGAAGTAAATACAAGAATGAACAATATAAAATGAACAAGAATACTAATAACTAAGTGAGTGAGTACTAGCTTTAACATATGATCGACTTGGGAACTTGATACATGATTTATGGTCTGGATAATCATACGTGTGGTGTATGATTAACACTATACAAGAACAAGATACAAGATGGGTATGATCACATATCTACTCTATATACTCCCCAATCCTGACTGGTATAGTGGATCCAACCATGGTACGCTATGGCACGGGATTCCCTAGGAAGGTAGCAAGTCTCCCCGAGAATCAGTGTCTGTACATATACAAGGAGAAAAATAAAACAATACTTGCACAAAATATACCATATACCAAGGAATAATATCTCATGACGAGATCCGAATATACCAATCCATGTAACTATCGTGTCAAGAAAATATGGATATCTACACTAGATACAATGAACATAGAGGATGTCATAAATGAGAAACTATCAGAGAATGTACTCACCTGGAGTTCGATGAATAGTCTCACAGATGTCTGATATAGTGTCTCAAAGACCTAGATAGGGAATAAAACATCAATACAAGGTTTCAGAATGAAAATAAATTAAACTAGTCAACTTCTAGGTCAATAAGCCATTTCTAAGTCAAAATAGTCAAAATAGGTCAACTCTAAGTCAAACTGGTCAAACTTGGTCAAAATACCTATTTCTAGGTTGCATGAGTCTATCTCAAAGTTGTTGGGATCATAAACTATGAATCTAGGTCATACAAGCAAAATCTAGGATACTAAGATACCGTATCACAAGATACGCAAACAAGAGGTATAAAATATCATATATACATATCCAAACAATATTAAATAATAATAAAATCCTAATTACAATTACTAAATGGATACCTTAGTTTGGAACCAATGCGGTATCGTACTACTAAATCCCCCTCTTGATACCCAAACCCAATACCTTGGGTATCCTCAATACCTTGGCACTTACCTTGGTATCTCAAGGTAATTGTCTAACACTGAACTTAAATATATGCTAATCAATTAGCTACTAAATATAACATACTAATATAATACAATACTTATAATATATATAGTTTAGCATCTAACTAATACCTTATCATACATATATCTACTTACTAATAACTTACCATACATAGATATATGTATAGTTACCAACTATAACCCATAACTAACTAACTATTATACTAACAATGCATATACTACTAACCCAACTAGCTAACTTACAACTTGTTAGCCCTCCCAGATACACGCTGCTGCTCCCTTGAGCTTGCATTAGCTGTTGCTTTTGCTATTGCTACTGTTGTCGCTAATGCTGCTGTTGTTGTTGCTGTTGCTGTTGCTGTCGCTATTTCTGCTGCTGTTGTCGCTAATGCTGTTGCTGCTGCTGTTGCTAATGATGCTGCTGCTGTAGCTATTTCTGCTGCTGTTGCTGTCGCTAATGTTGTTGTTGCTGTTGCTATTGCTGCTGTTGCTAATTAGTGTCGAGCCCCCTTCTCTTATACAATAACACACACATATATACACACTAATATATATATATATATATATATATATATATATATATATATATATATATATATATATATATATATATACACACTAATATATATATATATATGATACTATATCTATGTGTGTATGTTATATCTATCTAACTATATGTATACATTGTGGATGTGTACACAATGTATACATATAGTTAGATAGATATAACATACACACATAGATATAGTATCATATATATATATATATATATATATATATATATATATATATATATATATATATATATATATATATATCATCTCATATACGTACCCATATATATATAACATACAAGTATATATATATAACATAAGTATACATATATAACATAACTTATTCAATAGCTATTATATATATATATATATATATATATATATATATATGATACACTAACACATATAAGTATATATATACATAACAATATATATATACATACATATAAATATATTTATTATAAGTGACTAAAAATAATATGGAATTAGATCTAGAAATGAAATGCAACCAACACGTGGAGTGTATCGTACCAGTATCATACTAGATCTATGATACGTTTGCGACACAAGTCCACCACACAACCAAACATACCCCGAATGATACGAGTAAGTCTAATAAATAATTTATGAACAATACGAAGAGTCAAATACATAACTACATATCTGTGTCAAAATGTGACATACACAAAGTCCCGTGTCGGAGGAAAAACTCCAAAATCAATACGTATCACCAAATTATTAGTATATGACCTACACGTACCCAATTGTAGACACGACACTAGCCACAAACACATAAACACATATCAAATTGATCTATAGGACCAACTGATAAATACAAGTGTCAATCTCGGAATTCTTCCAAAATTGACATAAAAAATACCATAACTTTCTCAATAGGCCTCCTATGAACTCAAATCCAAATCCAATGAGTAGCCTATGCATATGGGTTGATTTTTCATGGTTAAATATTATATTTATAACATAAATTAAGGGAAAAAACTAAATTATACCTATTTGGATATGGATTCCTAATGCAACCTCTAAATATGATAAAATTGGCCTCCAACTTGTAGATCATTGCTCCTCTTTGTAGATCCTTACTTTCTCCTTCTATATCCTTGATCCACTAGCCTCCAATGATGATTTGGGAATGAATTAGAATAAAATTTGGTAGGAAAATTGCCATGCCCTGATTCTATAGAATCGATAGTCGTCCCCCGGGCGTGACCGCCATGCGGGCCTAGGTTGCGCTCCGCACAAGACTAAGGTATTTGTTTCGCATAGCGAGCACATATTTAGAGTACACAGATAAATTAAAAACATAGATTTGAAACATGAAAAAATTTTCTTTATTAATTGTATGAACATCTATTACAAACTCTTAAACTGAGTCATAAGGGTTACCGCACGGGCTTACAAAAGTTGACACAAAATAAGATAGTTGTACTGTACATTACATCCCTTTACTAAACTTTAAAATATACGACCTCCTGGTGGAATGATGGCTTTTCCTCGGAGATGCATATTTGCTTGGGTTGCTAGCTCCTTGCTCAGAATGCTTCAAAAGGTGGCACGAACAAGGCGTGCCTACAGCTGGACTGGATCGAGAAATAACTTCTGCTCCTTGCTAGGCTCTCCTTAGCGCGGGAAACCTATTTCAACGAGGGTCAGTACATCGAAACATATTGGTGAAGGTAAGCTAACCCAACTATACCAATCAATATATTGTTTATATGAAGCATGCATATTTATTGTGGTCTTTTTATTTTGCCTTAGTTCATTTTACAAGCAAGCAATATATAGGAATTTACTGAAATAAACTTGCCACCTTTCGTTGACTTTTACTTGTCTGTCTGAACCACCTGCACAATACTTACCATGTCCTTCCCTGCCACGAAGACACAAGTTAGCTTTGCATAGGTTTAAATATACGAAGGAATCATTGGCTTAATGCCACAAGGGACGGGGCATAGTACATGAATAAAATAACAAGTAATGCAATAAACAGGGGTATCACAGTTTATTCTATCCGAAATAGGCGACTATTCAGGAGTTTCGTCCGGATCAGATCGGTGTTAGTGTCCCAGCGACCATTCGAGGAACTAAGACCTTGTGCACAAGTTGTCCGTGATCAACGTAGTATACTAAGTTAGCAGTTGAGGCATTCAGGATAATTATCAGGCACAGGACAGTAACAGGACTAGATCTACTTCTAAATAGTCTTCCTATTTATTTTATTGCATTCAAGATAAGTTATATACTTAGCATAATTTAAAAAAGAAGTATGTATTCTAACTTGTTGTCACGACCCGTACCCGGGGTAAGGGTACTAGTCGGAAACAACGCCCAGCCTACGCCGCAGAATCGGCGGTAGAACGCTGTCTAGAAAGTCTATCTAATATAATGAACTACCAAAAGATAGTGTACTCAATCACAGAACTAAGATAGAATGAACACGAATCAGATAAGAATAGAATAGTCACAATACAACTCATGAGTCTAAAATAATACATCAATGAGTCTGAAGAAAAAACAGAAATAAGCTGGAGACAAATCCAGTACAAAGAATACTACAAAACTATAAAGCTACAACTCCAGGGTCAACTGTCTCAGTTGGGATAAGTCCCTTTTGAGCCAGGGTCTCAGAATCTAAACCCACAACATCCTGGGATCCATAATAGGTAGGGTACTCCTCAGTGTCATCTGGAAAAATATATCCAGTCAGGAAAGGAGCAGAGTACAACCCTAACAGCAGTTCTCAAATAATGATAAAAACTATGTAACAGTAAGTAGCTGTGGATAAACAAGATGCATAAATAGATACAAGAAATGTATAGACAATAAGGAAGTACTGGAAAAAAATACAATAATGAACAATATGCTGATAGAACAAGAATACTAATGACTAAGTGTGTGAGTACTAGCTTTAATATGTGATCGGCTTAGGAACTTGCACAAGAGTATAATGGCCTGGCTGATTATACGTGCGGTGTATGATCAACACTCACAAGGAACAAGACATGCACAAGGAGGGTATGATCACATATCTACACTAAAATACTCCCCACCCCGACTGGTATAATAGATCCAACCACGGTACGTTATGGCACTAGATTCCCCAAGAAGATAGCTAGTCTCCCCGAGAATCGGTGTCTGTACATGTACAAGATAACCAATGAAACAATACTTGCACCATATACACCATATACCAAGGAATAACATCTCATGACGAGATCCGGATATACCAATCCGTGTAACCATAGTGTACAAGATAACATCGCCTGAAGTCCAATTAATAGTCTCACAAATGTCTGACTCGGTGCCTCGAAGACCTAGATATGGAATACCACATTAATACAAGGTCCCGGAAAGAGAACAAGTCAAACTAGGCAATTTCTAGGTCAATAAGTCAATTCTAAGTCAAAAGTCAACTATGGTCAACTCTAAAGTCCACTAAAGTCAAACATGGTCAAACCCAAAGTCAACCTAACAAGACATCTATAAAATAATATAGAGATAAACTACAATAATTTAGGAATCAAATTAGATTCAAAAAGAACTCACACAAAGTATACTAATAATATAATTAATATATACCCTAAAATAATATATATACAACCCAACATTTATATAAATAACATAATATATTATTACAATTATTATTCCTCACAAAACACACACACATATATATATATATATATATATATATATATACAATTATATAATATATACATTAAATCTGTCAAAGCGTCATTGAAAAACAGTGAATAAAATAGGATTAAATCAAAACAGTTTAAATAGTGACAGTCGGGACTGTCACCGAAGGACTGTCACCGAAACCCAAATAATAAACTGCCACTGCTTTGGTTTTCGCTGACAGTTAAACTGTCACAGAAAAGCTGTTGTTTCCCGCTGCTGCAATTAATGACAGGTTTGTCATTAATTGCCCGAAGGCTACAGCGGCTGCTATTAGTCGGCTAATTAATGACAGTTTTTTACTGTCATTAATTCACTGTCACTAAAACAAGTTGTATATATATAATTATATATATAAAAACAGAATATATAAACAATATATATATATATATATATATATATATATATATATATATATAAACAGAATATATAAAACAGTATATATATATATATATAAACCATTAATACAAAAATGTACATATATATATTAATATACACATAAACTTATACCTTCAAATATTTAACAAAGAACATATAATTTACATGGCTAGAAGCACACCTAAAATATTTACATTAATATCCAAATAATTACATAATAATTATAAATAATATAATTACACAATTAAACATACAAATATATTTTATAAAACATTTTATGTATAAATTATATTATTTAACAAGTAGTAACATATATATTTGCATGCAAGAAAGCTACATATTATATTGTACATTATATTAGCACACCCAAAATATAGATCTATGCTACAATAATTACTATAATAAATACACAAAATAAATATTTAATATCCATATATATATACTAATTATAAATGAAGAATTGAACCACAATTAATTAGTTCTATGCAAAAATACACACAATTGGAGAGTATCTCACCGTATCCCACTAGATCTAGGATACGCATGCGACACGAGTCCAACACACAACCAAATGCACCCCGAAGGACACAAACAAATCACAAATAATATTTATGAACAAATCAAAGCGTCAAAAGTAGATCTATGTGTCCGTGTCAAAATACGACCTGTTCAAAGCCCCGTGTCGGAGGAAAACCCCCAAATGACACGTATCACCAAATAGTTGGGATACGAACCACAAGTATCCCAATATGGACACGACACTAGCCTTAAACACAAATCTCATGTTCAATTGATCTATAGGATCAATTGACACACACAACAAAATATAAATTCGGAATTCCAACAAAATTGACACAAAAAGCACCATAACTTTCTCCATGGGTCTCCTATGAACACAAAACAAAGTCCTATGGGTAGTACATATATATAGGTTGATTTTACATGATTAAATCTCAGATTTAGAAGCTATTTAAATGGGAAAATCTGAATTATACCTATTGGGAGATGGATTCCCAATGAAACCTTCAATTGAGATGAACTTGCTTCCAAATTGTAGATCCTTGCTCCTCTTTGTAGATCCTTGCTTCCTCCTTCTAGATCCTTGCTTCTTAACTTTCTAATGGTGAATTAGGAAGAATTTGGGATGAATTTGGTAGGGAATTGGAATGGGAATGGAGGAAATTTGGGAGTGGGAAATTCTAGATCTAGATTTAGAATGAGAATGAGAGGAGAGAGAAATTTCCCCCCCTCTTTAATAGGCCGGCCATAGCCCCTCCCCCAAGCAATTGTAAAATATCCAATGTACCCCTTGGGGCCTCTCATGAAGAAATAATTAAGGAAGGAAGCTTCTAGTCTAATCATTTAATTAATTTAATCCATCTCCTTAACTATGGGCTTTCTAAATGGGCCAAGTCTAACTAATTAATTCATGTTGGTCCATGGGTCCAAACTAAACTAGTTGGGTCCACTAAAATAAGTCTAAAATAATTAAATAATAACTAACAACAATTAAATAATACAACAAATAATTATTTACCATGCACAATATTTATTTAAATAGGAAATTACCAAAATACCCTTTCCTAGAAAATGTGGTAGTGACAAGTCTACCCTCCTTAAAATAATTTCGTCCTCGAAATTCAAAGACGAAAACTACCCCCAGAAAATCACAGAACAGAACTAAAGAATCACAACTAACTAATGAACAGAACATAACAATGAACAAAACATAACTAGAAATAACATACCTCAAGGTACAAACAAATATGGATAACGCTCTCGCATGTCATCCTCTCTCTCCCAGGTAGACTCCCTCGGAGAGTGATGCCTTCATGCGACGCGCACCAAAGGAATAGTCTGGTTCCTCAGCACCTTCTCTCTCCGATCCAGAATTCCAACTGGCTGCTCTGGATAGCTAAGAGTAGGGCCCACCTCTATCTCTGAGTGATCCAATACATAACTAGGATCTGCCACGTATCGTCTCAACTGCGACACATGAAACACGTTGTGCACTCCCTCCAATGCAGGTGGCAAGTCTAGTCTATAAGCAACTGCACCGACCCTCTCTAGAATAGTGAAAGGTCCAATGAATCGCGGACTAAGCTTTCCGCCTCCACCGAAGCGAATCGTGCCTCGTGTCGGAGAAATCCTCAGAAACACCAAACTACCCACCTAGAACAAAACACCACCTTAAGAACTTATCTATAACAAACAACCAAGAACAAGCACACAAAATAAAATCTAAACTATACCTCAAACTCCAAGGGTCTCCGATGGCTATCGGCCCAATGCCGTTGTCTGTCCTGTGCCACTCGAAGTCTATCTCTGATCAACTGAACCTTCTCTGCTGCATCCACAACCATCTCTGGCCCAAGCAAAACTCTCTCTCCAACATCATCCCAAGACAAAGGAGTACGACACCTCCGACCATATAGAGCTTCAAAAGGTGACATCTCTATACTGGCCTGGTAACTGTTGTTGTAAGCAAACTCTACCAAATGGAGATGGTCCTCCCAAGAACCCCCGAAATCTAGTACACAAGTGCGCAACATATCCTCGAGAGTCTGAATAGTCCTCTCTGACTGCCCATCTGTCTGGGGATGATATGCAGTACTGAACTTGAGCTGAGTGCCCAAACTCTCCTGCAAACTCCTCCAGAAATGAGAAGTGAAACGACTATCCCGATCTGAGACTATGCTGACGGAAACTCCATGTATCCTAATGATCTGCCTCACATACATCTCTGCCAGCTTCTCCGTAGACAAACCCACCTTGAAAGGCAAAAAGTGGGCCGACTTGGTCAATCTATCAACAATGACCCAAATCGCGTCTTTCCCTCCTGGAGATCGTGGTAGTCCGGACACAAAATCCATAGTAATGTGTTCCCACTTCCACTCTGGAATGGGTAATGGCTGAAGTAAACCTCCTGGCCTCTGCCTCTCGGCTTTCACCTGCTGGCACACTAAGCATCTGGATACAAACTGTGCCACTTCCCTCTTCATGCCATACCATCACACACTCTCTCGCATATCCCGATACATCTTGTTAGCACCTGGATGTATGGAATACTGAGAGCGATGTGCTTCCTGCAATATCTCCTCTCGCAACTCCCCACTAGGCACACACAATCTAACTCCTTGCCTCAAAGATCCATCCTCTGCAATAGTGAAATCATCCTCCAATCCTGCTCTCACCTGAGCTCTGATACTCCTCAAAGATACGTCATCATACTGTGCTGCCTTGATCCTATCCATCAAATCTGAATGTATCTGCAATCCCCACATCTGTATAGCACCACCCAGAACAATCACCTCAATGCCCAAGCTCTCCAAGTCCTCCAACAAATATCGATCCTGCGTCAAGAACATAGCTACCGGATACCTGCTCAAAGTATCGGCAACTACATTGGCCTTCCCAGGATGATATTGCAAAGAGATATCAAAATCCTTCATCAGTTCCAACCACCGACGCTGCCTCATGTTCAACTCCTTCTGCGTGAAAACGTACTTCAAGCTTTTGTGGTCTGTGAAGATCTCCACACGCTCTCCGTACAAATAATGTTTCCACAACTTCAGGGCGAATATGACAGCTGCCAACTCCAAATCATGGGTAGGATAGTTCTTTTCATGAGGACGTAATTGCCTGGATGCATAGGCAATCACTTTCCCATGCTGCTGAAGAACACAACCTAAACCCTTTCCCGATGCATCACTATAAATAGTGAAACCTCCGGACCCTGATGGCAATGTCAAAATAGGAGCAGACGTCAACCTCTTCTTCAACTCCTCAAAAGCGGCCTGGCAATCTTCCGTCCAAACAAACTCCACATCCTTCCTTGTGAGTCTGGTCATCGGCTCGGCAATCCTCGAAAAATCTTGCACAAACTTTCTGTAGTAGCCTGCCAATCCCAAGAAACTCCTGATCTCTGCTATCGAACTCGGAGTCTTCCAAGATTCCACTGCTGAAATCTTCTTCGGATCCACTGAAATACCATCACCAGTCACAACATGCCCCAAGAATTCTACTTTGTCCAAGAAAAACTCACATTTGGACAACTTCCCATACAGCTTCTCCTTCCTTAACACATCCAACACAATCCTCAAATGCTCCTCATGCTCCTTCGGTGTCCTCGAGTATATGAGTATGTCGTCGATGAACACCACCACGAGCTTGTCAAGGTACTGGTGGAACACCTTGTTCATCAAGTTCATAAATACCGCCGGTGCATTAGTCAAACCAAACGGTATCACCATAAACTCGAACTGACCATACCGAGTTCTAAAAGCAGTCTTCGGTATGTCCTCCGGCTTCACCTTCACCTGATGGTAGCCTGATCTCAAATCTATCTTAGAAAACACCTTCGCACCACTCAACTGATCAAACAGATCATCAATCCATGGCAAAGGATACTTATTCTTGATAGTGAGATTATTCAAAGCCCTGTAATCAATGCACATACGTACCGATCCATCCTTCTTCGGTACAAACAATACCGGGGCTCCCCATGGTGAAGAACTCGATCTGATAAACCCCTTATCCTGTAATTCGTCCACCTGCTTCTTCAACTCGACTAGCTCGTTGTTGTTTACTCTATAGACATGCTGCAAAATCGGTTCTGCACCTGGCACCAAGTCTATAGAAAATTCAATATCTCGATCTGGCGGCAATCCTGGCAATTCTTCAGGAAACACATCCAAAAATTCTGCTATCAACGGATGTGGCAACTCCTTGTCTTCCACCATAGCTCCACAAATAATGCCTTCTTTCTGCTCCGCAGCTCCTCTAGCAAACTCGAACTCTGGCTCTCCTGGCGGACCAAACAAAACTCTACCTCCTCTACAATCTATGCTAGCACGGTGCCTACTCAACCAATCTATCCCGAGTACAATGTCGTAGCTCGGAAGTGGCATTACAAGTAGATACGCACTCAACTCCCGGCCTCCCAGAGTAACTCTCCGATCTTTGCAAATATCATTAACCAGGATAATGCCTCCCTCGGTCATGATCTTGCAAGTCCTAAGCAAAGACTCAGCTACCAAACCATGCTTTAGAGCAAAAGAAACAGATACAAAACTATGGGAAGCACCACTATCAAACAAAGCTAAAGCTGAAATGGAATCAAGAAGAATAGAACCTGCGATGACATCTCCGGTGGGTTCCTCCTCTTCGACTGTCATAGCAAACGCTCGTCCCTGCGGAGCACCTCCCTGCTGCTGATGCTGGACAAAACGCTGCTGCTGTGTCAGAAGCGGTCCCCTCGGTTGTGCTGCAGGTGGTCTCATCTGTGCCCTCGGAGCTGGAGCTGCTCCCTGAACTGCACGACGAGGACACTCCCTCAATTGATGACCTTCAGTACCACAATACAAACAAACTCCTAGCCTCTTTCTGCAAACTTCCCAGATATGGCCGGGCTTCTTGCAGAAGTTGCATAGAGCTTACTGTAACTGCCTCTGCTGCTGAGGTGCCTGGTGAAAAGGCGCTCTAGCTCGAGTCTGGTTCTGCTGTGGCTGCTGGAAAGGTCTGGACTGGAAATGAGGACGTTTGGCAGATACTGCACTGCAGTTGGCCCCCTGAAAAGAATCACGGTCTCTCTTGGTCTTCAAACCCAGATCCCGCTCAACCTTGCGTGCCTCCGCAAGTATCTCCGATTATGTCTCATAAAAAGACGGAATGAGGATCAATATGGCACAAGATGTAAGACATCAAGGAAAGGACAGTTTAAGAGATCAAGTATCAATATCAAAGGAGAATAGTTGAATCAAAAGAATTTTCCTAGATGTGATTGAGTATCTCAGCCTATATCCTATATCCTATTGCAGGCTCGCAGAAGTACAACTAAGTTGTCGCACTACCATGACATCACATACTTGTGAAGCTAGACCTGTATGGGCCACCACCAAAAATGTGTCACGACCCGCACCCGGGGTAAGGGTACTAGTCGGAAACAACGCCCAGCCTACGCCGCAGAATCGACGGTAGAACGCTGTCTAGAAAGTCTATCTAATATAATGAACCACCAAAAGATAGTGTACTCAATCACAAAACTAAGATAGAATGAACACGAATCAGATAAGAATAGAATAGTCACAATACAACTCATGAGTCTAAAATAATACATCAATGAGTCTGAAGAAAAAACAAAAATAAGCTGGAGACAAATCCAGTACAAAGAATACTACAAAACTATAAAGCTACAACTCCAGGGTCAACTGTCTCAGTTGGGATAAGTCCCTCTTGAGCCAGGGTCTCAGAATCTAAACCCACAACATCCTGGGGTCCATAATAGGTAGGGTACTCCTCAGTGTCATCTGGAAAAATATATCCAGTCAGGAAAGGAGCAGAGTACAACCCTAACAGCAGTTCTCAAATAATGATAAAAACTATGTAACAGTAAGTAGCTGTGGATAAACAAGATGCATAAATAGATACAAGAAATGTATAGACAATAAGGAAGTACTGGAAAGAAATACAATAATGAACAATATGCTGATAGAACAAGAATACTAATGACTAAGTGTGTGAGTACTAGCTTTAACATGTGATCGGCTTAGGAACTTGCACAAGAGTATAATGGCCTGGCTGATTATACGTGCGGTGTATGATCAACACTCACAAGGAACAAGACATACACAAGGAGGGTATGATCACATATCTACACTAAAATACTCCCTACCCCGACTGGTATAATAGATCCAACCACGGTACATTATGGCACTAGATTCCCCAAGAAGATAGCTAGTCTCCCCGAGAATCGGTGTCTGTACATGTACAAGATAACCAATAAAATAATACTTGCACCATATACACCATATACCAAGGAATAATATCTCATGACGAGATTCGGATATACCAATCCGTGTAACCATAGTGTCAAGAGAACATGTATATCTACACTAGATACAACGAACATAGAGGATATCATAAATGAGAAACTATCAAAGAATGTACTCGCCTGAAGTCCAATGAACAGTCTCACAAATGTCTGACTCGGTGCCTCGAAGACCTAGATATGGAATACCACATTAATACAAGGTCCCGGAAAGAGAACAAGTCAAACTAGGCAATTTCTAGGTCAATAAGTCAATTCTAAGTCAAAAGTCAACTATGGTCAACTCTAAAGTCCACTAAAGTCAAACATGGTCAAACCCAAAGTCAACCTCACAAGACATCTATAAAATAATATAGAGATAAACTACAATAATTTAGGAATCAAATTAGATTCAAAAAGAACTCACACAAAGTATACTAATAATATAATTAATATATACCCTAAAATAATATATATACAACCCAACATTTATATAAATAACATAATATATTATTACAATTATTATTCCTCACAAAACACATATATATATACATATATATATATACAATTATATAATATATACATTAAATCTGTCAAAGCGTCATTGAAAAACAGTGAATAAAATAGGATTAAATCAAAACAGTTTAAATAGTGACAGTCGGGACTGTCACCGAAGGACTGTCACCGAAACCCAAATAATAAACTGCCACTGCTTTGGTTTTCGCTGACAGTTAAACTGTCGCGGAAAAGCGTCGCAGAAAAGCTGCTGTTTTCCGCTACTGCAATTAATGACAGGTTTGTCATTAATTGCCCGAAGGCTACAGCGGCTGCTATTAGTCGGCTAATTAATGACAGTTTTTTACTGTCATTAATTCACTGTCACTAAAACAAGTTATATATATATAATTATATATATAAAAACAGAATATATAAACAATATATATATATATATATATATATATATATAAACAGAATATATAAAACAGTATATATATATATATATATATAAACCATTAATACAAAAATGTACATATATATATATTAATATACACATAAACTTATACCTTCAAATATTTAACAAAGAACATATAATTTACATGGCTAGAAGCACACCTAAAATATTTACATTAATATCCAAATAATTACATAATAATTATAAATAATATAATTACACAATAAAATATACAAATATATTTTATAAAAAATTTTATGTATAAATTATATTATTTAACAAGTAGTAACATATATATTTGCATGCAAGAAAGCTACATATTATATTGTACATTATATTAGCACACCCAAAATATAGATCTATGCTACAATAATTACTATAATAAATACACAAAATAAATATTTAATATCCATATATATATACTAATTATAAATGAAGAATTGAACCACAATTAATTAGATCTATGCAAAAATACACACAATTGGAGAGTATCTCACCGTATCCCACTAGATCTAGGATACGCATGCGACACGAGTCCAACACACAACCAAATGCACCCCGAAGGACACAAACAAATCACAAATAATATTTATGAACAAATCAAAGCGTCAAAAGTAGATCTATGTGTCCGTGTCAAAATACGACCTGTTCAAAGCCCCGTGTCGGAGGAAAACCCCCAAATGACACGTATCACCAAATAGTTGGGATATGAACCACAAGTATCCCAATATGGACACGACACTAGCCTCAAACACAAATCTCATGTTTAATTGATCTATAGGATCAATTGACACACACAACAAAATATAAATTCGGAATTCCAACAAAATTGACACAAAAAGTACCATAACTTTCTCCATGGGTCTCCTATGAACACAAAACAAAATCCTATGGGTAGTACATACATATAGGTTGATTTTACATGATTAAATCTCAGATTTAGAAGCTATTTAAATGGGAAAATCTGAATTATACCTATTGGGAGATGGATTCCCAATGAAACCTCCAATTGAGATGAACTTGCTTTCAAATTGTAGATCCTTGCTCCTCTTTGTAGATCCTTGCTTCCTCCTTCTAGATCCTTGCTTCTCAACTTTCTAATGGTGAATTGGGAAGAATTTGGGATGAATTTGGTAGGGAATTGGAATGGGAATGGAGGAAATTTGGGAGTGGGAAATTCTAGATCTAGATTTGGAATGAGAATGAGAGGAGAGAGAAATTTCTCCCCCTCTTTAATAGGCCGGCCATAGCCCCTCCCCCAAGCAATTGTAAAATTTCCAATGTACCCCTTGGGGCCTCTCATGAAGAAATAATTAAGGAAGGAAGCTTCTAGTCTAATCATTTAATTAATTTAATCCATCTCCTTAACTATGGGCTTTCTAAATGGGCCAAGTCTAACTAATTAATTCATGTTGGTCCATGGGTCCAAACTAAACTAGTTGGGTCCACTAAAATAAGTCTAAAATAATTAAATAATAACTAACAACAATTAAATAATACAACAAATAATTATTTACCATGCACAATATTTATTTAAATAGGAAATTACCAAATACCCTTTCCTAGAAAATGTGGTAGTGACACTTGTATTTATGCATATAATAAATATTCCAAACGAACAAGCATGCAAATAAGTAACTGTTCACAAGTTTGATTGGGAAGCACAATAATCCAAGTCTATTCCTTTTTATCTTGACATCTTTTAGTTATTACTTGGTATCATTTGATCGGGACAAACAAGAATTCAAGATTTTTTTGGTGTAAAGACTTGGAAGAAGGGCCAACTGAATTGAATATAAGCCACTCACAAGTTGGTTGGAAGGAAGAAAGGAAAGAGGTGCTTTAAGACTCCGCTCGTGCGCCATCTACTGCTCGTTCACCTGCATTGCCACGAACAACTGATCAATACCTCTTCCACTCTTTCTAATCTCAAAATTTAAGTGCAGTTCAACGAATGAAAACAATAAAATCCATTGAAACAGTTCAAGAAAATACAAGCAAATCTGAAAACTAACTCAAGCACGAAAGCAACAAAAGCGACAGCAAAAACTTAGGCAGCGAATGATGGAGCGGAGAGGCCCCTCATGACTCTGCCGATAAGTCAATCGGGGGGGGCACGGTCCAATAAATATGGAAATCAATTTCTGAGAAGAAAATCCATAATGAGGATGAGTTCTTGATTCAATCTATCCTGATCAAACGATATTGTTTGTATTTTTTTAGCCGCGCTCCCCGAATAGGGGGAACGGGGTACCACATCCTACCCAACTAATTGAAAGTTTTGTCCATAAAACTTAGGAATAGAACCTACCGCTATAAAATAAGGAAGGAAACCTTTCTTTCATGTCTTATTCAAGTTTCCAAGTAGATTCTCCGATCGAATGATTTTGCCAAAGCACGCGTACGAGAGGAACCGAGCGACTTCGAAGCAGTTTTTCCTTATGATCCAAAATTTGCAGAGGTTATTCTACATAAGTCAAGTCTGCCCTCATGTCTAATTTATCCCGATTTTCCATATGACCTGGGTAATATATGTACTTTCTTACCTGGGAAACATGGAAGACATCGTGTACTTCGGATAGTGACGGTGGTAAGGCAATCTGATATGTAACTGAGGCAACTCGTTTTAGTATCTCGAACGGACCGACAAATCTAGGACTTAGCTTCCCCTTTGCTCTGAATCTGATAACTCCTCGCATGGACGAGACCTTGAGAAATACCCGGTCACCTACTAAAAATTCAAAGGGTCGTCGATGTGTATCAGCGTAGCTTTTCTGCCTACTTTGAGCTATCTTTAGTCTTTCCCGAATCAAGCGAATCTTTTAGACAGTCTGCTCTACGAGCTCGGGGCCAAGAATTTGCCGTTTGTCGACTTTGTCCCAACAGATCAAAGATCTGCACTTTCGCCCATACAATGCCTCATACGACGCCATCTAAATGCTTAATTGATAACTATTGTTGTAAGCGGATTCGGTTAACGGTAGATGCGAGTCCCAACTTGTCTTCATTCTCAAGACACAGAGTCGCAGCATATCTTCGAGGATCTAGTTGACACGTTCTATTTGGCCATCAATCTGTGGATGGTAGGCGGAGCTGAACTTCAACTTCGTCCCCATTGCTGACTGTAGGCTTTCCCAAAAGTACGATATAAATCGACCATCTTGATCGGAGACTGTGGATACGGGTATTCCATGGAGCCGAATGATTTCGTTGAGATATATCTAAGCCAAGCGGTTGTCACTCCAAGTAGACTTGATAGGCAGAAAGTGAACTGACTTGGTAAGCGGTCAACAATGACCCAGACGGCATCATTCCTCCGTTGCGTCTTTGGCAAGCCAACAATGAAATACATTATTATATATTCCTATTTCTACTCCGAAATAGCAAGATTTTGTATCTCTCCGCCCGGCTTCTGTTATTCGGCATTTACTCTCTGATAAGCCATGCAGTATGACACGAATAGCACTACATCTTGTTTCAAGTCGTGCCACCAAAACGTCGTACGGAGGTCTCGATACATCTTTGTGCTACCCGAATGAGAAGTATAATAAGCATAATGGGCCTCCGTGAGTATCTCTTTTCTGAGGGCTGCATCGTCTGGAATACACAATCTTCCCCTTACTCGGATCATTCCGTCCTCAGCTACCACAAAGTCGGTTGCCTTTCCTGTTGAGATAAGAGCCAGCATATTTTGCAGGAACAGGTCACCCTTCTGAGCAGACTTGACATTTTCTAACAAGTCGGGTTCGAGGCACAGTTATGCCACTTGCGCTCACTTTTTATATCTGATTTGTAGGGTAATGCCCAAGGACTCAATATCCCGACGTAGCTTGTCATCAATGGCCAAACTTCCAATAAATACTCGATTGAGTGTTTTAGCTACAATATTTCTCTTGCCAGGCGTATATCTGATCATCCAGTCAAAATTGCTAAGGAGTTTAAGCTAGCGTCGCTGTCGAAGATTCAAATTCTTTTGTATATAGAGATACTTTAAGCTTTTATGGTCAGTTATAGAAGCATAAAAAATATGCTGGATAGCTATACGCAGCATGTTAATGCAGGGCAGCGTAAATAGAGGACCTCAGAGCCATCAAACGTGCAATAGAGCTTTTCCGCTAAGCACAGCATAAAAATATAGGCTCAAGGACCATCCGCGTAATACAATACGTCCAGGCTGCTTCAGCGTAAACAGGGTACTTCATCGCCTTTATGGCGTAAAACTCATCCGCTTTCAATGCAGCATTGAAGTGTACGAGGAACGCTTCGTATTCTTCGAAATGAACCTGTCAAATTATGCAATGAACCTGACGTCTGGACTCTTGACAAAGAGTACTGAACGACTACCCAGGCGACGGGTATAATGATGGCGCGGCACTGCAACCCAGGCTGTCATTTACTGCCATTTCCTTTGTGTAAACCACTTTTACACATACGAAGGGATATGCTGCCTAGTTTTACACAGGCAGATGTGAGCTGTTTACGCTCCGCAGAAGACAAACAGCCTGCCACATTAAAAGCTGCACTTCGTACAGGGCTCGAGGCACGTCTCTGTATTTAATGCGCAGAGCGGTGACAGTTTCTCGAGGTACGTCTCTGCATTTAAAGCGCAGAATACTGATAGATGCCCGAGGCACGTCTCTGCACTTGATGCACAGAAGGGTGGCAGGCCTTCAAAATACGCCTCTGCATTTAATATGCAGGATAATAGAAGATCTCAGCATTTAATGCAGGAGATTTAATTAAATATCACCGAACCGTCGTTTAGTAACATCCCCTTTGCGTAAACTACTCTTACGCATATAAGGGAATACGCTGCCCAGTTTTACACAGGCAGACGTGAGCTTCTTACGCTCCGCAGAAGGCAAACAAACTGCCACGTCAGCAGTTACTCTTCGTACAAGATTCGAGGCTCGTATCTGCATTTAATGCGCAGAATGATGGCAAATCTTAAAGACAAGTCTCTGCATTTAATGCGCAGGATGGGGGCAGATCTCTGTATTTAATGTAAGAGATTTGATTATATCTTCAAGAGCCATAATTTTGGCCAAAATATCCACATCATTTCGGCTTCTACGCCCACTCGGCCTCTATGACTACTCGGCTTCTATGCATACTCGGCTTCTTTGCCTACTTGGCTTCTATGCCTATTTGGCTTCTACGCCATGGTGACAGTTATTGGCTTCTACGCCAACCTCTTCTACACAAGGGATAACTACCTACGTGGCTTCTACGCCGTGATCTTCGCAGCAGTTATACGCGTTATCCCTTAGTTGGATATACGTCACACGCTCATTCAAAAGGTCATCTATACGTAGGCATTGGTTATTTTAACCATCGTGTAAAAGGGTGCTGTACTTTCCACTACTCGGTTTCTACACCGACTGAGTGGTCACTGTCACTAAAACTCTATAAATAGAGACCTCTATCAACAGAGAAAAGGGTCAGAAAATTGATCAAGAAATCCAGTATCAAATCCAACGGTCGCAAAAATCGAAGGTCAAACGGTCAAGAGAGAGAGAAGAATCCAGAGCTCAGGCAAAGAGAAGGGATCGACGACTTTGGCATCGGGCATCCACCCTCTTTAGCAACCTGCGAAGCTACTTTCTGTCTTCCACGACACTTCTTCATCATCGTGTGGTCCAAGGGCTAAAGTGGTCGACTGCAGATCAGACACCTATAGCAATATTTATCCAGATTAAATAAATTATACTCGAAATCCTCGTATAGGATTAAATTATACAATCTTGTTTGTAAACATAGAAGAAGGGCGGGTTTTCGTATAAGACCTCGTTTTCCATATATTATCTTTTCTATTTATTTTATCAGACAACAAGATGGCGACTCTGCTAGGGACATCTTTCTCTTCTAATGAGAAAGCAATTGCTCAACACGATGCAGTATCCGTGAGATCCGTGAAGAAGATACTGGTCGTCCAGTTCGACCAGTCTGCCTACGAAGATATGCGAACAGGGGGTAGCTCTCACTCCCTCGCTGTCCAAAACAATAAGAAGTTGCGTAAGTCTGGATGCCCAAGACATCCTCTACCATTCCTGTGGACTCTTCGATCTCTCCGACCAATGAGGTTGTAGCACTGCTCCCTCCGTGCCTTGCGCGTAAAATTCAGTCGCCTGTCTCTGGCAGGGCAGACAAAACTTCTGGCAATGCCTCAGCGCTAACCCAGAAGTATACTCCACGCTCTGCGCGTAAAATTTAGTCTCCCGTCCCTGGCGGAATAGACAAAACTTCGGATAATGCCTCAGCGCTAGTCCAGAAGCCTACTCCGCGCTCTGCGCATAAAATTCAGTCTCCCGTCCCTGGCGGAATAGACAAAAATTTTGATGATGCCTCAGCGCCAAATCAGGAATCACAAACGCGCTCCGTGCATAAAAATGCATCTGTCTTCCGCAGAAAAGCAGATGATCCCTGTCACAACCCGCACCCGGTATAGGGGCACAAGTGCGTGGGTACGTCCAGCTTACGCCGCAGCATCGGCGGTAGAATGCTGTCTAGGTCATGATACTATCTAATCAATCTCACATGAATATCCAACTCCATAAAGAGACACAGATATCATAAAATAATATAGAAATACTCAATCACATAAGCTAAAGCACGATGAGATATCGAAGCAAGCAATAAAATACAAGACAAGTCTAAACAACAATAAATAGTCAAACCTGCAATCAATACATCCAAGTCTCCAAGTATGTCAGAATAAGTCCTCTATGTCACAGTCTGGAAAAAATATCCAGTCAGGATTGGAACAAAATACACCTCTAACAGCAGTTCCACTTATATTGACAAAATCTATAGCACAGTGTAAAAAAATACAAGACAGATAGGAATAACTGGCAATAAGAAATACTGACGAGCATGGTTATACTGGAAATAAAAATACTAGAATAAATGGAATACTGGAGCATGTCATCATCAATGTACATCTAGCAATGAAATAGAAATCCATGTACACGCAAGAACAATAAACTGGTATATAAATGTGTACAAGAACAACAACTAGAACATGTGGAGATGCTAGATCCATATACTAGAGATACATGTCAATGATCCTCTAACTAAGTGTGTGAAACATTAGTATATCATGTGATCGGCTTGGGACTGATCAGGCTTATTATATATGATTAGCTATGATTCATGTAGGGTCAGGCTAACCATCCGGATAGCTATGATGCGAGCAATAGTCAGGCTAATCACATATAACAGGCTATGAGACATGTAATGGTCAGGCTGCACCTACGTGAGGTGTGGGTGAGCTATGATGCATGTAAGGTTGGGTATGATCACATAAGCTACTAACATTTCTCCATTTTCCCTAGCTAGCACGATGGATCCCAATCACGACTCCTCGTGACAGGTCTCGATGATGCCAACTCGTGTAAAGAACAGTGTCAGAGTCATGTACGCTATACAACAAGAGTTATAGAGATAATCAACATAATAGAAACTGTCAGAGAATGTACTCGCCTGGGGTCCTGCTGCTGGTATGAATCAGAGTCCAAGTCACAGTCCAAATAGCCTATGTATTACAAATTTTACCATGTCAAAAGATAATTTATTTTAATTTATTTAATTCTGGAATAATTACTCTAAAATTCTATTTTAATCTTATTATTCTGATTTTTAGGTCGAATCCTAATTTTTTGCCCAAAAGAACCTAAATTTATCGACTCGAGACTCATGGCACGCAAATCGAGGCAATTTGTTGACCGAAAAGTCAACCGACACAAACTCGAATTTTATGCATGAATTCCTGTAGATTTCAGCGTCAAAAACATGTTGGAATTTACGGCTCATCCGAATTCAAATTTGTTTGGGAATTATGGCACATACAAATTTTGTATCGTGCACCGATGGTTAAATTCTACCCTAGAAGTTCTACAGAATTAACAATATAAAAATACTTCGAAATAAATTCTAGAAAAAATATATGTCAATGATCTCGATATTAGCTTTCCGAAACTTTAAACGGTTCATGATTCTGATTCCTGGTTCTCCCAAAATTATGAAAATATCGAAACACGTCTATTTTCGGATATGCTGTGTTCTACGAATTTTCCAGAATTTAATAATCATAATTTAGTAAAAAAATTATATAATAAGAAATCTAACCTCAATATCATTCTAACAAAATAAACTAGGTCTCGTTTGGAGTCCGGAGCTATGCGCAATGGCTTCTGGAAGATGAAGGAACCCTAGATGGCAATTCTCCAAAAATCGGCTGAAGAAAAACCCTAGAAAATAACTAAACTAATATATATATATATATATATATATATATATATATATATATTTAGAGGAGAGAGAAAGATCAGCCGCGGCTCAGGAGTGTCACGACCCGATTCCGTAGAATCGTTGAGGTGTCCCCCGAATCGTGACCGCCGTGCAGGCCTGGGGTTGCGCCCGCACAAGGCTTTAATGATTTGCATAGCAAGCACATATTCAGAGTACGCAGATAAATTGAAACACAGATTTGAAACATAGAAAAGTTCTCTTTATTGATAATGAACATCTATTACAAACTCTTGAACGAGTTAGCTAATATGCCGAATGGCTAACAAAAGAGATGACTCAAAATGAGATAACAGTCCTGTACATTACATCCCTTTATAAACTCAAAATGATAAGGACCTCCAGGCTGGAGGACGGCTTTGCCACGGAGCTGCATTTTGTGTATGAAGAGTTGCAGGCTCCTGACTCCAAAATGCTTCAAGGGGCGCGGTGAAGATGCGCCAACAGTTGGACTGGATCGGGAAGACAACTTTGGCTCCTCGCTTGGTTCGCCTTGGTGCGGAGAACCTGTTTCAACGAGGGTCAGCATATCGAAACATGCTGGTGAAGGCGAGCTAGCCGAACTATACCAATTAACACGTTATTTTTAAATGAAGCATGCATATTTGTGGGTTTCTATCTTGCCTTAGTTCATTTACAAGTAAGCAGCATATAGAATTTACTGAAAATGAACGTGCCACCGTTCGGTAGATTTTACCTGCCCGTCTGAATTACCTGCACAATACTTACCATGCCTTCCCTGAAACGAAGACACAAGTTAGTATGCAACAGGTTTAAATATACATAGGATCACTGGCTTGATGCCACGAAGGGACGGGTTATAGTCTCAAGACACAAATGATATACAACGCAGGTGGCGAGCCCCGCTGCATAACACTTTGCCCCATAACATACGACTATACATACGTTTCGTCCGGATCGGATCGGTCCCGGCGCCCCGGTGACCGTCCGCGGAACTCATAACATACCTTGTGCACAAGTTGTCCGTGATCAAGAGCACTCCTAGAATTAGTTCCATAGCATAACAGTATTGCATAGTCATCCTGACAGTTTATTTCATAACAAGCATATATTTCCATACTTAGCACGATTCATAGAACAGTTATAAACGAACTAGCATACAGGATGATAACCGTTCATAAGTTTAGTTGACAAGCAATATTTTTAAGTCTATTCCCTTTTTATCTTGATCTCTTTTATTATTACTTGGTATCGTTTGATCGGGGCGAAGGAGTGAAGCTTGGAAGCAAGGCTAGCTAATCGGTTGGTAGCCACTCACTTAGAAGTTGGAAAGAAGAAGGAAAGAGGCGCTTCACGACTCCGCTCGCTAGCCGCCTACTGCTCGTTCACCTGCACACGAACAGCTCGATTAATACTTCTTCCTCTCTTTCCAATCTCGAAATAGAAGTGCAAGTCAATGAACGAAAACAATGAAAACCATCGAAACCGTTCAAGGAAAACAAGCAAATCCCAAAACCAACTCAAAGCACGAAAGCAACAAGCGACATCGAAAACCGAGGCAATAAAAGATAGCAGCGGAGAGGTCCCTCCTGACTCTGCCGCTAAGCCGATCCTTGGGGCGCAGTCCACTGAATATAGGAATCGATTCCAAAGAAACAAATCCATAACGAGGACGAGTTCTTAATTCAATCTATCCCGATCGAACGATACCGTCTTGTGTTTCTTAGCCGCGCTCCTCGAATAGGAGGAACGGGGCGCTACATCCTACCCAACTAATTGGAAGTTTCATCTCAAAACTTAGGAATAGAACCAACCGTTAGGGATTATTGGGTTGAGGCAGGAGCTTAGAGGGGAGTGGACAATCCCGAGCTACGTGGCCTGGCCTACTACAGTTGAAGCATAGACCTTTTCTGCTGTAACATCTATCAGTAGTGTGCCTTTGCCTTTTACAGTAATCACAGAATGGTCTCGGGTTTCCTTTTTGTGAACCGCCGTGGTTAGGGCATTTTGCAGCGGTATTTCCTCTATCGTTGCCTTGGCGTTTGTGATTGTAGGTATGCACAGCGCCGATGGAAACGTGAGGATACTGCGGTTCGAGAGATAGGGCGTGATTCATGACTTCACGCATTGTCCCGTACTGATTATTGACCACGTGCGAATGGATGGCAGGGCGTAGTCCACCTTCAAACCTTCTGGCTTGACTCGCTATATCAGGTAAATAGGCCCTAGCGAATTTGGAGAGTCGGTTGAATTCGGCGGAGTACTGCTTCACAGTCATACTGCCCTGCCTCAGTTGTACGAAATTATTCTCCATTTGATGTTGTACTGGAGGGGGTACAAACTCCTCTTCGAACGCAGCACGAAAAGTCGTCCACGAGATCGCCTCCTCTCCGTGATCAAATTGGAGGGATCGTCGATGCACGTCCCACCAATCGTGCGCGTTGAGGTGGAGCTGTAGTTGCGCGCAGGGGACGCGTTTATCTTCGGGGACCTCTAGCAGAGCGAAGTGATCTTCAAACTCGGCTAGCTAATCTAGAGCTACTACTGGGTCCTCAGTCTCGTTGAATGGGGTGTTGCAGACTTTCTTGAAATGCCCCAAGTTGAAGGCAGTCACGTCCCTCGGCCTTAGGATTTGAGGCATCTCCACTTCAAGCACGGGCTGTTCCACCAGAGTCGTTGCTGTTGCGGCGGAATGGTTGGCAGCCAAAGTCTGAACGATCTGTTGTAGGGCATCTACCTGCTTCTGTTGGACTGAGAATCGGGTCTCTAGATTACTCTCGAGCTTGGCTTGGCGAGCATCGTCTCGTTGTCGTTGCGATTCTAACATTTGCATTACCCGCTCAAGCGGGTCGACTTGAGATATGCCTCGTTGGCTCCGAGAGCTTCCCGAAGTGCCCGAACTGCTTTCTTGTGTTTCGTTCGGTGCTTGCGCTGCAGATTACGCTGGATCCATTCCTTTAAAAGAAGGTAAATTATATTAGAATCATAATGTATTATGGACTTATTGCATGAAAGTATCTCATTTTGGCCTAGCGAGTTCAAGAGTTCGCACAGGAATTTGATCGTTAAAAGAACTTTTCCAGCACGAAGTCTAAGGAACTTTAATCTGTGCTCTGATACCACTATGTCACGACCCGATTTCGTAGAATCGTTGAGGCGTCCCCCTAATCATGACCGCCGTGCGGGCCTGGGGTTGCGCCCGCACAAGGCTTTAATGATTTGCATAGCAAGCACATATTCAGAGTACGCAGATAAATTAAAACACAGATTTGAAACATAAAAAAGTTTTCTTTATTGATAATGAACATCTATTACAAACTCTTGAACGAGTTAGCTAATATGCCGAACGGCTTACAAAAGAGATGACTCAAAATGAGATAGCAGTCCTGTACATTACATCCCTTTATAAACTCAAAATGATAAGGACCTCCAGGCTGGAGGACGGCTTTGCCACGGAGCTGCATTTTGTGTATGAAGAGTTGCAGGCTCCTGACTCCAAAATGCTTCAAGGGGCGGGGTGAAGATGCGCCAACAATTGGACTGGATCGGGAAGACGACTTCGGCTCCTCGCTCGGTTCGCCTTGGTGCGGAGAACCTATTTCAACGAGGGTCAGCATATCGAAACATGCTGGTGAAGACGAGCTAGCCGAACTATACCAATTAACATGTTGTTTTTAAATGAAGCATGCATATTTGTGGGTTTCTATCTTGCCTTAGTTCATTTACAAGTAAGCAGCATATAGAATTTACTGAAAATGAACGTGCCACCGTTCGGTAGATTTTACCTGCCCGTCTGAATTACCTGCACAATACTTACCATGCCTTCCCTGAAACGAAGACACAAGTTAGTATGCAACAGGTTTAAATATACATAGGATCACTGGCTTGATGCCACGAAGGGACGGGTTATAGTCTCAAGACACAAATGATATACAACGCAGGTGGCGAGCCCCGCTGCATAACACTTTGCCCCATAACATACGACTATACATACGTTCCGTCCGGATCGGATCGGTCCCGGCGCCCCGGTGACCGTCCGCGGAACTCATAACATACCTTGTGCACAAGTTGTCCGTGATCAAGAGCACTCCTAGAATTAGTTTCATAGCATAACAGTTTTGCATAGTCATCCTGACAGTTTATTTCATAACAAGCATATATTTCCATACTTAGCACGATTCATAGAACAGTTATAAATGAACTAGCATACAGGATGATAACCGTTCATGAGTTTAGTTGACAAGCAATATTTTCAAGTCTATTCCCTTTTTATCTTGATCTCTTTTATTATTACTTGGTATCGTTTGATCGGGGCGAAGGAGTGAAGCTTGGAAGCAAGGCTAGCTAATCGGGTTGGTAGCCACTCACTTAGAAGTTGGAAAGAAGAAGGAAAGAGGCGCTTCACGACTCCGCTCGCTAGCCGTCTACTGCTCGTTCACCTGCACACGAACAGCTCGATTAATACTTCTTCCTCTCTTTCCAATCTCGAAATAGAAGTGCAAGTCAATGAACGAAAACAATAAAAACCACCGAAACCGTTCAAGGAAAACAAGCAAATCCCAAAACCAACTCAAAGCACGAAAGCAACAAGCGACATCGAAAACCGAGGCAATAAAAGATAGCAGCGGAGAGGTCCCTCCTGACTCTGCCGCTAAGCCGATCCTTGGGGCGCAGTCCACTGAATATGGGAATCGATTCTGAAGAAACAAATCCATAATGAGGACGAGTTCTTAATTCAATCTATCCCGATCGAACGATACCGTCTTGTGTTTCTTAGCCGCGCTCCTCGAATAGGAAGAACGGGGCGCTACAAGGAGCTTGCCACGTGGCAGCCATTCGTGGCTCCCCGCCCAGATCCAGCGGTCAGGCACTGACGCGGCTCGGCTCAGCTGAGTCCGACTCGGACTAGGACGCGGCTCGGCTCGGCTCGGCTTCACCCGCAGTCGCTGACAGGTGGGCCCCGCACTGTTGGCTGCTGGAGCTGACAGGTGGGCCCCCTGTTTGCTGACTGGACAGAAATAATTTCTTTTTGGGTTTTCTTTTTCAGAAAATAGTTTTTAATTCAGTTTTTCATAATTAACTCAAAATAAATGCTCAAAATAATCAGAAAATTCTCAAAAAATTCTAGAAAATATATTTTATTATTTAGAACCTAAAATAAAAGTTTGGGATATTTTAAATTATATTTGTCCCCAAAATAAATTCTTAAAAGTCCTAGAAAATTAGGATTACTAGTTTTTAATTAACAAAAAATTATAGAAAAATCCCACTAGCCCCAAATTAACCTAAAAATAATATTTAAGCACGAATTTCAGGATACGGAGGTTACAAGTCTACCCACCTTAAAGAAATTTCGTCCTCAAAATTTAAAATCCTCAATAGTTGCATGTATTCATTTATATTATTTCTCCATCAAGATTTTAAATTCATCGAATCACATAATCATGAAGTGAATCCATATTGCTATTTCACAGAATTTTTTTCCAAATTCTATAAGTATCATATCCCGCAAACCTTTAAAATTAAAAATCAAATTCCATTCTTATCAAAATCTCCTCAAGAATTTTATGCTAATAACTAAATACAAAACTTAATATTCAATCCTCTAATTTTAAATCCACTCAATGTATATTTATAAAATTTAAAAATCTCGTCCAAAAAGTTTGTATTCAAATACTAATCCATTAATCATCTTACTCCTCAAATTTAAATCCATTTGATACATGTTTATAAAATTTAAATTCTCATCCCAAAATTTGAATCCATTAATGATCTTACTCCTTGATTCTTTTTCCACACAATGCTCAAATAATATAATACTCGCAAAATCTTCAATTACAATATTCAAAATAAATCTATATCTTGCAGTCAAATAAATACAATGGTAATCTTCTTAATTTCCTCAAATGTTAGTGATATTCAATTATACCACAATCTTCATAAAAATTTATGATTTTAACAAATCGTCAATTCTGTCATTTTAAATTCTCAACTCTCTTCATTTAAATAAATATTTATCCTCAAAATTTAAAATACACTGTCTTTCTTTGTCAATTCATAACCTCTTTATTAATTCTTCACCACGGTCAAACCTCCAACAATCAAGGTCTAAGAAAATCCTACCTACCGTCATACAATATACAATCTAGAAAAACATACATGGTTATGGTCTCCTTTGTCATGGTATTGCAGTCTCTGCTAGGGTGTACTACTAACTATATTCTAACAAGAAAATTATTGATACAAGCTATGGTACTAAGGAATCAATCAATCAAATAAATAGATGGAAAAGGAATATGAGGAAAGAACATAACATAGCCTTCTAACCCATTACTTGGACGTCTTAATCCTCTAATATACACTTAACTCTGGCACATTCACTCACTAATTCCTATCTCTATATACTGATATCCATACCAACTAGTCATTAGTCCACAACATCCATGAATACATCCTCATTGCATACACCTGTCTATTGATACCTAGATATGATACCAAGAATCTCTAACACAACCATAGTTTAATAATGCATCCAAAGTTTGATACCTCTATCCCTTTAGGTACCACAGTTTCTACTACAAGCACACCCACTTCTAGTTCTCTTACCTATTACAACTGTTTATACAAGTTGTTCTTATCACTCAACTGCACACCAAGTGCAACACACCATACTAAGTATTGCTCCTTCTAATGCAACTCTACATAGACATCCAAGTTTGTTTGCAGTGCCATCTTAAGTATTCTCAAGCCAATAGATCCTTACACATGCACATCAACCACTCATATACTGTTATACATTTCTTACCCACCATAAAATTTTATTCTCAAAATAAAATCATCAAAATTTACCTTCTCGAACAATTTAAAATAAAATGCATATACTTTCCTCAAAAGTCAAATGCTCAATATCGAAATAAAATTTTTAATCACTTCTAAAATCGTTATAGCGTTGACCATGTTTATTGAATTGAATTTTAATCCTCAAAATTTTAATAACATAAAATCTTAACTCCTCAAACATTCTTTAAAAATTGAAATTCATTTTCACTCTTCAATTATAAATTTAAATCCACAAGTATACATATAAATACTCACAGTCTATAATACTCAAGGTGCACACAAATACATCAATTATCTATAACTCTCAACTGTGTACTGAAATTTGCACTACCCGGATTACTTGCACTATTACTCCCAATAATTAAAGTTATTATCACACATATTTTCTTCCATGATTTTCTATCTATATTAATTGATACACCAATCTAATTATCATCACACGAAGAACTTAATGTTATTAGCACCATTCTCAATAAATCCTTGATATAGAATCACTAGCACTATTGGTATGATAACACTAGTTCCATCATTAGATTATCTCATCAAACTTATTACAACTCACGATCACTTGCACTTTCTATAATACCCATGATTTACTTCAATCTCAAGGGCAGGCATATGGTTCCATATCTCGATTGATGTATAAGCATATCTCTTAAACCCTTTTACAGCCTGTTAAACTAATCTGTGATATTTTACAACTTTTATTACCAATCTTGGTATCTCTCTACTCATGGCATCTTATTAAAATCCTTTATACATATACATTTCTTTACTCTTGATACACCCAGTATCAATCATCAAATTGAACATCATGCTCCATTAATCTTTAACACAATTCCTTAATACTTAATTGTTTACATAGATCATCCAATTACATAAATTCATGACTATCCAGGACGGGTATGCTGATTCTGATACTAACTCTTGGAACCATCACTAATACTCTTACTCCTCTTTCTATAATACTAATACTAATTATAATAACACCTATCATAGAACTATTCCTATAAGGCACTACGCTATGGGTTAACTCTAGATTAATGCCTACTGCTCACATGTCCAACTAAGAAACACTTACAAACTAACAAGTCATACTCAGTCAACACTAATACAAGACACAAACAAAATTGCAAGTCACTAATTATCATACTAACAAGGAATCCTCAAAGAAAATAAGCTCAAAAAGGAACTGGATCAAGGACTGAAGGTATCTTTACTACTAGTAAAGAAAAGAAGCGATGGAACAAAGTCATGTAATAATGGAAATAGATAAGTCTTGAGATGATACTTTAAGAACCAATTTAAGATACAACCTGATAATCATACACGTCTGTCTGAAATCATGACACTCAGAATCCTCGCCACGCCAGTAAGCATAGATGCGATAAATGACAGGTTCCGTAACTAAGGTATGCAACTCTATAATCATGTCATCTAGAATCTTCGCCATGCCAACCGGTATGGCTGCGAGAAACTCTAAATTCATAACTAAGATATGTACATCCGAAGTCAGGTTCCTACATTTTCGCCATGGCAGCTAATATGGCTGTGATAAATTCTAGGTTCCATAACCAAAGTAGACATTTTACCTTTCTCACTGTCCTCATCAATATATGTCATCAGATGATACCGTAAATTTTAGCCCATAAAATTCATCTTGATATGAAATCAACTCAATAATGATACCAAGAATTTAAATTTAACAACTGGTCAACAAGAATCAAACTCAACAATGATACCAAGATTGTAATCTAATAACTGATCAACAAGAATCAAGTTCAATAACAACAAGAGAGAGCGGACGAAAATAAGGAAAAAGATTTAAATTGAAAATTATAATAAGATTCACAAGGGGTCGTCCCAGGAATCTCTCAAGAATTTTTATGATTGAGTATCCACTCTCATCCTAGTATCCTATGTCCTATATTCTATAGCAGGCACGCAGTAGTACAACTAAGACGTCGCACTACCACGACATCGTACAACTTGCGAAGTCTGACCTGCATGGGCCACCACTAAAAACGTGTCACGACCCGCACCCGGTATAGGGGCACAAGTGCGTGGGTACGTCCAGCCTACGCCGCAGCATCGACGGTAGAACGTTGTCTAGGTCATGATACTATCTAATCAATCTCACATGAATATCTAACTCCATAAGGAGACACAGATATTATAAAATAATATGGAAATACTCAATCACATAAGCTAAAGCACGATGAGATATCAAGCAAGCAATAAAATACAAGACAAGTCTAAACAACAATAAATAGTCTAACCGGCAATCAATACATCCAAGTCTCCAAGTATGTCAGAATAAGTCCTCTATGTCACAGTCTGGAAAAAATATCCAATCAAGATTGGAACAAAATACACCTCTAACAGCAGTTCCACTTATATTGACAAAATCTATAGCACAGTGTAAAGAAATACAAGACAGATAGGAATAACTGGCAATAAGAAATACTGACGAGCATGGTTATACTGGAAATAGAAATACTGGAATAAATGGAATACTGGAGCATGTCATCATCAATGTAAATCTAGCAATGAAATAGAAATCCAAGTATACGCAAGAATAATGAACTGGTATATAAATGTGTACAAGAACAACAACTAGAACATGTGGAGATGCTAGATCCATATACTAGAGATACATGTCAATGATCCTCTAACTAAGTGTGTGAAACATTAGTATATCATGTGATCGGCTTGGGACTGATCAGGCTTGTTACATATGATTAGCTATGATTCATGTAGGGTCAGGCTAACCATCTGGATAGCTATGATGCGAGCAATAGTCAGGCTAATCACATGTAACAGGCTATGAGGCATGTAATGGTTAGGCTGCACCGACGTGAGGTGTGGGTGAGCTATGATGCATGTAAGGTTGGGTATGATCACATAAGCTACTAACATTTCCCTATTTTCCCCAGCTAGCACGATGGATCCCAATCACGACTCCTCGTGACAGGTCTCGATGATGCCAACTCGTGTAAAGAACAGTGTCAGAGTCATGTACGCTATACAACAAGAGTTATAGAGATAATCAATATAATAGAAACTATCAGAGAATGTATTCGCCTGGGTTCCTGTTGCTGGTATGAATCAGAGTCCAAGTCACAGTCCAAATAGCCTATGTATTACAAATTTTACCATGTCAAAAGATAATTTATTTTAATTTATTTAATTCTGGAATAATTACTCTAAAATTCTATTTTAATCTTATTATTCTGATTTTTAGGTCAAATCCTAATTTTTTGCCCAAAAGAACCTAAATTTATCGACTCGAGACTCATGGCACGCAAATCGAGGCAATCTGTTGACCAAAAAGTCAACCGACACAAACTCAAATTTTATGCATGAATTCCTGTAGATTTCAGCGTCAAAAACATGCTGGAATATACGGCTCGTCCGAATTCAAATTCGTTTGGGAATTATGGCACATACAAGTTTCGTATCGTGCACCGATGGTTAAATTCTACCCTAGAAGTTCTACAGAATTAACAAAATAAAAGTACTTTGAAATAAATTCTGGGAAAAACATATGTCAATGATCTCGACATTAGCTTTCCGAAACTTAAAACGGTTCATGATTCTGATTTCTGGTTCTCCCGGAATCATGAAAACATCAAAATACGTCTATTTTCGGATATGTTGTGTTCTACGAATTTTCCAGAATTTAATAATCATAATTTATTAAAAAAATTACATAATCAGAAATCTAACCTCAATATCATTCTAAAAAAAAAACTAGGCCTCGTTTGGAGTCCAGAGCTATGCGCAATGGCTTCTGGAAGATGAAGGAACCCTAGATGGCAATTCTCCAAAAATCGGCTGAAGAAAAACCCTAGAAAATAACTAAACTAATATATATATATATATATATAGAGGAGAGAGAAAGATCAGCCGCGGCTCAGGAGCTTGCCATGTGGCAGTCATCCGTGGCTCCCCGCCCAGATCCAGCGGTCAGGCACTGACGCGGCTCGGCTCGGCTGAGTCCGACTCGAACTAGGACGCGGCTCGGCTCGGCTCGGCTCGGCTCGGCTTCACCCGCGGTCGCTGACAGGCGGGCCCCATACTGTTGGCTGCTGGAGCTGACAGGTGGGTCCCATGTTTGCTGACTGGGCAGAAATAATTTCTTTTTGGGTTTTCTTTTTCAGAAAATAGTTTTTAATTCAGTTTTTCATAATTAACTCAAAATAAATGCTAAAAATAATCAGAAAATTCTCAAAAAATTCTAGAAAATATATTTTATTATTTAGAACCTAAAATAAAAGTTTGGGATATTTTTAATTATATTTGTCCCCAAAATAAATTCTTGAAAGTCCTAGAAAATTAGGATTACTAGTTTTTAATTAACAAAAAATTATGGAAAAATCCCACTAGCCCCAAATTAACCTAAAAATAATATTTAAGCACGAATTTCAGGATACGGAGGTTACAATCCCTGCTATCTATGCAAGGGAAAGCAAGCGGCGGACTACTCAACTTCTCGACCTTTACGCCAGCAAGGGAACAATCTGTCCGCCCTCCGGATTACGCGAGAAGCTGATGGCCGACTAAGGACATCCTCAGCTTTACGCCAACCAGAGCAGAGCTCCAAATTACGCCAGGAGAAGCCACTCAGCGTAAAAAAGGCTCAATTTGCGGGAAGACACCCTTCTTAGGGATTATCCGCCACCCAGATGGCCAACCTGTTGTATATAGGTGGCACAGGGAAAACTATGGTTCCCAACATCCGCATGCCCACTGATGTGAACAGAAGGAACAAGCCATCAACTTCTTCTTCTGTAACTCCTCCTGACCTGCGCAATTATCTGATCCAGAAATGCAAGGAGAGGGGATCTTCCAGTATGTCTATTACGCCTCCTAGCGAGCACTGTTGTAATAGTCATAGGATTGTAATTAATTGTTGCTGTTCTGAAGCAAAATGGTCAATTTTTGACCGGTTTGTCACGACCCGCACCCGGTTTAGGGGCACGAGTGCGTGGGTACGTCCAGCCTACGCCGCAGCATCGACGGTAGAACGCTGTCTAGGTCATGTAACTATCTAATCAAACTCACATGAATACCCAACTCCATAAGGAGACGTGGATATCATAAAATAATGCTGGAAATACTCAATCACATAAACTAAAGCACGATGAGATATCAAGGCAAGCAAGGAAATACAAGACATCAAAAACAAATAGCCATACCTGCAATCAGTAACATCCAATCCTCAAGTGTCAGAAACAAGTCCACTAAGGTCACAGTCTGGAAAAATATTTTCCAGTCAGGAAGGAGCAAAGTACATCTCTAAATAGCAGTTCTATATTCATGATATAAACTATGTAGCAGTTCTAGATGGAAATATACGAGAAGCATGTATAGGTACGAGAAATAGAAGAAATACTGGAAATACTGTAAGTAAATGCAGAAGAAGAAACAATATGTCCATGAGCAAGAACCTATGACTAAGTGTATGAGTACTAGCTTTAACATGTGATCGGCTTGGGAACTTGATCAGGCTAGTTACATGTGATTAGCTATGATTCATGTAAAGTCAGGCTAACCGTTGGTTAGCTATGATGCATGTAGAGGTCAGGCTAATCACACGTAACAGCTATGAAGCATATAATTGGTCAGGCTGCACCCGACGTGAGATGTGGGGTAAGCGATGATGCATGTAGAGTTGGATATGATCACATATCTATACTAAATACTCTCCACCCCCGACTGGTGTAGTAGATCCAATCATGGTATGATATGGCACGGGATTCCCCAGGAAGGTAGCAAGTCTCCCCGGGAATCAGTGTCTGTACATGCACAAGATAACAAGGAAACAAGTCTTGTACAAGCTACACCATGAATAAGGAATAATCATCTCATGACGAGATCCGTCTACACCAATCCGTGTAACCAGCGTGTCGAGAATATGGATATTTATACTAGATACAATGAACATAGGAGATATCATAAATTAGAAACTAATCAGAGAATGTACTCGCCTTGGGTCCTTAGCTGGTAAAACCAATGTCCTGTCCCAGAGTATCGTCTGGAGGATCCAACAGTCCTATAAACATATAATAAACAATACAACATTTGCATCAGGTGCTACACTAACACAATATAAATTACATAACTCAGGCTATGCCAGGTATGGCACTGGTCAATTCTAGGGTCAGTGTGCGTCAAGTTGCACGGACATCGCGTCTGCGATTGCTGGGCAAGACAGACGATCAAAATGGTACGGGGCTTGCCAGTACGTCAGTGTACGCGTGGCAGTCTGCTAACAGTTCACAGGGTCACAAGGTCATGTGTAAATACAGGGTATCCGTATTTACACTCGGGTTACCTAGAAGAGATATTTATAAATTACATATTACCAATAATTAAATTAATACATATATGAGTTATACCATCATATATACAAAATATATATAAGTGTATATACATTAAATAGATCTATGTATTGTATATTTATTGGTGACAAAATATACATGTGTTATTTCTTATACATATATATATATATATATACCAAAATACCAAAACAAGTATATATATATATATATATATCAAAATAATATGCACATTTATTTATATACCAATTTAATAATTACCTACTTATACAAAATACAGATATACATATATACCAATTTAACAATAATATATATATATCATATGTATGCCAACCATATATATATATATCAAAAATATATTAAATATATATATAAAACATATATATATATATATATATATATATATATATATATATATATATATATATATATATATATATATATATATATATATACATATCAATAATACATACTAAAATACGTATTTATTTATATACATATGCCAATTATATGTACACTATACATTACATTGATTTATAAAAACTATACATTATTACACCATACATAAATTAACTACTGTACCCTATACATCACATCCATATACTAATTGAAATACACATATACATATATTAATTGAAATGCACATATACATAAATTATACACATACACCTATCTACGTATTTACACATACAAAAATGAAACAGGGAGAGGTAGATTCTCACAGTGGTGGTGGTGCCGGAGTTGGGAGTTGGTCGGGGAGGATGTGGGCTCGAACTTGGCCAGAGGAGAACCGTAGTCGGGGTCGGGCGAGTTGGATAGCAGGTGGGGTGATGGTTGTCGTGTGGGAAGGCAGGGAGGAGCTCGAGATTCCTGGCCGGAGAAGGAACGATGGGTGGTCGATGGAGTCGGAAAGGGGAGCTGGAGGAGATGCCGGCTGTGTCGATGGGAGTTGTGGTCGGCTCGACGGTGGAAGAGGAGTAGGCATTCCTAGCTGCTCGACGGTGCCGGAGATGAGTACAGCAGCAGCCGGGATAGTCTCGACGGCGTCGGAGATGAGTACAGCAGCAGCCGGGATAGTCTCGACCGGAGGGATGACTCGGTGACTGAGATGGGGTGGAATCGGGCTACTGCAAGGAGCGGGACTCCGACGGAGGAAAGTCGCAGTGGGCGGAGACCGGAGGTCGGGATGAAGCCGGGGTGGAGCTCGACCAGTGGTGGGGAAGGAGCAGGCCAGCGGGATCGGTCGGGGAGTCACTACAGGCCGGCGGGAATCGATGGCCGACCGGGGTTGACAGCAGAGGGAGAGGTGGAGGAGGAGCTACTGTCTCCAGCGGGTCGACCGGAGTGAGGGCCGGCTCGGGGAAGAAGTGGTAACAGTGATGGTGGTGGTGAAGGTTTGATTTCCCCCTCCTTTTGCAATTTAAAAAACAACAAGGGAAGAAGAAGAAAGGAGAAGAAGAAGAGAAGAAAAGAAGATTGGAGAAATTTGTGGAGGCTACGGTTTGAGTGTAGGGGGATTCCCTAGGTTGAATTTTTGGGGATTAGGGCTTGATAGGACATTAAATAGGGAGGGGGTGAGATGTGGATGAAGGGTGATGATGGTCCAATTTCAAATGAGTGGCTAGGATTGTTCATGAAGGAAATTATTTTCATGTAAAGTAGAGTGGGGAAAAATGCAACTTGGTCCACAAATAAATAACCTTTCCATTTGGTCTTGGCCAATGGGGTGATGACACCTACAATTGAATAATTGCAACTTAGCCCCTTAAATTCGGGAAATTGCACCAACACATAAAATGACACAAAATTTGTGGAAAAAAATGTGTTTAGAAATTTTCATGGTGAAAGGGTGTTGTGCGTTAGGCACGGGTTTAATTAATCGGGTACTGGAATTAAATTAGAATTTACGAAATCAGTCAAAATATTATCCTCAATTTAATTAGAAATAAAATGCAAGCTGTGTTCTAAAATTAATTAGGAGTACATGGGACCAAAATCAAGTCGGGTCATCAATACCAATAGTGAAGAAGACTCAGAATAGAATATTACCCTAATTTGGGTCGCACGAAAAATAGGTCAAGATTGTCTCCAATTTCAATTGGAACGCACAACGACACAAAGTTGGAATTTATTTAGGTTTTAAATAAATGTCCACGACAATTTTGTGCGGCTAAAAGTGAGGTACAGAGAGCATAATTTTGGGTTGCAAAAATATCAGAATGGAAGGCGGGCATGTCTAGGGCAAGATTGTAAAATTTGTTGGAAGGCAAAAGTCAGGATAGCGCTCCAAATATCGAAACAAAGGCAATGCACAATAATTAAATAAAATATGATAATTAATTAAAATCTCCAATAAATAAATTCTAGATAAAACAATTAAATACAGAATTCCATAATTTGGACAGGTGTTCACCTACTGGGCTTCTAGGTCCAGTCTGCTAGCTAAAATAAATGAACACTGCATCTAATACTATATTTAATTACACATCACATAATTATTTAAATTAAATATACTATCATGCAATTATTTAATTGTAACTACAATAATATTAAATATTATAAAAAGTCATAAATACCCCTGTTTTCGGAACGGGATAGTGACAAGTCTACCCTCCTTAAAAGAATTTCGTCCTCGAAATTTAAAATCCTCAAGGTAGTGTTTATACATTATTTTATTTTTCCATTAATGGTTAAATTCACCAACTCACATAATCCTGAAATAATCCACCATGTCGTTTCACCACCTTCAACTTTCTGAAATTACTGTATTCTTTAAATACCCTTGAAAATAAGAATCAGTTTTCTTTTCCTCAAAAATTTCTCCGAATTTAAATTAAAAATTAAATACTCAGAATTTGACATCCAATCCTCTAATTCACTCAATGCACATTAAAACTACCATCTAAAACACAATCCATAAATCCAACCATTCAATTTAATTAATCAACGATATTCATAAAATTTGAAATGTCATCCGAAAAGTTTGAATTTAACACCAATTCATTAATGATTTTTACTCCTCAATTTAAATCCAATCGATGCATATTCAAAATCTAAATCCTCATCCCGTGAATCGAATTCGACACTATCCATTAACGATTTTATTTCCTGATTCCCTTTTTTTCTTAGAATTTCAACAATGCGATACTTACGGAATCTTCCAATGCAACATTCATAATATAAAAAAAATTAAAATTTCTATTTTGCAATCAAATAGATATAATGATAATTTTCTAAAAATTTTCCTCAAATTTTAACGATAAATTATATCACAATCAACCTTCCTGAAATTAATAATCATCAATTCTGCCATGTTAAATTTTTAATCCTTTATTTAAATTAGCATTTATCCTCAAATTTCAATCATACCTCGATCTTTGTAAAACCAATGATCCAGCAATTCTGTTATATCAACTCATGAATGCTTATCCTTGAATTTCTAATCATCTTGTCCCATTTGTCAAGTCATAACCTTTTCATAAATCTTTGTTATGGTCAAAACCCCAACGATCATGGTCTAAGAAAATTTTTACCTACAGTCATGCAATCTAAGAAAAATATATAGGTCATGTATCTTTTGTCATGGTATTTCAGTCTCTGTCAGGGTGTACTACTGGTTATATTCTAACAAGAAAATCATGAATACGAACTACAGCATTAGGGAAATCAATCAATCAAGAGACGGGAATCATTAGAAAAAAGAACCTACTAACATATTTCCTGCAGTATCTTCTATCTCTAACATACTCTTAGCTCTGGCACATTCACTAACTAATTCCTATTCCTGTACACTGGTACCCTTATCACTAGTCATTTATCCACAAGATCCATGAATATATCCATATTGCACACACCTGTCTATTAACACCTAAATCTGATACCAAGAATCTCTAATGTAACTATGGTTCAATAATGCATCCAAGTTGATACCTCTATATCTTTAGTACCATACCCTCTGTCAGATCCCGTTCCTACTACAATTTTTCATACTAGTTGTTCTTATCACTCAAGTGCACACCAAGTGTAGCACACCATACTAAGTACTGCTCTTTCCAATACAAGTCTTGTCACGCCCCAGTCCCAATAATACATAGGACTAGGACACGTAAGCATGCCAGCCGTATGGATATGGCAACTCCAATATATGGAAACCAATCCATACGTACGCTGTAATATGAATATAAAATCCACAAGTGGTATAAAATGTAATACAAGTCACAGGTTATAATCTAAATCTCATCCACCAAAATCATATAGAAAGAAATAACCAGTATTTATGAAACTAGATCTCAATAAGAAGTATCTAAAGATGATAGTTGGATGGAAACAAATCCACTACCAACTCAAATGGAAAAGTAAATACAATATAGATACAACTCACTCAAACAATAAGTACCAGCTACCAATCACGGCTCGAAGAGAAGACATCCACGAAGCATCTATATCCTTCCAAATCTGTGCTCCTGCAAACACTCAAGAACAGGTACACCTGGCAGTGGACCAGGTCCTCAGAGGGACATAACAAGTATACTTAAACACATGCCAATAGAGTACTAAAATAAATATCCAATGGTCGCTTAACCGTCTAAGTGAATGCAGTTAAGAACAACTTTCCCCACAAGTGAGCTATCTGGCTGAAAACTGGGATTTGGCATGGTTCTCTTTTGAAGAGCCAGGGGCCCAAAGGCACGTCGTCTTTTGAACGGCGGAGGCCCGCCAATGTATATATAAGGGTCATCATCACCCGTTTCTCCAGCGGAGAATCCGGGCTTCACGGAAAAAGTATAAAGAAGCTCAAATGCGGTACTTGTTGTTCTCCCCACCCCATGCTCTAAGCATGTCATGTCCATGACACGATAAACCTCTAATAACTGCCAAGTCTACTAGCATGCAAAGTTTCTAACAGCAGTTATTCCTAACGCACGGCCCACACGTACAGGAGGCCAGACCTGTCACGCAGTCCGTGATCTATATGAGACTCACACTCGTGTAACCACTGTGTCACGGCCAATGAACCTAATGGTGCTACATGATAATGGGGTAGTCTCATGAACAAGGTCAATGCAATACATAAATAAAAACATATCGCGACGTCACCGTCGCGCACATTTTATATAACAATTAAAATATATGAACTAAAGACAGAAAATAAAGATGCATGCAACATATGGAATATAAATGACAGTACAATGGCAAGGTATACTTGCCTGGCAAGGAAGCTGCAATGTACCAATAACCTGCTCCAGAAATCGCGGAGAACAAATCCAATATCCTATGCACACATAATATAATACAATAAAATTATTAGTCATTACACTAGTGCACACACAACAATATTTATACTGGACTCAGGGGGTATACTAGGGGTATTACTAGTCATCTAACACGGTAAATTACGCGTTAAATTATGCGGGATCATATCTTCAAGTATTGTACGAAATCGGACAGTCAACTGACGGTGTCTACGCCAGTACGTTAATGTACGCAAGGCGGACAATTCCCAAGTGTTTAGGGTCAACATGGTCAAGGTGAGTACGGGACAGTCCACGGCGTCCTAGGGTCGTACAGTCTGAATATTTAGTCCTAATTTATAAATTAGCATAGTATTTAATTACTTATAATTTATGTACATACCATATATTTATATATTCTATATATAACACCCAAATATACATACCAATTGAATATGTGTATTAAATATATATATAAATATATATATATCAATGATTAATATACGCATACACGTGCATATACGTACACGCATCTGGGTTCACCGACTCAGGGCATGATGTCAACTAACAGCCAATAAGCAATACTAATATCCTACTTGCATACACACAAGCACATAAAAAAGAGGAAGATGGACAGGTTCGTACCTCGGAGTACGTACACGGAATCGGCTGGACGACGACGAAGAGATGCTGATGATGATGACGAGGGCAATGATATTGCGATGATGATGATGGTAATGAAGATGACGAGGATGACAGTGATGACTGGGTTGATGACGTAGATGATGATTGGGATGACGGTGAGGGTGATGGAGTGGTAATGATGAATTAAGACGAGTATGATGTTGGTGGTGCTGATGATGATGATGAGGACGATGGTGTTTGACAAGGACGATGACGAGGATGGAGACTAGGATGATATGGGTGATGATGATGCAGGGTGGTGATGTTAATGGGGATGTGTTTATATTGATGGTGGATTGATGGTGAGATGACGATGGTACGATGCCGATGATGGAATGACGAAGAGGGGATGGCGAGGGTGATGGCTACGACGTAGATGACGATGGGGATGACAACTAGAACGTCGATGGCGATGGAGATGATAATGTGATGATGAGTTGTTAATGGTGCTGGTGTTAGTGATGATGGTTGTGTGAATGACACTCCGGCCAGGGAGGAGGTGGTCCGGTCAGGCCAGGGGGTGGTCCGGTAAGGAGGACAGGGTGCAGGAGGAGGAGAAGAGGTTGACGACGGAGGGGAGATGGCATTGGTGACGATGATGGGAGTTGATGGAGATGATGAAGAGGATGAAGAGGAGGAGGAGGATGATGACTGTTGTCGACTGACCGGAGGCCGGCCAAGGGGAGGAGAAAAGACAGAGGAGGAGGAGAGCGGAGGAGACTGGTGGTGTAGGTGCAGGTGACTGCTCGCTGTGGTGATGGCTTGGTGCAGTCGGGCTCGGGGAGGAGTTCGAAGAAGAGAGGGCAGGAGCGGGGATGTCCGGCGTGGTGGCTGGCGACGTTCAGACGGAGAAGAGTAGCGGGGTCGGTGTTAATGGAGGAAGACGTCGGCGGTGATGGTTCGTCGACGTGGGATTCGGGGTGGTCGAGTGCTGGCTCGAGGGGGAGCAGCGGGTCGAGGCTCCGGCAGCGGAGAAGAGCAGGACGGGGAAAGTCGACTGCTGGCTCGACGTTAATGGCGGAGGAGTCAGGCCGGCGCGGCTGTGCACAGGAGGAGGATGGTGAGGAAAAGTGGCAGATCGCCTCCGGCGCAGGTAGAGAAGGTGAGGCGGAGGGATGGAGATGAAGGTCCCCGTCCGGCGGGGATAGCAGGGAGGTGGAGCAGGGAACTGAGGTGGTCACGATGCTGGTAGGGGTGATGAGTCTGTCCTGGGCTTCGGCGGAGAGATGTCGAAGGGGGAAAGGCCACGGTGGCTGGGGGCATCTCCGGCGAGGAGGCCGACAGGGATGGCATGGATGAGGGATGCACAGGGATGGAGATGTCGGCTACTGGAGTTTAGCTTTGGAAGAATAGGAAAAATAAAGAAAAGGGGAAAAGAATTATTTATATACATATGTAAAACTTGGTTTGGGTTGACCTAGGGCAATGTGGGCTTGGCCAACTCTTCTTGGAGTGGGCCTTGGGCTCCATATCTTGGGATTGGACTTGGGCTCACATGAAGATGTTGGGCTATAAATTACAATTATTAATTGCAAGGGTTGGATTAAAATAGGAGGGCGATGATGCGCGTTTGAAATTCCAGAAAATTATGAGAAAATCCACGTGAAGGGAAAAATCGATTCCTTTGTGAATTGTCCAATGGTGGGGACACCTCTGTGCATTTTTGCATAAAAGCCCCCAACAATTGGAAAATTGCACAAAGGCGGAAATTGGATTTAATTAATTAAATTGAACCGCGCATGATATTCTAGAATTAATTAGGAGTACATGGGATTAAATCAGGCGGCCATAATTGTCAGGGGCGTAGAGGGGACAGTGTAGAATATTAATAAAATTTGGGTTGCACAAAACGGTCAAGGTTGTGTCTCCAATTTCGATTGGAACGCACGAGGGTACAAAATTGGAATTTATAATTAATAAATAACGTCTGCGACGTTTGTTGTGCGGCTAAAATATAGTATCAGAGGGCAATGTTATAAGTTGCACAAGGGCCAGGAAAGTAGGCGGGCACGTCTAGGTCAATGTTGTGAAATTCGTAGATAGGCAACGGCTAGTGAGGTGCTCCAATTATCGAGCAACGGTAAGGTGCGCTACGTGTCATAATTATTCCGTAATTAAATTAAATGCCGTGTTCTAATTCAAATTGGTTCAAACTAGCCCTAATTTCACTATCTAAACCAAGTAGCCCTAATTTTGGGTGAGGGGGTTTACAATCTACCCAACTTAAAACAATTTCGTCCTCAAAATTAAACTAGGGTAGGGTTTCTCTATCTAACCTCACTTGATTACAGTCTAAAGAATCCTCCTTAAGTTAACATGGTAGTTTCTACCCAACTTAGAATTTACCCATCTATCATCTAAGGCTATACCTCTAAGAAGGCTATGTCCTAATTTATTTGATCATGTTATTTAATCCTCAAAGTCTTTTAACACCAATTATATCCTCCATGATATGCCCTTAATCACTTAAAAAAAAAAGTAGTCACCAAGCAATGTGATTGACCTATGGGGGATACCTAGTATTATCTATATATCAAACTTATACCAAGCAAGACGTTTCGTCTTTTCGAAATAAGGAAAGACGTAGATCAATAAATAAGGGTTCAAGGGAGAAGTAATAGAATGCAAGTATGGGGATCAAGGCGTTTCAAGGAATCCAAGTGGGAATTGTCAAGGCAGTTGTGGACTGAAATCCTATTTGGTAAATCCGTATTCGCATGCTCGTATTAGTACAGTTATGTACTTGATATGATATGCTCTGACATGTCTAGGGCAAGTATATTCGTCAACTAATCCCTACATATCTCAATCCACGTAAAGTAGTTATGCGAAGGGCGAACCAAGCGTACTAAGGTTGATCAGACCATAATACACTGATTCTGAAATGTATTAGTGTAGTACTCCAATAATACATGTCATGAACAGGCTCGATAAAGGATAAGCCTGCAAAACTAGGCTATAATAGCAGCATAAGTCAAGGTAGTACAGAGATTATAGATACGCTGGATTATGATGAGAGATGTTACAAAATAATTGAAGTTGCAAAAATAAAACAACATAAGAACAATAACAAAAGACTCTACAATCTCTACAGTTATCATACAACCTCCTTGTCTAAGTCGCTAGTCGACAGAATAGGGCATGAACCTCTAAATTCTACCGTCTGAATTGATACTGTCGTCTACTGCTAGCATACAATTAATGTTATCTTCTTATGCAAGTCTAAGGTCGGTGTCATTTGGTTATACTTCACCAATGGGTTTTAAGAGGACTGTGTGATACTAGGTGGTGAGGTATACTGCCCAAATTAAAAGAATTAACTAATACTGTGATTATCTTAAGAGGATCCTACAAAATAATCTTGCACATGTACATAGAACATAAACTCTTATTAGGGTCTCCTATTGCATTATATAGGTAAGGGTCAAGTGCTCATAGAACATGTGTCAATCGTAGGGATAGAAGAGTTACTAGCCGTTAAGGGGAAGGGATCTAACTCGTATCGAAGTGAGGGTAAAATTATATAGTTTAAAAACTAAGGGTTAATCATCGGTCACAATCTACAAAACAACTTAAACTTATCAAGTTCTAACTACCAAGCATAAAAATTTTCACATTCAAGGCTACAACTATAATCCTAGCAAACTATGAGCCCTTAACAAAGAATAAAATTACTTGGTCTATAATCAGAAGTGTCAGAAGGCACGAGTTGAAAGATGAAGAGAAGAAACGTAATTAACCGTCGCAAAATAGCGAGCGCTATGGTCGCAGGGAAATAATATATAAAAATAAAGATAGAGGGCTCTAGATAGCATCATGGTTCTCTAAGGGGAGTGGGGTATTAGTTGCTATGTTCGGGGTATGATCAAGGGAGAAGTGTTGAGTACATTCCTCTAGGCTTCCTAGGGTGCTGTCTACTAATAACAAGATAATGATATAAGTTTATAGTTCCAATATCATCTAACTATGAAGGTTAGGTTCAGTCCAAACATTAAGTTTTTGTTTTCTATGGGTTCCTCAATGCTAGGGCAAACATTATGATAAACTTCTAACTAACTCTAGTAGTGTCTATACTACTCTCAAGTCTTCATAATACATCAGGGGGTAATGGTAAACTAATTCTAGAGATAAGGAATTCTAGGGTTCACTAGATATTCTAAACTTAGTGGTGTGTTTATATTCTCGTTGTATTCTTAATAGGTGTGCTTACTCTAATTATCATCTAACAACAGGAACTTCTATATTCTAGGAGAAGGCTATACTTAAATAACTATTAGGGAAGCACATGAATCAAGCATGATGCAATTGTTCAAATAGAACAAATAGGAGGAAGATGAATCATAGTCAATGTGGATGAGATCCTATACTCTAGTCCTAGGTGCAGGCTTGTTCGGTACAGTAACGTAACCGAGACAATATGCTCTAGACCTGCATGGGCCACCACAAAAACATGTCACGCCCCAGTCCCAATAATACATAGGACTAGGACACGTAAGCATGCCAGCCGTATGGATATGGCAACTCCAATATATGGAAACCAATCCATACGTACGCTATAATATGAATATAAAATCCACAAGTGGTATAAAATGTAATACAAGTCACAGGTTATAATCTAAATCTCATCCACCAAAATCATATAGAAAGAAATAACCAGTATTTATGAAACTAGATCTCAATAAGAAGTATCTAAAGATGATAGTTGGATGGAAACAAATCCACTACCAACTCAAATGGAAAAGTAAATACAATATAGATACAACTCACTCAAACAATAAGTACCAGCTACCAATCATGGCTCGAAGAGAAGACATCCATGAAGCATCTATATCCTTCCAAATCTGTGCTCCTGCAAACACTCAAGAACAGGTACACCTGGCAGCGGACCAGGTCCTCAGAGGGACATAACAAGTATATTTAAACACATGCCAATAGAGTACTGAAATAAATATCCAATGGTCGCCTAACCGTCTAAGTGAATGCAGTTAAGAACAACTTTCCCCACAAGTGAGCTATCTGGCTGAAAACTGGGATTTGGCATGGTTCTCTTTTGAAGAGCCAGGGGCCCAAAGGCACGTCGTCTTTTGAACGGCGGAGGCCCACCAATGTATATATAAGGGTCATCATCACCCGTTTCTCCAGCGGAGAATCCGGGCTTCACGGAAAAAGTGTAAAGGAGCTCAAATACGGTACTTGTTGTTCTCCCCACCCCATGCTCTAAGCATGTCATGTCCATGACACGATAAACCTCTAATAACTGCCAAGTCTACTAGCATGCAAAGTTTCTAACAGCAGTTATTCCTAACGCACGGCCCACACGTACAGGAGGCCAGACCTGTCACGCAGTCCGTGATCTATATGAGACTCACACTCGTGTAACCACTGTGTCACGGCCAATGAACCTAATGGTGCTACATGATAATGGGGTAGTCTCATGAACTAGGTCAATGCAATACATAAATAAAAATATATCGCGACGTCACCGTCGCGCGCATTTTATATAACAATTAAAATATATGAACTAAAGACAGAAAATAAAGATGCATGCAACATATGGAATATAAATGACAGTACAATGGCAAGGTATACTTGCCTGGCAAGGAAGCTGCAATGTACCAATAACCTGCTCCAGAAATCGCGGAGAACAAATCCAATATCCTATGCACACATAATATAATACAATAAAATTATTAGTCATTACACTAGTGCACACACAACAATATTTATACTGGACTCAGGGGGTATACTAGGGGTATTACTAGTCATCTAACACGGTAAATTACGCGTTAAATTACGCGGGATCATATCTTCAAGTATTGTACGAAATCGGACAGTCAACTGACGGTGTCTACGCCAGTACGTTAATGTACGCAAGGCGGACAATTCCCAAGTGTTTAGGGTCAACATGGTCAAGGTGAGTACGGGACAGTCCACGGCATCCTAGGGTCGTACAGTCTGAATATTTAGTCCTAATTTATAAATTAGCATAGTATTTAATTACTTATAATTTATGTACATACCATATATTTATATATTCTATATATAACACCCAAATATACATACCAATTGAATATGTGTATTAAATATCTATATAAATATATATATATCAATGATTAATATACGCGTATACGTGCATATACGTACACGCATCTGGGTTCACCAACTCAGGGCATGATGTCAACTAACAGCCAATAAGCAATACTAATATCCTACTGGCATACACACAAGCACATAAAAAAGAGGAAGATGGACAGGTTCGTACCTCGGAGTACGTACACGGAATCGGCTGGACGACGACGAAGAGATGCTGATGATGATGACGAGGGCAATGATGTTGCGATGATGATGATGGTAATAAAGATGACGAGGATGACAGTGATGACTGGGTTGATGACGTAGATGATGATTGGGATGACGGTGAGGGTGATGGAGTGGTGATGATGAATTGAGACGAGTATGATGTTGGTGGTGCTGATGATGATGATGAGGACGATGGTGTTTGACAAGGACGATGACGAGGATGGAGACTAGGATGATATGGGTGATGATGATGCAGGGTGGTGATGTTAATGGGGATGTGTTTATATTGATGGTGGATTGATGGTGAGATGACGATGGTACGATGCCGATGATGGAATGACGAAGAGGGGATGGCGAGGGTGATGGCTACGACGTAGATGACGATGGGGATGACAACTAGAACGTCGATGGCGATGGAGATGATAATGTGATGATGAGTTGTTAATGGTGCTGGTGTTAGTGATGATGGTTGTGTGAATGACACTCCGGCCAGGGAGGAGGTGGTCCGGTCAGGCCAGGGGGTGGTCCGGTAAGGAGGACAGGGTGCAGGAGGAGGAGAAGAGGTTGACGACGGAGGGGAGATGGCATTGGTGACGATGATGGGAGTTGATGGAGATGATGAAGAGGATGAAGAGGAGGAGGATGATGATGACTGCTGTCGACTGACCGGAGGCCGGCCAAGGGGAGGAGGAAAGACAGAGGAGGAGGAGAGCGGAGGAGACTGGTGGTGTAGGTGCAGGTGACTGCTCGCTGTGGTGATGGCTTGGTGCAGTCGGGCTCGGGGAGGAGTTCGGAGAAGAGAGGGCAGGAGCGGGGATGTCCGGCGTGGTGGCTGGCGACGTTCAGACGGAGAAGAGTAGCGGGGTCGGTGTTAATGGAGGAAGACGTCGGCGGTGATGGTTCGTCGACGTGGGATTCGGGGTGGTCGAGTGCTGGCTCGAGGGGGAGCAGCGGGTCGAGGCTCCGGCAGCGGAGAAGAGCAGGACGGGGAAAGTCGACTGCTGGCTCGACGTTAATGGCGGAGGAGTCAGGCCGGCGCGGCTGTGCACAGGAGGAGGATGGTGAGGGAAAGTGGCAGATCGCCTCCGGCGCGGGTAGAGAAGGTGAGGCGGAGGGATGGAGATGAAGGTCGCCGTCCGACGGGGATAGCAGGGAGGTGGAGCAGGGAACTGAGGTGGTCACGATGCTGGTAGGGGTGATGAGTCTGTCCTGGGCTTCGGCGGAGAGATGTCGAAGGGGGAAAGGCCACGGTGGCTGGGGGCATCTCCGGCGAGGAGGCCGACAGGGATGGCATGGATGAGGGATGCACAGGGATGGAGATGTCGGCTACTGGAGTTTAGCTTTGGAAGAATAGGAAAAATAAAGAAAAGGGGAAAAGAATTATTTATATACATATGTAAAACTTGGTTTGGGTTGACCTAGGGCAATGTGGGCTTGGCCAACTCTTCTTGGAGTGGGCCTTGGGCTCCATATCTTGGGATTGGACTTGGGCTCACATGAAGATGTTGGGCTATAAATTACAATTATTAATTGCAAGGGTTGGATTAAAATAGGAGGGCGATGATGCGCGTTTGAAATTCCAGAAAATTATGAGAAAATCCACGTGAAGGGAAAAATCGATTCCTTTGTGAATTGTCCAATGGTGGGGACACCTCTGTGCATTTTTGCATAAAAGCCCCCAACAATTGGAAAATTGCACAAAGGCGAAAATTGGATTTAATTAATTAAATTGAACCGCGCATGATATTCTAGAATTAATTAGGAGTACATGGGATTAAATCAGGTGGCCATAATTGTCAGGGGCGTAGAGGGGACAGTGTAGAATATTAATAAAATCTGGGTTGCACAAAACGGTCAAGGTTGTGTCTCCAATTTCGATTGGAACGCACGAGGGTACAAAATTGGAATTTATAATTAATAAATAACGTCTGCGACGTTTGTTGTACGGCTAAAATATAGTATCAGAGGGCAATGTTATAAGTTGCACAAGGGCCAGGAAAGTAGGCGGGCACGTCTAGGTCAATGTTGTGAAATTCGTAGATAGGCAACGGCTAGTGAGGTGCTCCAATTATCGAGCAACGGTAAGGTGCGCTATGTGTCATAATTATTCCGTAATTAAATTAAATGCCGTGTTCTAATTCAAATTGGTTCAAACTAGCCCTAATTTCACTATCTAAACCAAGTAGCCCTAATTTTGGGTGAGGGGGTTTACAAGTCTAGATGGGCACCCAAGTCAGTCTGCGGTGCCATCCCAATCATGCTCAAGTCATCAGATCCTTACACATGTATATCATCTACTCATATATTAATATTCATCTCTCATCTACCATAAAATTAATCCTCAAAATAATCGTCAAGGTTTAACTTCTCGATCAACTTAAAAATAAATTTCATATACCTCCTCAAAGTCAGATACTCAACATCAAAATAAAAATTTTAATCATTTCTAAAATTTTGGTAGCCTTGACCATGTTTATTGAATCACTATTTGAAATCCTCAAAATTTTAATGACACAATCTCAACTCCTCAATAATTCTCAAAGTTAAAATTCATTTTCACTCTTTAATTTATAAATCCACAAATATACATATAAGTGCTCACGGTCTCTAATACTCGAGGTGCACTCAATATCTCTATTATCTACAACTGTGTACTAAATTTTTGTACTGCCCGAATCACTTGCACTATTACCTCCAATAATCAAAGTTATCATCACCTGTATTTTTCTTTCATGATTTTCAATCTATGTCAACTGGTATATCATCTAATTATCATCACACAAAGTTATTAACGTTATTCTCGACTAATCCTTGATATAGAATCATTAGCACTCTTGGTATTATATCACTAGCTTCCTTAATGGATCATCTCATCAAGCTCATTGGAACTCATGATTACCTGTACCTTCTATAATGCTCATGTTTCTTTACTCTCATGGGCAAGTATATGGTTCTCATCTCAATTGATGTATATGTATTTCTCTTTAACCTTTTATAGCCTGTTAAACTAATATGTGATACGCCTCACCATTTTCATTACCAATTTCGATATTTCTCTACTCATGATACCTCATTATAACTCCTCATGCATATAAATTTCTTTACCTTTAACACACCCGATATCAATCATCAAATTGAATGTTATGCTCCATTAATCCTTAACACAATTCCTTGATACCTAATTGTTTATATAGATCACTCAATTACATAATCATGATTATCCAGGACGGGTATATTGGCTCTGATACTAACTCTGAGAACTATCACTGATACTCTATACTCTCCTTTACTCTCAGTACTATAATAACACATATCCTAGAACTATTGCCACAAGGTACTATGTTATGGGCTAGCTCTAGATTAAGGCCTACTGCTCACATGTCCAACTAGGAAACACTTACAACTCATAAGCATCACTCAGTCAATACTAATACTCAAGACACACACATAATTGCAAGTCACTAATTATCATACTAACAAGGAATCCTCAAAGAAAAGAAGCTTAAAAGGAACTGGATAAGGACTGAAGGTATTTCTACTGCTGGTAAAGAAAAAGAAGCGATGGAACAAGTCCTGGAATAACAGAAATAGATAAGTCTTGAGATGATACTTTAAGAACCATTTTAAGATACAACCTGATAATCATACACGTCTGTCTAAGATCATGACACTCAGAATCCTCGCCACGCCAGTAAGCATAGATGCGATAAACGACAGGTTCCGTAACTAAGGTATGCAACTCTATAATCATGTCATCTAGAATCCTCGCCACGCCAACCGGTATGGCTGCAAGAAACTCTAAATTCATAACTAAGATATATACATCCGAAGTCAGGTTCCTATTAACTCTATAATCATGTCATCTAGAATCCTCGTCACGACAGCTAATATGGCTGCGATAAACTCTAGGTTCCATAACCAAAGTAGATGTTTTACCTTTCTCACTATTCTCATCAACATATGTCATCAGATGATACCGTAAAGTTTAGTCTGTAAAATTTATCTCGATAAGAAATCAAAACTCAACAACGATACCAAAAATTAAATTGATAACTGATCAACAATAATCAAACTCAATATCAACAAGTGAGGACGGACGGAAACAAGGCAAAGGATTTAAATTGGAAATTATAACAAGATTCTCAAGGGGTCGTCCCAGGAATCTCTCAAAAATTTGTGATTGAGTACTCTCTCTCATCCTAGTATCCTATGTCCTATTTTCTATAGCAGACACGCAGTAGTACAACTAAGACGTCGCACTACTACGATATCGCACAACTTGCGAAGTCAGATCTGCATGGGCCACCACTAAAAACGTGTCACGACCCGCACCCGGTTTAGGGGCACGAGTGCGTGGGTACGTCCAGCCTACGCCGCAGCATCGGCGGTAGAACGCTGTCTAGATCATGTAACTATCTAATCAAACTCACATGAATACCCAACTCCATAAGGAGACGTGGATATCATAAAATAATGCTGGAAATACTCAATCACATAAACTAAAGCACGATGAGATATCAAGGCAAGCAAGGAAATACAAGACATCAAAAACAAATAGCCATACCTGCAATCAGTAACATCCAATCCTCAAGTGTCAGAAACAAGTCCACTAAGGTCATAGTCTGGAAAAATATTTTCCAGTCAGGAAGGAGCAAAGTACATCTCTAAATAGCAGTTCTATATTCATGATATAAACTATGTAGCAGTTTTAGATGGAAATATACGAAAAGCATGTATAGGTACAAGAAATAAAAGAAATACTGGAAATACTGTAAGTATATACAGGAGAAGAAACAATATGTCCATGAGCAAGAACCTATGACTAAGTGTATGAGTACTAGCTTTAACATGTGATCGGCTTGGGAACTTGATCAGGCTAGTTACATGTGATTAGCTATGATTCATGTAAAGTCAGGCTAACCGTTGGTTAGCTATGATGCATGTAGAGGTCAGGCTAATCACACGTAACAACTATGAAGCATATAAATAATCAGGCTGCACCCGACGTGAGATATGGGGTGAGCTATGATGCATGTAGAGTTGGATAGGATCACATATCTATACTAAATACTCCCCACCCCCGACTGGTGTAGTAGATCCAACCATGGTATGCTATGGCACGGGATTCCCCAGGAAGGTAGCAAGTCTCCTCGGGAATCAGTGTCTGTACATGCACAAGATAACAAAAAAATAAGTCTTGTACAAGCTACACCATGAATAAGGAATAATCATCTCATGACGAGATCCGTCTACACCAATCCGTGTAACCAGCGTGTCGAGAATATGGATATTTACACTAGATACAATGAACATAGGAGATATCATAAATTAGAAACTAATCAGAGAATGTACTCGCCTTGGGTCCTTAGCTGGTAAAACCAATGTCCTGTCCCAGAGTATCGTCTGGAGGATCCAACAGTCCTATAGACATATAATAAACAATACAACATTTGTATCAGGTGCTACACTAACACAACACAAATTACATAACTCAGGCTATGCCAGGTATGGCACTGATCAATTCTAGGGTCAGTGTGCGTCAAGTTGCACGGGCATCGCGTCTGCGATTGCTGGGCAAGACAGACGATCAAAACGGTACGGGGCTTGCCAGTACGTCAGTGTACGCGTGGCAGTCTGCTAACAGTTCACAGGGTCACAAGGTCATGTGTAAATACAGGGTATCCGTATTTACACTCGGGTTACCTAGAAGAGATATTTATAAATTATATATTACCAATAATTAAATTAATACATATATGAGTTATACCATCATATATACAAAATATATATAAGTGTATATACATTAAATAGATCTATGTACTGTATATATATTGGTGACAAAATATACATGTGTTATTTCTTATACATATATATATATATATACCAAAATACCAAAACAAGTATATATATATATCAAAATAAAATGCACATTTATTTATATACCAATTTAATAATTACCTACTTATACAAAATACAGATATACATATATACCAATTTAACAATAATATATATATATATATCATATGTATGCCAACCATATATATATATATCGAAAATATATTAAATATATATATAAAACATATATATATATATATATATATATATATATATATATACATATCAATAATACATACTAAAATACGTATTTATATATATATACATATGCCAATTATATGTACACTATACATTACATTGATTTATAAAAACTATACATAAATTAACTACTGTACCCTATACATCACATCCATATACTAATTGAAATACACATATACATATATTAATTGAAATACACATATACATAAATTATACACATACACCTATCTACGTATTTACACATACAAAAATGAAAGAGGGAGAGGTAGATTCTCACAGTGGTGGTGGTGCCGGAGTTGGGAGTTGGTCGGGGAGGATGTGGGCTCGAACTTGGCCGGAGGAGAACCGTAGTCGGGGTCGGGCAAGTTGGGATAGCAGGTGGGGTGATGGTTGTCGTGTGGGAAGGCAGAGAGGAGCTCGGGATTCCTGGCCGGAGAAGGAACGATGGGTGGTCGACGGAGTCGGAAAGGGGAGCTGGAGGAGATGCCGGCTATATCGATGGGAGTTGTGGTCGGCTCGACGGTGGAAGAGGAGTAGGCATTCCTAGCTGCTCGACGGTGCCGGAGATGAGTACAGCAGCAGCCGGGATAGTCTCGACGGCGTCGGAGATGAGTACAGCAACAGCCGGGATAGTCTCGACCGGAGGGATGACTCGGTGGCTGAGATGGAGTGGAATCGGGCTACTGCAAGGAGTGGGGCTCCGCCGGAGGAAAGTCGCAGTGGGCGGAGACCGGAGGTCGGGATGAAGCCGGGGTGGAGCTCGACCAGTGGTGGGGAAGGAGCAGGCCAGCGGGATCGGTCGGGGAGTCACTGCAAGCCGGCGGGAATCGATGGCCGGCCGGAGTTGACAGCAGAGGGAGAGGTGGAGGAGGAGCTACGGTCTCCAGCGGGTCGACCGGAGTGAGGGCCGGCTCGGGGAAGAAGTGGTAACAGTGATGGTGGTGGTGAAGGTTTGATTTCCTCCTCCTTTTGTAATTTAAAAAACAACAAGGGAAGAAGAAGAAAGGAGAAGAAGAAGAGAAGAAAAGAAGATTGGAGAAATTTGTGGAGGCTACAGTTTGAGTGTGGGGGTATTCCCTAGGTTGAATTTTTGGGGATTAGGGCTTGATAGGACATTAAATAGGGAGGGGGTGAGATGTGGATGAAGGGTGGTGATGGTCCAATTTTAAATGAGTGGCTAGGATTGTTCATGAAGAAAATTGTTTTCATGTAAAGTAGAGTAGGGAAAAATGCAACTTGGTCCACAAATAAATAACCTTTCCATTTGGTCTTGGCCAATGGGATGATGACACCTACAATTGAATAATTGTAACTTAGCCCCTTAAATTCGGGAAATTGCACCAACACATAAAATGACACAAAATTTGTGGAGAAAAATGTGTTTAGAAATTTTCATGGTGAGAGGGTATTGTGCGTTAGGCACGAGTTTAATTAATCAGGTACTGGAATTAAATTAGAATTTACGAAATCAGTCAAAATGTTATCCTCAATTTAATTAGAAATAAAATGTAAGCAGTGTTCTAAAATTAATTAGGAGTACATGGGACCAAAATTAGGTCGGGTCATCAATACCAATAGTGAAGAAGACTCAGAATAGAATATTACCCTAATTTGGATCGCACGAAAAATAGGTTAAGATTGTCTCCAATTTCAATTGGAACGCACAACGACACAAAGTTGAAATTTATTTAGATTTTAAATAAACGTCCGCAACAATTTTGTGCGGCTAAAAGTGAGGTACAGAGAGCATAATTTTGGGTTGCAAAAATATCAGAATGGAAGGCGGGCATGTCTAGGGCAAGATTATGAAATATGTTGGAAGGCAAAAGTCAGGATAGCGCTCCAAATATTGAAACAAAGGCAATGCGCAATAATTAAATAAAATATGATAATTAATTAAAATCTCCAATAAATAAATTCTAGATAAAACAATTAAATACAGAATTCCATAATTTGGACAGGTGTTCACCTACTGGGCTTCTAGGTCCAGTCTGCTAGCTAAAATAAATGAACACTGCATCTAATACTATATTTAATTACACATCACATAATTATTTAAATTAAATATACTATCATGTAATTATTTAATTATAACTACAATAATATTAAATATTATAAAAAGTCAAAAATACTCCTGTTTTCGTAACGGGGTAGTGACACGGTTGAGCTACTCTCCATCTTTCCAGGAAGAAGAGCCCACGTATGCATCTGTGAACATTGCTTCACACATACCTGGAGAAGGGTCGGGCTCAAGACGTCATCCCTCTAGAACTCTGAGCCGAAGGAGATTCAACATGCTCCTTAGGAACACCGAAGCTGGGGTGTTCCAAAACACTCGTTCGAGGTCGCGACAACCGACTTCGTACTCTTCTGATTCAGATGCTGGGGGTCGCCAGTCTCCCGAATCAGATGCCGAAAGTATAGAGTCAACTTCTACAGAGACCTATACTAATCTTTCAATGACACCCAGGGAGATAGGAGTTTATGCCATTGGAGATGAGCGCGAGGAAGCTTCCCCATCCGGGAGCGCTGAGCAACGCATCACTATACTGGAGACGTCTCTGAAGGAGATGCAATCCATGATGGAGAACATGTACCAGATGATGCTAACTCAACACGCAACTGCCATGGCTCAAGCATCGGCCCCTCCAACTCAGATACGCGTGGGGTGGACTTACCACTATCCAACACGATCCAAGAGCCTGCTCTAGATCAGGAGTCAGCAGTTCCTCCGCTTCCTCACTCGGAGAATGTATTACCTCCTGTCGGAGTCGCGATGTAATTGATTCCTTATCACTCCGTGGTCCTGCTATCGGCTGAAGATCCAATGCAGGCAGTACGGGAGTTGAAAGCCCAATTTGATGCCCTGAAGCATAAAGATCAGCTCAAGAAATTGGGAATCAACCAACCTTATCCAGCTATCTGGGAAGAGGTCCCTTTCCCTCCTATATACAAACCACAGACTATGGCTTTGTTCGAGGGAAAAATATCACCGAGTCAGTACATGAACTACTTCAGCATGATGACAGTATTGTTATGAGGGAACGACACCCTCCTCACTCGGGTGTTCAAGGGCTGTCTCTCGGGAGTAGCTTACCAGTGGTACTGCAGCCTGGCGGACAACTGCATTACTTCCTTTGAAGACTTCAAGGCTTTATTCTTCACGCGATTCTACGAGGGAGGGATGGACATGTCTATGTCCTCTCTCATCGAAGTCAGGCAGAAGGAAAAAGAGAATGTTCGCACTTTTATCGAACGTTTTTGTCAAGCCACTCTGCAAATACCTCCAGGAGTCCCAGACTCGACATTGGTGGACATCTGCAGGAAGAACCTTCTTCCCATGATCTCGGTGTTCACAGGACCATATTAGTTCCATGATTGGCCCTCGTTCATCATCTCAACGGTAGCCGCAGAGGACAATAGTCAAAAGGCGTACGATAATGGCATCATGATCTCGGCCTCTGATAAGGGCAAGAGGTCATCCTCCAACATCGACCATCCTCGTGGTACCAAGGGTAAAGAAGCTCTAGCGATCAACACGTCCAGGCAAAAGATGGTGGCTACTACACTGACGAAACCTGGGACTTCCAGGCCCCTTGAAGTGTACTCCTTCGACGACGACGATATTCCGAGCATATTCGAATGTCTCGTCAAAAGCGGCAAGATTACCCTTCCTGAGGTGAGACGGCCCAATGAGGCCGGTAGTACCAACAACCCCAAGTACTGCATCTTCCATAGGTACATATACCACCCCACAAAGGCATGTTATATACTGAAAAGGAAGATCCAGGAGCTGATCGATGCTAAGGCCATCACTCTGCACAACAGCGAGAAGACGGTCACGAACAACATGATCTTCCTACAATTTGGCAATCTGCCTCCCTAAGAAATCTCGGACGGTATTACGCCTATTTCCCGGACGACGATGAACATCGTTAATCTCCCTCCAGCTAGAGGTCAAAATCATGACCTGCTACCACTAACTACCGAGCGAGACGAGACTATGTGGGTTCATCCAGATCTGGTGCCAGAGATCGGGAAAGAGACTAAAGCTGCTAAGGCTAAGTCTAAAAAGAACTCAAAGCACAAACCGTGTCACATAATTACGGTACACTCGACATCAGAAGACGAGGTCTGGGCTATTGGAACCCGCTCAGGGAAAGCCTACCTCCAGGACTATGGAGCCAGCCAGGAAGATACGTCGGCAGACGCTTCAGCTGCCAAGCCTTCAGAACCTGAATCCGCCGTACCAGAAGCCGGTCCTTCAAAACCAACTTCGACGGACAAAGGGAAGCAAAAAGAAGTGCGCTTCGATAAACCTGTGAAAAACATTCAAAACAAAGGTTTAGAAAAGCCATACAACTTCGACATCCTGGCCCAACTAGCTAATACACCAGCTAGGCTGTCCATCTTCGAGCTACTCAGGCTCTCTCAAGACACTCGTCAAGCCCTGAGTGAAGCATCGATGCAGGCGGATGCATACTTGACCCAGCTCAAGTCCCCTGACGAAGAACCCGTGGCGTGTCCTCAATACCACAGTATGATGGAGATGGTCCCAAACATCACTTTCACTCAAGATGACATGTTGTTAAAACTTAACAGGCATGACAGACCCCTCTATTACATCGGGTACATCGGTTCCATGGAGTTTGACCGGATTCACATAGATCCGGGATTATCAATCAGCATCATTCCTCATAGTCTGCTCAGACCGCTGAGGATTCCTACAGCGAATTGGCTTACACCACCACTACGATCGTGGGTTTCAACGTCGAAAAAAGTAAGCCGTTGGGGAAAATTTGCCTGGGGATCCAAATTGGCAACCTCAGATCGGTGGCTACATGTTACGTTATCGATTCAGAGGTGTCCTACAATATTCTACTGGGTAGACCTTGGATCCACGACCACAGCATCGTTCCTTCAACTCTACACCAATGCTTTAAATATGTAGACGCCCGAGGAATAGTACAAACGGAGATTGCTGACCTGAACCCGTTCAAAGGAGTAGAATCCTACTACTCTGATGTCGTATTGTACTCTCAAGACTGCACGGAAGAGGTGCCAGCCGAAGCAGAGAAGGAATCCCACCGGGAGCCAGAAGAACCCTCTGCCAAGCAACCTCTGTCAATCAAGGTAAAAGGACGGACTACTCGTCCAAAAGCCATAGAGCCTATGGCTATCCACCTGAACCAGACCAGGTCAGGAAAAGGGGGTGATCCTCTAGTGATCACTCTGAACCAGAAGCCTCCACCCTTGGTCATCAACCTCCGGCACAACAGGCAGCCGATTGATGTAAATGCAACCGGGAACAGAGTTTCAGATGATAATAAATATCCTCTTTTCCAGTATATTGATGCCCAAATTCCAAATCAGGAATCCTCCCCCTACGAAGATATAGAACCTATAGCGCAAAAATTCTTGGAAGCTATAGATTCCTATCATCCGTATATATGGGAAGTGGCGTCATCATCCAATGTCACCATAATATATGGACCGTATGAGGATTCTATCTTCATTGTCCCGCCTACTTGTAGCAGTCAACATTCAATAGTCTTCGGCCGCATGCGCAATGAACCGACTGTGCAAGAGGATTCTTCCGATGACGATGACGGTAAAATACAGGTTCACAGATACAGCTCACAAGCTTTGAAGATCATGCAAAGTATGGGTTATAACTTGAAGCTGGAACCGGGTCTCAACTACGGGAAAGGCAGACGAATGCCGCTGTACTCCTCTCAAAATGGCTCAGCGCCCTCCGACTCATCTCACGCTCTCGAGCTAACATTATCAGTAAATATGGTAGTGACGGATTCCTTCGGATCAAACGAACAAGAATCTGAACTGTTTGAGAATGACGCTTGGGCTCAGCAAATGGATACATAATGGGAGTTCCACTTCGAGCAGAGAGAACCTCCCACTGAAGATAAAGTTATCAAGATTGACGTTGGGGATGAACTTTCGCCAAAGTCGATATTTATCAGTAACAATCTTTCCGAAGCAGAAAGGGAAGAAGTTATCCAGCTGATAAAAGAATATATCGACGTCTTTGTATGGAATTATGAGGACATGCCAGGCCTTGATCCAAAGGTGGCTACTCATAAGCTCAATATATTGCCCAATTCGAAGCCTGTGAAGCAGCACCAACGCCGGTTCTGCCCAGATATGATGGATGCCATTGAAGCTGAAATCAAGAAGTTGATATCCTACGACTACATCGGTGAAGAACAATATCTCGACTGGGTCACCAATGTTGTCCCGGTCATAAAGAAAAATGGGAAAGTATGAGTCTGCATCGATTACCGAGATCTGAACGCAGCCTGCCCCAAGGATGAGTTTCCTCTTCCTATCACAGACGTCATGATTGACAATACATGTGGTTTTGAACGTATGTCTTTCATGGATGGATTTTTTGACGGATTTTCAGGATACAATCAAATCAAGATGCATCCTGAAGACGAGAAGCATACTGCCTTTCGGACACCATTGGGGGTATATTGCTATACGGTCATGCCCTTCGGATTAAAGAATGTCGGGGCTACGTACCAACAGGCTATGAGTAATATATTCCATGAGCATTTATGCAAGACAGTGGAGTGTTACGTGGACGATGTAGCTGTCAAAAGTCACCTCAAGGATAATCACATCCAAGACTTGAAGACAGTATTTGAATTGATGCGCTAACATCAACTCAAAATGAATCCTACAAAGTCCTTTCTGGGGGTATCTAGTGGCAAATTTTTGGGATTTGTCATTACCGCCAAAGGCATTCAAGTGGACCCTGATAAAGTCAAGGCCATCTTAGAGATACGATCGCCCCATAATCTGAGGGAACTCAGGGGATTTCAAGGTCGTCTGGCTTATATCCGGAGATTCATATCCAACCTCTCTGGGAGATGTCAGCCATTTTCTCGTCTCATGAAGAAAGGTGTATCCTTCGTATGGGACGAAGCCTGTCAGCAAGCGTTCGGTGACATCAAGCGCTACCTCACTAGTCCGCTAGTTCTGGTGCCTCCTGTCATAGGAAGACCATTCGTGCTGTATGTTCGAGCGATGGATCATTCTCTGGGAGCTCTTCTCGCACAAAAAAATGAGATGGGTCACGAGCAGGCTATCTACTACCTCAGCAGGATGATGGTCGGAGCCGAACACTGGTACAATCCAGTGGAGAAAGAATGCTTGGCTCTGATGTTCGCTATTCAGAAAATATGACACTATGTCACAGGCCAAACCATTCACATCATCTCCAGGATCAATCCTCTTCGGGTACTGATGAACAAGCCAAGTGTTCTTAATTCTCGACTCGCGACTTGGGCGATGTTATTAACACTGTATGACATGGTGTACGTCCCTTAGAAGTTCGTCAAGGGCTAAGCATTTGCTGACTTCCTAGCTGCTCATCCGATCCCGGAGGCCTCCAAACTGTACGAGGATATTCTCGATGAAGTTGCAGAATGTAATTCTGTAATGGAAAGTGATGCATGGAAACTGTTCTTCGATGGTGCCTCCAGAACTGGTCCCAGGGGAAACGTGGTTTCGGGAGTAGGAATTGTTCTGGTCACTCCTGATAAGCTCGTCATCTATCGAGCATATTCTCTTAGCGAGCCCTGTTCCAATAATGTGGCGGAGTACAATGCTTTACTAATTGGCCTCCAAGTCACTAAAGAATTGGGTGTCGAATCTCTGGAAGCTTTCGGTGATTCTCTGCTGATCGACAATCAAGTCAGGAGAATATATGAAGTCCGAAATCCAGACCTCATCCCCTATCACCAAGCAACGGTCGAGATAGCCATGACATTCAAAGGATTCTTCCTGGAACATGTGCCTCGATCTCAGAATTTGGAAGCTGATGCCCTAGCCAGTCTAGCTACAGATTTAGCTACCCCTATAAGAAGGCAGAATTCAGTAATCCTTCTTAACAGAGATTTATTCTGTATAAAAAATAACTTTCACATAGAACACAGCTACGCGGTGGACACAGATCCTCCCAGAAGAGACTGGAGAGCTCCCTTTATAAATTTCGTAGCATACAGAATCTTGCCAGAGGATCCTAAAGAAGCAGTATCCGTCAAAAGACGATCATTACGCTTTTATTTTGACGCATTGCCACAATGTCTATATCGCCGGTCTTATGACGGACTATTATTATGATGTCTCTCTGGTGATGAAGCACAGCGGATTATCCGTGAAGCCCACAACGGCGTATGCGGAGCGCATCAACCCGGTCCTAAGCTACAGGATCGCATCATGAGAATGGGCTATTACTGGCCTACTATGATCATAGATGCAATAAAGTATGCAAGACAATGCAGGGCCTGTCAGGTCCATGCAGACTTTATCCATCAACCTCCCGAATATCTACATCCTACGGTTGCGTCCTGGCCTTTCGAAGCATGGGGTATGGATATCATTGGTCCTATTCACCCGTCTTCTTCCAGAGGTCACCGGTTCATACTGGCCATCACGGATTACTTCTCTAGATGGGCAGAGGTGGTCCCTCTTGCTGAGGTGAAGGCATCTAATGTGATCGGCTTCATCAAGCATCACGTCATTTATCGCTTTGGGATGCCCCGAAGGATAATTCATGACAATGGGCCTCAATTCTTCAGCCAAGCGTTTTATCGATTTTGCGATAAAAATCGGATACAAAATATTGCCTCTACGGTATATAATCCTGCTGCTAATGGTTTGGCGGAAGCTTTCAACAAAACCATTATCAAGCTCTTGAAAAAGTTCGTCTCTTCGAACAAAAGGGATTGGAATGAGAAGCTGGAAGAATGTCTCTGGGCATACCGCACAACGGTACGAGCACCGACAAGTTGCACCCCATTCTCATTAGTCTACGGGAGTGAAGCAGTTCTCCCCATCGAGATCCAAATTCCGTCACTCAGGATAGCCGTGGCTAATGAGTTGACTCAAGAAAAGAATGACCTGTTAAGGCTTCAAGAGCTAGAAGGATTAGACGAGAAACGCCTCCAAGCTCAACAGCGCATCACGCTATACCAAGCATGCATTTCCAGAGCTTTTAATCAAAAAGTGAAGGAAAGGGTGTTCAAAGTCGTCGAGCTAGTTTTAGTTGTGAGAAGGCCGATGATTCTTACTCACAAAAGTAAGGGCAAATTCCAGCCCAAATGGGAAGGCCCTTATGTGATCAAGACGACATTCTCAAACGGCGCTTACAAGTTAGCCCAGCCTAATGGAGACCTGTTAATGGCTCCTATCAATGGCAAATTCCTAAAAAGGTACTATACTTAACCTCCTCTGCTCAAGTAGAATATGGCGAAAACCTTATTCTGACAAAACTAGTTGGATCGTATTCTATCATGTCCATATAACCTCTGAATAGATATATTTAACTAATTTGAAACTTCAAGACCTATCACGTCCATACTAACTCTGATAGTGTCTTGTGTACAAATTTTAGCTAAAAAGCATATTTATATCATGTCCATATAACCTCTGAATAGATATATCCTGCTAAAACTTACCGAGAGTATATCACGTCCATATTACCTCTGATATCACTTTCACCCAAACCTGTCATTTATATTCCAAAATGAGGGGTCCACAAAGTCAGATGAAAGCCTCTTTATTATTCCCAAAAAGGAGCGAAAGTACATTGAAAAGCAAAAGCAAAAGTACATCATTTGGGGGGAGCGATCAGGTCGCGAAGCTGCTGTGCCAGTGCGGCTATTTTCTCAGTCCTGGAATCCAAGACATCAGCGCGAGCCCGCTCTAGTCATGCCTCATCATTGCTCAGGAGGGACAATTCAGCTCTAGCCCGAAGAAAACCAGCACGGGAGACTCCTGCATGCGCCAAGTTCTGTTGTGCTACACCCAATCGGCCATCCGCCATAGCTAGAGCTTCCGACGACTGAGAAGCCCACTCCTTTGCCTGAGTGAGTTTTGTTTCCAGCCTGCGGACCCTCGCTATATTCCCTTCATGCTCGGCCTGGCACTTCGTTTGAAGAGCAATGGCCTCCTCCAGGACAGCTTTTCCTTCATCCATCTCCTGCTGATGTATTTGGATAGATTTATTTAGGCCTTCCATCTGTTCGGCAAGCCCCATAGTCATGGAGTCGTACCTAGCCTGGACCAGATCTTCAACACTGTCTCGAGCTAGCTGCAAGTATTCATTAATGGGTTGCTCCAACCTATTAACTATCTCCTCCAGCGTATCAGCTAGCCCAGTGTCATTGAATTCTCAGATCGGCACTATCACAGACCGGGAGGACCTCTTCAGTGACGCAAAGCTCAGATTCTTCGCCAACACCATTGATATTAACATTTTCAAAGTGGTGTAGAAGATTCTAGTGTACTGCTCGGTCAGCACAGCTAGATCCGAATGGACGCCGGGAGTGGCCTCAATATTGGCGAGTCTCCCTCCAAGAACAACCGCGAACGATGCTGCCACGGCCGTCGCCTTAACAGGTGGTGCGACAAAAGAAGAAGCGCCAACACCGGACGAAGATACCAGCATACTCAAAGGAGGCATTGTCGTAATGACAGGCTCGTCCTCCTCTTGAGATATCGGGACCTCGTCGACAGGCGAGCCGGCACCTGAAGATATTTCCTCTTCAAAATCAGCCACCTCCATGTCGCCGCCAGGACCTGACACAGAGCCGAAGGGCGCATCTACACTGCCCTCCCCGAAGAGGTCTTCCCCTGAAAAGAGGACGAATGGAAGTTAGTATCGAAATGATGTTAACTTTTCTAAAAAGAGGCGTGAGAACGACATTTACCCATGGCCGATGGCATATATGTCGCATCTGCGGCCAGTACAGCTAAATCATTTCTTAACGATGCTAAGCAAGCTGTCATACCTGGAGAAAGGGGTCTACTAACTGACGCTGGCAAATAGTCTTCCAGGTCCTCGTCAAATTCCAACCGAGGCTCATCGGCTGGAATCTCGCCAGGTGCGCTTACAGGCACGACAGGGGTCCCTCCCGATGCCGATCCGCATAAAGGTATACGGAATCTTATTATACTCAGCCCCGGAGGCGACCTCTTTCCACTACCTGAAGCAGTAGCAGCGACGGCAGCTTCCAGCAGAGATTCCCCGGCACCACCGGCCGGAATATTAGAGGGTCCCTCTCTAAAAGGCGAGGAACCTCCAATCAAAGAATCATCCCCATCATGGGGAGATACAGGCTCACTTCCAGGAGCCTCAATACCAGGAATCCGGAGAGGACGATTAACCGTCTTCTTCTTCCTCTTACGAGGAGAAGTCTCCTTCGGAGCATGAGCCCTTCGCTTCCCGGAGATTACCAAAGCACCTGCAGGCAGAGGTACTTCACCCCTCGATACCGCCAACAGAGGCTCGTCTGGATTGACGGACTCCTCACCCTCGTCGGAAGAAATCGAAGGGACTTCGACTCTTCCCCCAGACTTGGAAGAGGGCACCCTAAAACATCTATGCATATCAAAAACGCGATGAAAGGTGTTCGTTGCCACATAGAACTGGGTATACGAGTGCAGGATGCGCAGCTCCGTGGAGAGTGTAATGACCGGCACAGTAAAAATTGCTCCAGTGCAACCCATGATGAAGTATCGCCAGCCTCTCGCTCCATCAATGAGTCCACCCCTGGACCGGAAGCTGGTGACGGTGTTGCCCACGTGTAACTGATCATACCCAAACTGTCTGGCAAACCGACTAGGCAGGTAGGGCTCCAAGAAGCAATGTTCTTCACTCATGTACAGTAAATGGGAAGGTCTAATGCAGACCAACCAATTAAAAACTTCAGGAGAAAGATTGGTCTTCTCTCTACCTGAATCCTCAAGCCTAATCCCCGATTGATTGCGATGTACAGAGGGGACAGTATAGAAGAGCTTCCAGCTGTGACTGAAGACCAGCACCCGTCGACAGTCTAAAACTGTAGTCACGTTCCAGGAAGATTTCTGGTAGTTCAACAAAAAACTAGCCCCCGAATTGCTGCCGGAGCCAGGAGACATAACCCTGGGGTTATGAAGAATTAACCATCCCATCAAATACAGGTACGGTAATTCTACCCTGGGAAAGCTATCACGCCGAATTTCATCGACGAGCAGTCCGTCAGTCATGGCCCTCAGGCCAGCTTGTATACGACATACCATGGCAGGAAGCAAGCCCAGTCTTGCCTCGAACACCAAACGCACTTCAGGCCATAACGTGTTGCGGTGAATGCGGTTCGCAGATGTGATGCCGGGTACCACCAGTCGACGCAGCCATATGGAGAGAAAGCCAGCCAGTTGAGCTTCCCTAGACAGAGGCCTGCGGCAGCGCCTCAAATAACTATAGGCCTTAGTGCCTATAGGATACTTTCCTATCCCTTCATCGAGGATCAAGTCCGGAGCCCTGGCGTCTACCATGAGATCGTCGACTACCTGAGCATTAAGCACGCTCAGAGGATTCACAGGCTGATCCTTGCCCTCCAATACCTTCTCCGGCTTAGCAGTCCTGGACCGGTGAAAGAAGAGGTAGGACGTCCATTTATTGATGTGAGCCAAATCTGAGGGCTCACCATAAAAAACGGTGCAAGCGAGGTAGTGGCACATCAGCTCCTGGTACACTTCCACTACCCGAGGGTCTGAATCCCCCAGCTCCCGGTTCGTAGAAACATACTCTTCATACAGAGTATCCCCCATCGGCAGTCTCGAGATCTCTGCCATCTCATGGAGGGCCAATCCCAACTCCCCCAGTGGAGTGGCGAAAGTCCCGGTGAGCGAAATATATCGCTCTATCAGTGCCAGAAACAGGTTGGGGTTAGGAGGTAACCCAACACTGGTGGCACTCACAGCTGCAAACAGACCAATATTCTCCAACTCGATCTGAAAATGCTTCAGGGCCCAATCAGCTAAGCGAGCCCATCGAAGGTTTGTAGGGGTGATCCACCCACCGCACCGAGGGTTCACCTTAGGGTATACTCCCCCGTGTCCCATGAAATTATTGCAGAAAGTCAGTAATTGGACTGGCTGGATCACTAAGCTGTCTTCACTCGGGATACTGCCCGGGTACAGTCCCCTGAACATCGTCACATTGCCGGTAGGGCGGCTGACAAACGACCCCTGGTCAGCTTCTTTCAGATGAAAGATCTTCCCCGGCCTGCCGTGAAGATCGGAAGTCAGCGTCCACGATATCCTCCTGGGATGTGTAGCATAAAAGAAAGCCGAGATGGGATAGTCTCTAGGCATCTTGGGCAGATACAAAACCAAGCTTCTGGCAGGGAAAACCCAGAGTTCTCTCTTGGGCTTCGTCTGGGACTGCTTGTCAATCATGTCCCCGAAGAGGAAAGCCGGCTTTAGGTACTGGTCCCCGTCTATGTACGTCAGGGGCTCCCCGTTGATCAAGTTCAGCAGCGTACGCTCGCCCTGAGTCGATATAAAAATTTCCCTTCCTTCGGGATACGGGGGCCCGGAGATAGGAAATGTCACGTGTGACAGATCCTCCAGATAGTTGGAGTGCAGCATCCCGGTGGCAGAACCCATCACATCGGCTAGCGGAGACACATGTAAGTCAACTACAAGAGTGCAAGGAAAACACATCAGTTTCTATAACTAGACGTGACAGATCTTACAGCATACGCCAAAAATCAACAGTCTATGCTTTATGCCAAGACCGTAAAAACTTGACCATTACACTGGAATCCATTTCCTAAAGCGTAAAGTTCAAGGCTGGCAGTATACAGTCTGTGCTTTACGCCAGATTGATAAAGTTGAGGTATTACGCCAGAATTTTTATTCAGAAGCGTAACACTCAAATTTTATACTCCAACTTTCGACAGTCAAAGCTTTTACGCCAGACTGCGAAAATATAGAGTTTTTTGCGCTTAAAATATGAAACGTCTCTATGCATCATTTTCCTCAAAGAGGCTATCGGCACAGAAGATGACCTAGCGCGGTCACGTACAACGTGTGCGAAGGATTTTCAGTCATTCTTTTTCGTCCCAAAAGCTCTACCTTTAAGGCCGGGTGCACTGCTCGTCGGCGGGATACTTCGCTCAGAATGAAGTTCGCCTTGCCCGACCGAAGACGCTCTCACTTGAGCAGAAGAACGAGAAGAAGAATCAACCTTCTTTCCCTTAGAGGAGAAGGATTATTTCAAGGCCATTACTGAAACTTTGAAGGCTCGGAGAAGAAACGAAGAAGAACTCGAACAGTCGAAGGCTTTCTTTCGCAGAAGACGGATGAAAAGTTTTTTTTTCTCTCAGAAACTTGGGGAATATATAGAGTTCGGATGGACTCCTCAAATCCCGAACCAAATCTCCTAATTAATATTCGGTTATGATTGGGTAATACGTTAGCCTATTACTTAGAGAAGGCGGACAGTCAGCGAAATTTGAAAAGTTTTTGCGCAAAGCAGATTCGTGGTTTTTATACTAAGGAGCTTTCTACGCTCGACAGCTACAGATCTATGGTTTTATGCTCACAGACTATAAGTCTATGGTTTTATGCTCGGATGCCTTTGTGCTCAGTAGCTTTTACGCTCGAGAGGCTACAAACCTACGACTTCATGCTCAGCAGCTACAAATCTATGACCTCACGCTCGGTGGCGTTTAGTTTACGCTCAGAGGCAACAGATCCACAACTTCACGCTCGAAAGATTTCCTTTTCACAGGCTACAAATCTACAGTTATGCGCCAATGAGCTTTCTACGCTCGACAGCTACAAATCTACGATTTTACATTCAAAGGCTACAAGTCTATAGTTTTATGCCCGGATGCTCTCATGCTCAGTAGCTTTTATGCTTGAGAGGCTACAAACCTACGACTTCACGCTCAGCAGCTACAAATCTATGACCTCACGCTCGGTGGTATTTAGTTTACGCTCAGAGGCAACAGATCCACAACTTCACGCTCGGAAGATTTCTTTTTCACAGGCTACAAATTTACAGTTCTGCGCCAAGGAGCTTTCTACGCTCGACAGCTACAAATCTACGGTTTTACGTTCAAAGGCTACAAGTCTATGGTTTTATGCCCGGATGCTCTCATGCTCAGTATCTTTTATGCTCGAGAGGCAACAAACCTACGACTTCACGCTCAGGAACTACAAGTCTATGATTTCATGCTCAGTGGCGTTTAGTTTACGCTCAGAGGCTGTAAACTTATGATTTCACGCTCTATGACTTTCCACACATCTGAAAGATACGCCGGCCAGAGTACGCGTATATCTGAACGATTCTCAAGGCGGTCAATTGCAAGAGTTCACACAAAAGATACTCCTTCTTGACCTCAAAATATCCCAAGTACCAGAAGCATACAGAGTTCAACATTGAAAGTGACTCTTCTCCTTGGGTCGATTCGAAGTTCATCCAAACTCCAGTCTGAATATTTTATCTATAAATTTCAGATAGCGACTCAGTTTGAGAGCCATTTTTCGCCCTGTTCCAAGGGATTTTTGAGAAATCATTCTTGAAGATGATGTCTGAACAAGAATTCTGTTTTTCAGAAGTAACAGTTCAGAATTCTATACGATTCCTCATTTCTAAACAGAAGGTCAGTTCAAATACTCGAATGCTAGGCGACTTTCTGCCCATTCTTCGTTATGCATAAAAAATAAGACAGGACCTAGCACTCTTTCTAACAGAGTCGGCGTAAAGTATCAAACGTGTCGAAGCTACACATATTCAGACTTCACAGCAATAGATGGCAAGATTATCATATGCAAAGAAGAAGACAATTTTTATTAAGATTAAAATCATGATTACATATGAGGGAAATCCAATCTACAAAGGTTTTTCTTCATTTTCATGATTACATATGAGGAAAATCCCGTCTATAAAGGACTTCCTCATCGTCGTCTGAAGATCGCGCCCAGAATCTGTTCTGCCAGGTTCTCGCATGGGCGGCATTCTTCATCCATCTTCTCTAGCAGTCAGTCGGTAACCGCAAACTGACTGACATATTGGTCAACGGCGGGAGGATACAAAACTGGGCCTAGACCCATCCTCCAATACGAAGAAGTAGAATAAATCTGCTTTCTTGTGTCCAACGCCGTAACAGATTGTGTTGAGGTATTTCACCCACCCAATCTCGGACAGCAGCCAGTTTGCCCGCTCTCGTCCGCAGGTATCGGGAGAAGGTACCGCTTGCAAGCGGTGTGGTCAAATACAACCCTTCCTCTCTCCCGAAGAACCACCATACAAAGTTGCTGATTATCTCGAGCAAATAAGGCTATGATATCCTTCAATGATCCATTATTGCAGAGGACATTTGCTCGAAGACGCCATCTTTTTTGGCTCCTTACATGCTGGAAGAACATGGTCTCCTTCTTTCTCAAGTCGACCCGACGAACTCCGGCCATTATCTCTATGTGGTGAAGGAAGTGTGGGAAGAACAGGAAAACTCCTCAGCCTTGTTATAGGCGAAAGAGATCACACCGATCCCCAATAACTTGCCATAAAGTCAGCCATGAAAGAATGTGTCAGGCTTGACCGTTTCAGGCTCCATTCAGAGCGTTTCGAGTTATGAGGAACGGTTCATGCTTCATTCAAAGCGTTTCAAATTACGAGGAATTTAAAAGCTTTAAAGGGGGTCTTGTAGAAGCATAAAAAATACGCTGGATAGCTATACGCAACATGTTGATGTAGGACAGCGTAAACAGAGGACCTCAGAGCCATCAAACGTGCAACAGAGCTTTATTGCTGAGCACAGCATAAAAATATAGGCTCAAGGACCATCCGCGTAATACAGTATGTCCAGGCTGCTTCAGCGTAAACAGGGTACTTTATCGCCTTTATGACGTAAACTCATCCGCTTTCAATGCAGCATTGAAGTGTACGAGGAACACTTCGTATTCTTCGAAATAAACCTGTCAGATCATGCAATAAACCTGACATTTGGACTCCTGACAAAGAGTACTGAACGACTACCCAGGCAACGGGTATAATGATGGCGCGGCACTGCAACCCAGGCTGTCATTTACTGCCATTTCCTTTGCGTAAACCACTTTTACACATACGAAGGGATACGCTGCCTAGTTTTACACAGGCAGATGTGAGCTGTTTATGCTCCGCAGAAGACAAATAGCCTACCACATCAAAAGCTGCACTTCGTACAGGGCTCGAGGCACGTCTCTGCATTTAATGTGCAGAGCGGTGATAGTTTCTCGAGGCACATCTCTGTATTTAAAGCGCCGAATACTGACAGATGCCCGAGGCACGTCTCTGCACTTGATGCACAGAAGGGTGGTAGGCCTTCAAAATACACCTTTGTATTTAATATACAGGATAATGGCGGATCTCCATATTTAATACAGGAGATTTGATTAAATGTCACCGAACCGTCGTTTAGTGACATCCCTTTTGCGTAAACTACTCTTACGCATATAAGGGAATACGATGTCCAGTTTTATACAGGCAGACGTGAGCTTCTTACGCTCCGTAGAAGGCAAACAGACCGCCACGTCAGCAGTTACTCTTCATATAGGATTTGAGGCGCGTATCTGTATTTAATGCACAGAATGATGGCAAATCTTAAAGACAAGTCTTTGTATTTAATGTGCAGGATGGGGGCAGATCTCTGTATTTAATGCAAGAGATTTGATTATATCTCCAAGAGCCGTAATTCCGGCTAAAACGTCCACATCATCTCGGCTTCTATGCCCACTCGGCCTCTATGACCACTCGGCTTCTACGCCTACGCGGCTTCTATTCCTACTTGACTTCTATGCCTATTTGGCTTCTACGCCATGGTGACAGTTATTGTCTTCTACCCCAACCTCTTCTACACAAGGGATAACTACCTACGTGGCTTCTACGCCGTAATCTTCGCAGCAGTTATACGCGTTGTCCCTTAGTTGGACACGCGTCACACGCTCATTCAAAAGGTCATCTATATGCAGGCATTGGTTATTTTAACCGTCGTGTAAAAGGATGCTGTACTTTCCACTACTCGGTTTCTACACCGACTGAGTGGTCACTGTCACTAAAACTCTATAAATAGAGACCTCTATCAACAGAGGAAAAGGTCAGAAAATTGATCAAGAAATCCAGTATCAGATCCAACGGTCGCAAAAATCGAAGGTTAAACGGTCAAGAGAGAGAAGAATCCAGAGCTCAGGCAAAGAGAAGGGATCGACGACTTTGGCATCGGACATCCACCCTCTTTAGCAACCTGCGAAGCTGCTTTCTGTCTTCCACGGCACTTCTTCATCATCGTGTGGTCCAAGGGCTAAAGTGATCGACTGCAGATCAGACACCTATAGCAATATTTACCCAGATTAAATAAATTGTACTCGACATCCTCGTATAGGATTAAATTGTACAATCTTGTTTGTAAACATAAAAGAAGGACGGGTTTTCGTATAAGACCTCATTTTCCACATATTATATTTTCCGTTTATTTTATCAGACAATATCAGTATAGATCTCACATGGCATACCATAAAGGTAGTGGCACCACAGTTTCAGCACAAAGATTACCGCCGCCAGTTCTAAATCATGTGTTGGATAGTTCTTCTTGTGAGGCTTTAGCTGTCTTGACACGAAGGCTATCACTTTATCCCATTGCATAAGGACACATCCCAATCCCTTACCTGAGGCATCACTGTATATTTTAAAATTATCAGAACCATTAGGAAGGGAAAGAATTGGTGCTGAGATGAGGTGCTACTTTAACTCCGTAAATGAAGCTTCACATTCGTTTGTCCACGTGAACGTGACACCCTTCCGAGTAAGCTGAGTCAGAGGTGAGGCAATCCTTGCAAAGTCTTGAATAAATCTGCAGTAGTAGCCCGCCAGACCAAGGAAACTCCGGATATCGCTAGCTGACTCCGACCGTTTCCACTACACGATGGCTTCTACCTTCTTCGGGTTAACTAAAATATCTTGAGCAAAAATAATATGCCCTAAAAAGGATATGCTATCCAACCAGAATTCACATTTATTTAGCTTGGCATACAACTTATTGTCTCGAAGGATCTAAAGCACCATCCGCAGGTATCCTGCGTGTTCATCCCCATTCTTCGAGTACAATAAGATATCATCGATAAAAACTACCATGAATTTATCGATGAAGGGCTGGAATACATGATTCATTAAATCCATGAATGCGGCAGGCACATTCATCAGTCCAAACGACATAACAGAAAATTCGTAATGCCCATAACGGGTTCGAAATACAGACTTTGGCATATCTTCTGGCCAAATCCTTAGCTGGTGGTAGCCCGAGCGGAGATCGATCTTAGAGAATACCGTTGACCCTTGTAGCTGATCGAAAATGTTATATATCCATGGCAAAGGATACTTGTTTCTGATGGTAACCTTGTTCAGCTCCCGATAGTCGATGAAGAGGCATAGCGTTCCATCCTTATTCTTCACGAAGAGCACAGGCGTGCCCCAAGGAGACACACTCAGATGGATGAACCCATGATCCAATATTTCTTGGAGTTGGCACTTTAACTCCTTCAGTTCAGCAGGGGCCATCCTATAAGAAGCTTTGGAAATCGGTTGTGTATTCAAAAATGTATCGATGGTGAATTCAATCTCTTGGTCAGGTAGCATGCCGAGTAGTTCGCTCGGAAACACATCAGAAAATTCTACCATAATGGAAGGCGACTCAATGTTTGCACAATTTAGCTGCGTGTCTCGAACTGACCTAGGTATCCCTCACAGCCAGAGTATAGAATTCGTCGAGCAGATATCGTCGAAATTACCATGCAGGCCCTGGACACGTCTGTTGCGGGACTACTTGAGTAGCAGAATTTGGCTTCTCCAGGTATGCGGAAGATGACTCATTTCTTTGCACATTTGATAGTTGTCAAGCACACGCTGAGCCAATCCATTCCCAAAATAATGTCATAGTCTCGAACATCTAGAACTAAAATATCTAATGATAGCTTCTTTCCTCCAATACAGACATAACCACCTTGGCATACTGAACGGACAGGTATTTTCTTGCCGGAGGGGGTGCTAACACTTAAATCTAGATACAATAGAGTCATTTCTATATTGTTCTCCATGGCAAAATTTGTAGATATGAAACTATGCGTTGCACCGGAATCAAATAGCATACGAGCAGGTATGTTATTAAAAAGTAAAGTACCTGACATGATGGTGTCTGAGGCCATAGCTTCCTCTCGTGTCATTATGTAGACCCAACCTTGAGCCTGGCGACGCTCTGGCTGAGGCACAGCTCGATTAGCCTGAGGTGCAGCAGCCTGATTCGGATGTTGGAAGTGGCAGTCAGGAAGCGGACAGACATCCACCTGATGGGTTGAATCACCACAACGGGGGCATGTCCCTAGCTTTTGGCGACAATTGTTAGTTATGTGCCCTGGTTTGTTGCAGAAATGGCAAATCGGCCTTTGATCCCCTTTTTGATAACCACCGTTGTTTGGCCGCTTTTGTCACGACCTGCACCCGGTATAGGGGCACGAGAGCGTGGGTACGTCCAGTCTACGCCGCAGCATCGGCGGTAGAACGCTGTCTAGGTCTTGATGCTATCTAAACAAATCTCACACGAGCATCCGACTCCATGAGGAGACACGGATACCACAATATAATATAAACAACATACTCAATCACATAACTACAGCACGATGAGATCTCGTAGAGATAAGGTAAATGCAACACAAGTCTGAATAGAATAATCTAACTCAATAATATAATCCAAGTCTCAACAAGTATGCCGGAGACAAATCCGGTACCAAAATAACATGCTAAGAGAACTAACTAGATAACTAGTGATTCTGGCTAAACCTCCCAGAATCATAACTGAACTACCAAGTCCAAGACAGCAGCTACTCACCCTGTGGTCCATAAGTGTCAAATACCAGTCCTCTAGGCATAGTCTGGAAAATATTTTCCAGTCAGGAAGGAGCAAAGTACATCTCAAATAACATTTTTATTTAATTGATAAGGGCTATAAAACAATAAACAGATAATGCTATATACTGAGAGAAGACAGTAAATAAATGCAATGGCAAAATAAAGAGACATACAATATAAAGAGACAGGCAATATAGACAATATAAAACTGTCAGTGCATATATAAAATAAAGAGAAAGAGGTACAATATCATATACGGATGATGTAGTATATGATCTAAAATAGGGAACTGTAACTATTCTAAGTGTTTGGAATATCAGTCTATCATGTGATCAGCTTAGGACAAGATCAGGCTGGTTACATATGATTAGCTATGATTCATGTAAGATCAGGCTAATCATTTTGGTTAGCTATGATGCATGTAGAGGTCAGGCTAATCATATATAACAGCTATGAAGCATGTAATGGTCAGGCCGCACCCGACGTGAGATGTGGGGTGAGCTATGATGCATGTAGAGTTGGATATGATCACATAATCTACTAATATTTCCTCCGCCCCCAACAAGTATAGTGGATCCATCACGACACGTCATGATACAAGAGCAATATCCAATATATCAACGTCGTGTACAATGTCAATACGATAATCAATGTAACATCTCATGATTGCAGATCCAATCTATATACTAGTCCGTATAGCACAGTGTCAAGAATCAGATGTAACATTTCTAAATACTGAAATTATAGATATTATCAAATAATTGAAAAAATTATCAGAGAATGTACTCGCCTTGGGTCCTTAGCTGGTAATACACATATCCTGTTCCAGTATATCGCTTGGATGATCCAACAGTCCTATAGACAAATCATAAATATAATATTGCATCAGATATTACACTAGCACCCAATAAAATGCATTGAACTCAGGGCCACGCTAAGTACGACTCTGGTCAACTAGGGTCAAGTGTGCGTCAAGTTGCACGGGTGTCGTGTTTGTAATTACTGTACAATCAGACAGTCAGTGACACGGGTCTTGCCAGTATGTCAGTGTACATATGGCAGTCTGCTATCATACTACATGGGCACAGGTCAAGGTGGCTACGGGGTATTTGTAATCACATTAGGGTCATCTAGTACGTGGGAATATAATACCTATTATTATTTATTATAAACATTAATTCCAACTAATTATAATTATAATAGATATATGCATTTTAATATACTTAATAGAGGTTATACTATATATATATTTATGTACGTATATATATACATTCATTCTTATTAATCGTAGCATATACATTAATATTCATTGGTATATATATATGTAACCCAATTTATTACATAAATAATAAATACAAGTATATATAAATTAATTAAATACATACATTATATATTAAACATACACTATACATATACATTAATTTAATACATACATTATATATTAAACATACACTATACATATTCATTAATTTAATACATACATTATATATTAAATATACACTATACATATACATTAATTTAATACATACATTATATATTAAATATACACCATACATATACAATAATTTAATACATACATTATATATTAAACATACTCCATACATATACATTAATTTAATACATACATTATATATTAAGCATACACCATACATATACATTAATTTAATATATACATTATATATTAAGCATACACCATACATATACATTAATTTAATACATACATTATATATTAAACATACACCATACATATACATTAATTTAATACATACATTATATATTAAACATACACCATACATATACATTAATTTAATACATACATTATATATTAAACATACACCATACATATACATATATGAATACATATGTAATAATACGTATGAATACATATGTATATTACATGGAATTAACTTCAACCAATGAAGGAGGGAAAGAGGGAGAGGGAGGCTCACTGAGGTCGATGGTGGTGGTCGTGGCCGTCTCAGGCGAGCCAGGGAGGAGCTCAGGCAGGAGGACGAGGCGGGGAGTGGCCGGAGTTGAGTGAGTTCTGGTGGTGGCGGTGATAGTTGATGATGATGGTGATGGTGGATGGATCGGCTGGCCGGAGTGTCGAGGTGGGCTCGTAGCAGCGCCAGTGGTGGGAAGTCGAGTGTAGGTGGTAGTGCAGGAGTAGCAGGCCAGAGAAGAAGATAGGTCGGTCGGAGGGGGAGCTCGGGACTGTGATGGGTGGAGGTGCGAGTGAGGTTCAGCCGGAGCAAGGAGTGGAGGAACTCGACGGAGCGGCAGTGCCGGAGGTGAAGCTCGAACTCAGGCGAGTCGACAGGGGACGTCGGGGTTGCCTTCGACGATGGGGCTGGTGGTACTGGTAGTGTAGCCGGAGAAGGAGGCTGATGGAGGAGGAGCGAGGATGTACAGGGAGTCGGGTGGAGCTTCGGGTTGCAACAGGGAGGAATGGGAGGTCGGTTCGAGGCGCTACGGTGGGATCAGGCGGAGGGAAGAGTCGTCTCCGGTGGGGGAGCTCGGGCTCGCCGAAAGTGCAGGGTGGTCGAGATTGGAGGTGGAGCGGAGAAGAGGCAGAGGGATGAGCAGCCGGGGTCGGGTGAATGATGGCACTGGTGGTGGTGGTTCGACTCGAGAACTCAGGCCGGCTGACGTAGGGAGCGGCCGGGGATGAGCTCGGGGTAGGGAGAGGCTGGGTGCAGGGTTGGCTGGCCGGGAGCTGGGTCGGGGTATGGCCGGGCCGGATGAACAGTGGTCGAAGATTTTCTTCCCTTTTTAATTTCAAAAAAAAGGAGAAAAAGAAGAAAGGAAGAAGAAGAAGAAGAAGAAGAAGAAGAAGAAGAAGAAGAAGAGAAGAAGAAAATAAAAGAAAAGAAAAATGGAAAAATATAAGGCTACGGTTGGGGGCTTGTGAGGATATGGGGGCTTCCCTAGGTTTGGGGATTAGGGTTTTCTTGGGAAGGGTGAGGTGATGTGACCTTTTATAGGAAGGGTGATGTAAGATGTGTGGTGATGATGAGCCCCCATTTTGAATGGGTGGCCAGAATTTGGTATGGATAAAATGAGGGGGTTGTTTTCTTCATTTAAGTTAAACCAATAGGATGGTGACACATCATTACAGTTTTGCAATTAAGTCCCCATCAATTGAAAAATTGCACAGAAGTGGATTTCTGGATTTAATTTATTAAAATTAGATACAATTGGCGTTCTAAAATTAATTAGGAGTACATGGGGGCCAAATTAGGTCGGGTCACAATTATCATTAGTGAAGAGGACTCAGAACAGAATATTACCCTAATTTAGGTTGCACGAAAAATGGGTCAAGATTGCCTCCATTTTCGATTGGAACACACAACGATACAAAGTTGAAATTTATTTAGAAATTAAATAAATGTCCGCGACGAATATTGTGCGGCTAAAATGAAGCACAAGGGAGCATAATTATGAGTTATAAAAAGGTCAGAATGGAAGGCGGGCATGTCTAGGTCAAGGTTATGAAATTTGTTAGAAGGCAAAAGCTAGGGTAGCGCTCCAAATATCGAAGCAACGGTAAGGCACAACAATTAAATAAAATTATGGTAATTAATTACTACCTCCAATAATTAAATTCTAATTAATACAAATAAATACATAATCCCATAATTCGGTCAGGTGTTCATCTAGTGGGCTTCTAGGTCAAGTCTACCAACTCAAACATTAATGAACACTGTATATAATAATATATTTAAGTACACGTCTCACACAATTATTTAATTTAGATACACCTATCATGAAATCATTTAATATAACTACCACAATATTAAATAATATATAAAAGTCAAAAATACCCCTATTTTTGGAATATGGTAGTGACAGCTTTGCAGTATTGTTTCCTCTATCATTGCTATGGCGTTTATGATTGGAGGTATGCACAGCGCCGACAGCAACGTGAGGATACTGTGGTTCAAGAGAGAGGGTGTGATTTAGGACTTCTCTCATTGTCTGATATTGTAGAACGACTATGTGCATATGGCATGACTCGATACAGCAGGACGTAGACCTCCTTTGAATCGTCTGGCATGACTCGATGCATCGGGTAGATAGGAGCTGGCAAACTTGGCAAGCCTGTTGAACTCAGCAGAGTATTGCTTAACTGTCATGCTGCCCTGCCGCAGTTGTACAAACTTATTTTCTTTCTCTCGACGTACGGGTGGGGGTATAAACTCCTCCTCAAATGCGCTACAGAAAGTGGCCCATGCTATCGCTTCCCCTCCATCATCAACTGGAAGAGATCGTCGATGCACGTCCCACCAATCATGCGCATTGAGACGGAGCTGTAGTTGAGCACACGCGACGCACTTTTTCTCAGGTACTTCCAGCAGAGAGAAATGATCCTCAAGTTCGGTCAACCAATCTAGAGCCACTATCGGATCCTCAGTCCCTTTGAATGCTGTATTGCAGACTTTCGTGAAGTCGCCAAAGTCAAAGGCAATCACTTCCTTCTTCCTTAGAGTCTGAGGTGTCTCGACTTCAAGTGTTGGTTGCTCTACCGGAGTCATCGCTGTTGTCGCTGAATGGTTGGAGGCCAAGGTCTGAACAATCTGCTGCAGGGTATCTACCTGCTTCTATTGGACTGCGAATCATGCCTCTATATTGTCTTGAAACTTGAGTAGTCTCTCATCCGCTCGCTTCTCAGCCCGTTCATAATGGGCCTCCTCTCTTTGTTGGTTTGCTTCTAACATCCGCATCATTTGCTAAAGCGGATTGGCTCGAGACATGCCTCATTGGCTCCGAGAGCTTCCTGAAGTGCCGAAACTACTCTCTTTGGCTTGCGTCTCGCCTGGTGCTAGCGCAGAGGATTGTACTTATGCCATTCCTTCAAAAGAAGGTAAATTACAGCTGGATCATAACGTATTATGTACTCATTGTACAGACGTATCTCATTTTTTGCCTAACGAGTTCAAGAGTTTGCATAGGGATTTGATCGCTAAAGGAACTTTTCTAGCACGAGTCAAAGGAACTTGAAGCTGTGCTCTGATACTAATATATCATGCCCCGATTCCGTGGAATCGATAGTCATCCCCCGGACGTAACTGTCGTGCGGGCCTAGGTTGTGCTCCGCACAAGGGTAAGGTGTCACGACCCGCACCCGGAATTTGGGCATGAGTCATGGGTACGTCCAGTCTACGCCGCAGCATCGGCGGTAGAACGCTGTCTAGGTCACAAACATAGTATATCCTGTCAATAGTCTCAACTTCGTACGGAGGACAATGATAAATAAACCACAATGCTATATTATACTCAATCACAACTATAACATAATGGCACGATGAGAATTGAAAAGAGTTCTAATAAAAACCAACCACAATAAGTCCAACTCAAATCCTGGGTCTAAATGACCTCACAAAGTCACAAAATAAATAAATACAACTCAGTCTCAGTCTAAAACAATAAATGCAGAAAAATAATCTAAGAACAGCCGGGTAGGATCTCCTCTAGGATAGGCACCTCCTCTGGGATTTCTGGAGTAAAATCTCCCTCTATTCCTGGGCCGTAATGAGTAGGGCAAAAGTTCTCCAGGTCCTCTGAAAATGTTTACCCAGTCAGGATTAGAGCGAAGCACAAGCACTAACAGCAGTTCCATTAAATTGACAAAATCTATAAACAGTGTAAAAGATACAAGATGGAAATAAAAGCTGAACATGTGAAGTACTGGAGAAATGAAATAGACAATAGAGCATCTAGCAATGAACAATAAATAGTGAATGCTAGAACAAGTAATCTGAATAAAGATAAAACATCTAGCTAAGTGTTTGAATTATCAGTTTATTATGTGATCGGCTTGGGACTGGATCAGGCTGGTTATATATGATTAGCTATGATTCGAGAAGGTCAGGCTAACCATATGGTTAGCTATGATGCATGATAATGGTCAGGCTAATCATATATAACAGCTATGAGGCATGATGATGGTCAGGCCGCACCCGACGTGAGATGTGGGGTGAGCTATAATGCATGATAGTTTGGATATGATCACATAATCTACTAATAGTTCCCCATGCCCCAGCTAGCACGATGGATTCCAATCACGACTCCTCATGATGGGGATCTAGGGTGCTAACCCGTGTATCCATAGTGTCGGAATCAAGTATGTAATACACTACAATTTATAGAAGTAATCAACCATGAAAACTGTCAGAGAATGTACTCGCCTGTGGTCCTGAGCAAAGTATGAGGATCAATGTCCAAGATGAAATCACAGTGACCTATTTACGGAATATAAATGTCAGATACTGAATTTAAAGGAATAACATGTTTAGTTAAATAAAAGATGGGGTTTCTAGGTCAACTCTGAGGTTTACTGGTCAAAATCTAATTAATACTAGTCGATATCCTAACTAGTAACTTAATACTTATTTTACCTTACTAGTACCTTACCTTATTCATATTACTCAAAACCTCTTTAATCATAAGGACACTCTAATCTATCATTAAGATTTAGTCTTGGTGCCTGGGTTCTCTAATACAACTCTCAATAACCCCATCTCACTGATACATAATTAGCACACTACTTATATGATCTAGGTAACACTACCTTGATAGCACCCTCACCTAACACTCAAGACTCACATTCACACCTACTGACACAAATGGGTATCATACTATATCTAAGTATAAAATCCATAACTTAACTTAAATACTCAAATTCCAAATCTTAGGCCTGGAATGATACTGCTAGTGTTACTCTGTTCTCAGACTCCCCTAAACTGATGCTCAGTTCACAGTCTAAGGTTGCCCAGACCTACACCTACCTGGCTAATTCCTTGAGATAAGCATATGACTTAAACCTTGGGACAACCAAACAGGTATCTCAACCTGTTCAATTTCACAGGCATGCTAAGCTCTAAGACAAGTATGTAGCTACTGGCAGGGTCAACCCAATCCAAACTTCCTCACAAGATTTAGACTGTGCACTTGCACCCTGTATAGTAGTGCAGTGCCTTAACTGCTGCTATTAACCCATGGCACTACACACTGCACTGGAACCTGAGACACCTAACTCACACACATGTGGTTCTTGACTGACACACTATAATCTACACTACACAGTCACATACTATATACCTACACACTGGTTCTCATGAATTAACCCCCAATTCAAATAAAATGGTACATAAAACTCACAGTGTCTAATTTCTAGGACCAGCATATATTTACTGGCACTCTAACACTTCCTAGATACTGACACTCTAAACTCACCCTGCTCTGATACAAGAACCCTAATACAACCCCCAATTCAAATAAACTGACACATCTCTTTCACTAACCCTCACATACATCACTACCTCACCCAAGTATTTCACTGTTCACTAGCTGAACAAGGACACTGCACACAGACACATAGGTTTAGGAATCTGGAATTAACTAGGATACACACACACACAATACACAACTGCTAACAGGTCTGGGTACCCAATCTCACTGCACACACACATGTATTGCTGATACATTATCTCCTACTACTGCTACACACAGAAATCCCAACTGTGCACATCCTGCACTGAACACACACACACAGTTGTGAAACCCTCCCCCAATCTGATACACACGGGGATCAAACCCGACTGAACAGAGCCTTCCCCCAATTCACAGCCATATATACACAGATATTGATACCCACAGTTATTAGGATACCCCTCACACTGTGAACACAGCACAGCCATTAACCCCTATGCACAAAAAATTAACTCATTGAACACCCTACAGAAATACACAGCACACAAAACTCACAAAAATTCTAGAACCCGACTGTACAGTGAATCCCCTTCTTCAAAACACACACACCTGTACAAACCTAGATATATATACAACACACATCAATCTATCTACATATGTATAAACATATATATATACTCATCATACATCAATTTAGATAGTAATAAAATAGGTTAGATAGGTAATTCCTCCTGTGAAATATTTCACCAAACACATGATGTGTAAAACGAAAAACCACACCAAGAACTCCTGAAAACCCAAAGCAAAACCCTAAATCAATATCTAACCTACACATAGGAGGGTGAAATCAGTCTATAAACAACCACCTAGGGTTAGGGTTCCTGATAATTGGGGAAAACAAAGTTGGGGATACTTAAACCTAATCAAAACCCTAAAATCGAACTCTAAACAATAGGGTGAGTTCCTAATGGCCATTAACATCTGAAAACAGGAATTTAATGAAGAAAAAATAGGGTTTTTACCTGCAGGGATGGTTTCTTCAATGAGGTTCTTCTTTCTCCAAGGCTTCCTGACCCACGTTCCTTGCTTTCCTTACTTTGGAGGAGAAGAAAATGGAACCTAGGGCCAGATTTCAAAATTTTGGGGTAGGGAGATGGTTTCTCTTGATGGAGGCTAGGGTTTCTCTTTTCTACATGAAGGATGGCTTTGTGAGAAGCTTCCTTTTTATATTAAACCTAGTTTTAGGGTTTCCATGCATAGTTTTAGGTTAAACCCCCCTGTCCTTCTCATGTAGAACCAAATAAACTTAGGTTAAGTCAGTCTAGGGTTTTGAGGGTTCACCCTAAATTTGTATTCTAGGGTTTTACTAGAACTGGGTTTAAAATTAGGGTTGACTCACTAGGGTCTGTCCTAATGAGTTCTAGGGTTAGACCTAAAACTAAATATTACTAATAATAAATAATTAGTTTATAAACTCAACAGATTAATTAAATTCATAATTATTTAAAATAGCTAATTTACACAAATGTCCCTTATATGGAAAAGTGGTAGTGACAAGTCTACCCTCCTAAAAAAAATTTCGTCCTCAAAATTGGACTGAACTACAACAAGAATGAAATCAGAAAAGGAATATACCTCAAGTCTAGAAGAGATACGGGTATTGCTCGCGCATCTCGTCCTCTCTCTCCCAGGTTGACTCCCCTGGAGAGTGATGTCTCCATGCAACACGAACCAAGGGAATATTTTGGTTCCGCAACACCTTCTCTCTGCGGTCCAAGATCTCTACGGGCTGCTCAGGGTAGCTGAGCGTAGGACCAACCTCAATCTCTGAGTGATCAAGTACGTGACTAGGGTTGGCCACGTACCGTCTCAGCTGCGACACGTGGAACACATTATGCACTCCCTCCAATGCAGGCGGCAAGTCTAATCTATACGCCACTGCACCTATCTTCGCAAGAATACCGAAAGGTCCAATGTAGCGTGGGCTAAGCTTCCCGCTTCTACCAAAATGAATCGTTCTACGCGTCGGAGAAATCCGTAGGAATACTAGGTCGCCAACCTAAAACAAAACAATCTCAGCACGCAGTCTAAACAAACAAACACAAACCAGAAAATTAACAATCTATACCAGAAACTCAAGGGGTCTACGGTGGCTGTCGGCCCAATGCCGCTGTCTGTCCTGCACCACTCGCAGTCTGTCTTTGATGAGTTTCACCTTTTCTGCCGCATCCACGACCATTTCTGGTCCTAGCAAGGCTCTTTCTCCAATGTCGTCCCACGATAGCGGTGTACGACACCTCCGTCCATAAAGAGCCTCAAATGGTGACATCTCGATGCTGGCCTGGTAGCTGTTGTTGTAAGCGAACTCTACCAAGTGCAGATGATCCTCCCAAGAACCTCCGAGATCTAGAACGCAAGTGCGTAGCATATCCTCGAGAGTCTGAATAGTCCTTTCAGACTGCCCGTCTGTCTGGGGGTGATATGCGGTACTGAACTTGAGCTGAGTGCCCAAGCTAGCCTGCAGACTCCTCCAGAAGTGGGAAGTGAAACGACTATCCCGATCTGAGACGATGCTCACAGGAACTCCATGAAGCCTAACAATCTGTCGCACGTACATCTCTGCGAGCCTCTCTGTCGACGTGCCCACCTTGAAAGGTAAGAAATGGGCTGATTTGGTCAACCTGTCCACGATGACCCAAATCGCGTCTTTCCCTCCTGGAGAACGTGGAAGCCCTGAAACGAAATCCATGGTCACGTGCTCCCATTTCCATTCTGAAATCGGTAAAGGTTGAAGCAACCCTCCTGGCCTCTGCCGGTCTGCCTTTACCTGCTGGCACACTAGACACCGAGATACGAAGCGTGCTACCTCGCGCTTCATTCCATACCACCATACGTGCTCCCTCAAGTCTCGGTACATCTTGTTGGCACCGGGATGTATCGAGTACTGAGAGCGGTGTGCCTCCTGTAAAACCTCCTCGCACAGCTCCCCGCTAGGCACACATATCCTCGTGCCGTGCCGTAAAGAACCGTCATCTGCGATAGTGAAGTCGTCTGACAATCCCATCTGAACTTGTGCTCTGATACTCCTCAGAGTCTCATCATCGTACTGCGCAGCTCTGATCCTGTCCATCAGTTCGGACTGTATCTGCAATCCCCACATCTGAATTTCAGTACCGGGAACTAACACTTCAATCTCCAAGCTCTCCAAATCAGCCAACAAATGCCTATCTGTCGTCAAGTACATAGCCATCGGATACCTGCTCAAGGCATCGGCGACTACGTTGGCCTTCCCTGGATGGTACTGCAATGAGATGTCAAAGTCCTTCATCAACTCTAACCACCTCCTCTGCCTCATGTTCAGCTCCTTCTGTGTGAATACGTACTTCAAGCTCTTGTGGTCTGTGAAGATTTCCACACGCTCTCCGTACAGGTAATGTTTCCACAGCTTTAGAGCGAAGATAACTGCTGCCAACTCTAAATCGTGGGTGGGATAGTTCTTTTCATGAGGGCATAACTGCCTGGAAGCATAGGCAATTACCTTCCCGTGCTGCTGAAGAACACATCCCAGACCCTTCCCTGAAGCATCACTGTAGATGGTGAAACCACCTGTCCCTGATGGCAACGTCAAAATTGGAGCTGTCGTCAACCTCTTCTTCAGCTCATCAAATGCGGCCTGGCACTCCTCCGTCCAAACAAAATCCACATCCTTCCTAGTCAGTCTGGTCATCGGCGCTGCAATCTTGGAGAAGTCTTGTACAAACCTCCGGTAGTATCCTGCTAGCCCGAGAAAACTCCTGATCTCAGCTACCGAACTGGGGGTAGCCCACGACTCTACTGCCTCGATCTTCTGTGGGTTAACCGAGATTCTGTCACCCGATACCACATGCCCAAGAAATTCGACCTTGTCGAGGAAGAATTCACACTTAGAGAGTTTCCCGTACAGCTTCTCTTTCCTGAGAGTCTCTAAGACCAATCTCAGGTGCTCTTCGTGCTCCTCCGGGGTCTTGGAATACACAAGAATATCGTCGATGAACACCACCACGAACTTGTCAAGGTACTGGTGGAACACCTTGTTCATCAAGTTCATGAATACTGCCGGTGCATTGGTTAAACCAAATGGCATTACCATGAACTCAAACTGGCCGTATCTGGTCCAAAAAGCTGTCTTCGGCGTGTCTTCTTTCTTCACCTTCACCTGGTGATAGCCTGACCTCAAATCAATCTTTGAAAACACCCTCGCCCCGCTCAACTGGTCGAAAAGATCATCTATCCTCGGCAGCGGGTACTTGTTCTTGATAGTGATATTGTTCAAAGCTCTATAATCAATGCACATGCGCACCGTGCCGTCCTTCTTCGGTACGAACAATACCGGAGCTCCCCATGGTGATGAACTGGATTTGATGAAGCCTTTGTCCTGCAGCTCCTCAACTTGCTTCTTCAGTTCTGCCAGCTCGCTGTTGTTGACTCTATAGACATGTTGTGAAATGGGCTCCGCTCCTGGAACTAAGTCTATAGAGAATTCAACATCTCTGTCTGGCGGCAAGCCTGGCAACTCTTCTGGAAATACATCCAGGAACTCTGCTATTAGAGGATGTGGCAACTCCTCTTCTTCCGTCCTGGCTCCGCAAAACGTGCTCCTCCTCTGTTCCGCTGCTTCTCTGACAACCTCAAACTTTGGCTCTCCTGGTGGTCTAAACAATACTCTGCCTCTATAACAATCTATAGTAGCATGATGCCTGCTCAACCAGTCCATTCCGAGTACAATATCGTACCCCGGAAGTGGCATGACGAGTAAGCTCACGCTCAAGTCTCGGCCTCCTACTGACACTCTCCGGTTCTTGCAGTGATCACGGACTAGGATAATACCTCCACCAGTCATGATCTTGCAAGTCCTAGCTAATGGTTCTGTGTCTAAATGATGTCGAAGTGCATATGATACAGACACAAAACTATGGGAAGCGCCAGAATCGAATAAGGTAAATGCGGGAATACAATCGAGAAGAACCGAACCTGTGATCAAGTCTCCTGCTGGCTCGATCTCCTCGACTGCCATGGCGTACGCTCGCCCCTGGGGTGCACCTCTCTGCTGTTGATGCTGGGCAAACCTCTGATTTTGTGGTGGAAGTGGTCCCCTCTGTTGTTGGCCTCCTGGTACGGTAGGTACCCTGCCTGGTCCTCTCTGGGCGGCTGCTCCACCCTGGCCTGGACGAATGGTAGGGCAATCCTTCAGCTGGTGTGTCGTCGATCCGCAGTACAAACATGAGCCTAACCTCTTCCTGTAGATCTCTCTGGTGTGTCCTGTCTTCCCGCAGTACGCACACTGGAGGGCGGGCTGAGTCTGCCTCTGCTGCTGTTGCTGGACCTGCCCTCGGGCTGGTGCCTGGTGTTGCTGCTGAAAGGGCCTCTGCTGCTGTTGATAGTGTGGACGCTTGCCTGGTCCCACACTACTGTTTTCTCCTCCGGAAACATCGCGTCCCCTCTTGGGCCTGAGGTCCAAGTCGTCCTCGGCTATCTGGGCATCCATCAATATGCCCTCAAAGGTGGCGGTGCGACGTCCCGACGTGCGAGACTTGATCTCCCTTGACAGCCCCTTCCTGAACTTCCGGGCCCTATCCCCCGGATCTCTAATCATCGACGGCGCGAAGCGGCTCAGGCGGCAAAACTTCGTGGCATACTCATCGACGGACGAGCTCCCCTGGACTAAGTCATGGAACTGACTCTCCAAGGCTCCCAGGGCAACATCAGGAAAGAATTTCTCCTTGAAGAGCTCCCTGAAATCCTCCCAAGTGAGTCCTCTGCGCAAGAGTCTCGGCTCCGGGTGAAACCATGTCAGGGCAATGTCGAACATCTGGCTGCCAGCGGCCTCGATCTGGAGCGCCTCTGGAATCTGCGCCAACCGCAAGTTCCTCTCGATGTCCTCTAGCCAATCATCGGCGTAGAGTATTCCTTCTGTCCCCTTGAACTCCCGAGGCATCATCCTCTTGAACTCCACAATGGTGCCCGGCCTCTGTTGTTGCTGACCAGGATGCTGCTGCTGCTGAGTGACCCTCTCCACAGCCTGGAGAGCCACTTGGTGAGCATTCTCCATGTTCACCCTCATCATCTCTGTCTGGGCCTGATGTGCCTCAGCCTGCACTCTCTGGGCCTCTGCCGACGTCCTCTGGGCGTCGACCATGCCCTGAATCAAGGCGAACATCTGTGCTCCATCGACGGGCACACCTCCTGGATACTGAACTGGTGGTGGTGGTGGTTGCTCCGTCGTAGCTGCGGGGACCCTCTGAACAGGTGGTGGAGGACCCCCGAATGCTGCAGACACTCCCACATGTACTGGAGATGTAGGAGGTGCTGCTGATGTCTGTCCGGCAGCGCGAGAGGTGGCAGACCTCTCTGAATCTGCTGCTCCGAGTCTCTGGGACCTTCTTGGCGGCATCCTGAAGACAGATCGAAAGATTCAATTAAGGCAATAGATATGATATCAAGAAAGGACAGAAAAATTTCTAAAGGAATTAATCATTAAGAATAGTATCATAAGAATCAGAATTCCCTAATTGTGATTGAGCATATCCTTGGCCTAATTCCTACTTCCTAAAACAGGCTCGTAGTAATACTCTAAGCGAGCACCACTACGATATGGCTCTAATGTGAATCTAAGACTAAGACTAGACTACAGACTAGACCTGCATGGGCCACCACTAAAAACGTGTCACGACCCGCACCCGGAATTTGGGCATGAGTCATGGGTACGTCCAGCCTACGCCGCAGCATCGGCGGTAGAACGCTGTCTAGGTCACAAACATAGTATATCCTGTCAATAGTCTCAACTCCGTACGGAGGACAATGATAAATAAACCATAATGCTATATTATACTCAATCACAACTATAACATAATGGCACGATGAGAATTGAAAAGAGTTCTAATAAAAACCAACCACAATAAGTCCAACTCAAATCCTGGGTCTAAATGACCTCACAAAGTCACAAAATAAATAAATACAACTCAGTCTCAGTCTAAAACAATAAATGCAGAAAAATAATCTAAGAACAGCCGGGTAGGATCTCCTCTAGGATAGGCACCTCCTCTGGGATTTCTGGAGTGAAATCTCCCTCTATTCCTGGGCCGTAATGAGTAGGGCAAAAGTTCTCCAGGTCCTCTGAAAATGTTTACCCAGTCAGGATTGGAGCGAAGCACAAGCACTAACAGCAGTTCCATTAAATTGACAAAATCTATAAACAGTGTAAAAGATACAAGATGGAAATAAAAGCTGAACATGTGAAGTACTGGAAAAATGAAATAGACAATAGAGCATCTAGCAATGAACAATAAATAGTGAATTCTAGAACAAGTAATCTGAATAAAGATAAAACATCTAGCTAAGTGTTTAAATTATCAGTTTATTATGTGATCGGCTTGGGACTGGATCAGGCTGGTTATATATGATTAGCTATGATTCGAGAAGGTCAGGCTAACCATATGGTTAGCTATGATGCATGATAATGGTCAGGCTAATCATATATAACAGCTATGAGGCATGATGATGGTCAGGCCGCACCCGACGTGAGATGTGGGGTGAGCTATGATGCATGATAGTTTGGATATGATCACATAATCTACTAATAGTTCCCCATCCCCCAGCTAGCACGATGGATTCCAATCACGACTCCTCATGATGGGGATCTAGGGTGCTAACCCGTGTATCCATAGTGTCGGAATCAAGTATGTAATACACTACAATTTATAGAAGTAATCAACCATGAAAACTGTCAGAGAATGTACTCGCCTGTGGTCCTGAGCAAAGTATGAGGATCGATGTCCAAGATGAAATCACAGTGACCTATTTACGGAATATAAATGTCAGATACTGAATTTAAAGGAATAACATGTTTAGTTAAATAAAAGATGGGGTTTCTAGGTCAACTCTGAGGTTTACTGGTCAAAATCTAATTAATACTAGTCGATATCCTAACTAGTAACTTAATACTTATTTTACCTTACTAGTACCTTACCTTATTCATATTACTCAAAACCTCTTTAATCATAAGGACACTCTAATCTATCATTAAGATTTAGTCTTGGTGCCTGGGTTCTCTAATACAACTCTCAATAACCCCATCTCACTGATACATAATTAGCACACTACTTATATGATCTAGGTAACACTACCTTGATAGCACCCTCACCTAACACTCAAGACTCACATTCACACCTACTGACACAAATGGGTATCATACTATATCTAAGTATAAAATCCATAACTTAACTTAAATACTCAAATTCCAAATCTTAGGCCTGGAATGATACTGCTAGTGTTACTCTGTTCTCAGACTCCCCTAAACTGATGCTCAGTTCACAGTCTAAGGTTGCCCAGACCTACACCTACCTGGCTAATTCCTTGAGATAAGCATATGACTTAAAACTTGGGACAACCAAACAGGTATCTCAACCTGTTCAATTTCATAAGCATGCTAAGCTCTAAGACAAGTATGTAGCTACTGGCAGGGTCAACCCAATCCAAACTTCCTCACAAGATTTAGACTGTGCACTTGCACCCTGTATAGTAGTGCAGTGCCTTAACTGCTGCTATTAACCCATGGCACTACACACTGTACTGGAACCTGAGACACCTAACTCACACACATGTGGTTCTTGACTGACACACTATAATCTACACTACACAGTCACATACTACATACCTACACACTGGTTCTCATGAATTAACCCCCAATTCAAATAAAATGGTACATAAAACTCACAGTGTCTAATTTCTAGGACAAGCATATATTTTACTGGCACTCTAACACTTCCTAGATACTGACACTCTAAACTCACCCTGCTCTGATACAAGAACCCTAACACAACCCCCAATTCAAATAAACTGACACATCTCTTTCACTAACCCTCACATACATCACTACCTCACCCAAGTATTTCACTGTTCACTAGCTGAACAAGGACACTGCACACAGACACATAGGTTTAGGAATCTGGAATTAACTAGGATACACACACACACAATACACAACTGCTAACAGGTCTGGGTACCCAATCTCACTGCACACACACATGTATTGCTGATACATTATCTCCCACTACTGCTACACACAGAAATCCCAACTGTGCACATCCTGCACTGAACACACACACACAGTTGTGAAACCCTCCCCCAATCTGATACACACAGGGATCAAACCCGACTGAACAGAGCCTTCCCCCAATTCACAGCCATATACACACAGATATTGATACCCACAGTTATTAGGATACCCCTCACACTGTGAACACAGCACAGCCATTAACCCCTATGCACAGAAAATTAACTCATTGAACACCCTACAGAAATACACAGCACCCAAAACTTACAGAAATTCTAGAACCCGACTGTACAGTGAATCCCCTTCTTCAAAACACACACACCTGTACAAACCTAGATATATATACAACACACATCAATCTATCTACATATGTATAAACATATATATATACTCATCATACATCAATTTAGATAGTAATAAAATAGGTTAGATAGGTAATTCCTCCTGTGAAACATTTCACCAAACACATGATGTGTAAAACGAAAAACCACACCAAGAACTCCTGAAAACCCAAAGCAAAACCCTAAATCAATATCTAACCTACACATAGGAGGGTGAAATCAGTCTATAAACAACCACCTAGGGTTAGGGTTCCTGATAATTGGGGAAAACAAAGTTGGGGACACTTAAACCTAATCAAAACCCTAAAATCGAACTCTAAACAATAGGGTGAGTTCCTAATGGCCATTAACATCTGAAAACAGGAATTTAATGAAGAAAAAATAGGGTTTTTACCTGCAGGGATGGTTTCTTCAATGAGGTTCTTCTTTCTCCAAGGCTTCCTGACCCACGTTCCTTGCTTTCCTTGCTTTGGAGGAGAAGAAAATGGAACCTAGGGCTAGATTTCGAAATTTTGGGGTGGGGAGATGGTTTCTCTTGATGGAGGCTAGGGTTTCTCTTTTCTACATGAAGGATGGCTTTGTGAGAAGCTTCCTTTTTATATTAAACCTAGTTTTAGGGTTTCCATGCATAGTTTTAGGTTAAACCTCCCTGTCCCTCTCATATAGAACCAAATAAACTTAGGTTAAGTCAGTCTAGGGTTTTGAGGGTTCACCCTAAATTTGTATTCTAGGGTTTTACTAGAACTGGGTTTAAAATTAGGGTTGACTCACTAGGGTCTGTCCTAATGAGTTCTAGGGTTAGACCTAAAACTAAACATTACTAATAATATATAATTAGTTTATAAACTCAACAGATTAATTAAATTCATAATTATTTAAAATAGCTAATTTACACAAATGCCCCTTATATGGAAAAGTGGTAGTGACATAAGGTATTTGTTTCGCATAGCGAGCACATATTCAGAGTACGCAGATAAATTGAAAACACAGATTTAAAACATAAAAAAGTTCTCTTTATTGATCGTATGAACATATATTACAAACTCTCGAACTGAGTCATAAGGGTTCCGCACGGGCTCACAAAAGTTGACACAAAATGAGATAGTTGTATTGTATATTACATTCCTTTACTAAACTTCAAAATATAGGACCTCCTGGTTGAATGACGACTTTTCCACGGAGCTGCATGTTTGCTTGGGTTGCTAGCTCCTTGCTCAGAATACTTCAAAAGATGGCACGAACAAGACGCGCCTATAGCTGGACTGGATCGGGAATTGACTTCTGCTCCTCGTTAGGCTCTTCTTAGCACGGGGAACCTATTTTAACGAGGGTTAGTACATCAAAACGTACTGGTGAAGGTAAGATAACCCAACTATACCAATCAACACGTTGTTTATATGAAGCATACATATTTATTGTGGTCTTTCTATCTTGCCTTAGTTCATTTTACAAGCAAGTAGTATATAGGAATTTACTGAAATGAACTTGCCACCGTTCAATGACTTTTATCTGTCTGTCTGAACCACCTGCACAATACTTACCATGTCCTTCCCTGCCACGAAGATACAAGTTAGCTTTGCACAGGTTTAAATATACGGGGGGATCACTGGCTTAAAGCCACAAGGGACGGGACATAGTACATGAATAAAATAACAAGTAACCCAATGAACAGGGGTGTCACAGGTTATTCCATCTGAAATAGGCGACTATTTAGGAGTTTCTTCCGGATCAGATCGATACCAGTGCCCAGCGACCGTCCGCAGGAACTAAGACCTTGTGCACAAGTTGTCCATGATCAACGTAGTACACTAAGTTAGCAGTTGAGGCATTCAGGACAATTATCAGGCACAGGACAGTAACAGGACTAGATCTACTTCTGCATAGTCTTCATGTTCAATTTATTGCATTCAAGATAAGTTTTATACTTAGCATAATTTAAAGAAGAAGTATGCATTCTAACTTATATTTATGCATATGATAAATATTCTAAATGAACAAGCATGCAAATAAGTAACCGTTCACAAGTTTGATTGGCAAGCATAATAATCCAAGTCTATTCCTTTTTATCTTGACATCTTTTAGTTATTACTTGGTATCGTTTGATCAGGGCAAATAAGAATGCAAGATTTTTAGGTGTAAAGACTTGGAAGAAGGACCAACTGAATTGAATATAAGCCACTCACAAGTTGGTTGGGAGAAAAAAAAAGGAAAGAGGTGCTTTAAGACTCTGCTCGAACAGCTGATCAATACCTCTTTCACTCTTTCCAATCTCGGAATTTAAGTGCAGTTCAATGAACAAAAATAATAAAATCCATCGAAACAGTTCAAGAAAACACAAGCAAATCCAAAAACCAACTCAAGCACGAAAGCAACAAAAGCGACAGCAAAAACTTAGGCAGCAAATGATGCAGCGGAGAGGTCCCTCCTGACTCTGCCGCTAAGTCGATCCCGGGGGCACAGTCCACTGAATATTTGAATCAATTCCGAAGAAGTAAATCCATAATAAGGATGAGTTCTTGATTCAATCTATCCCGATCGAACGATATCGTTTGTATTTCTTAGCCGCGCTCCCCGAATAGGGGAACGGGGCACCACCGAAATGATGTAGGAATGAAAGAATTTGGTTAAGAGAAATTCTAGATCTAGATTTCAAATAAAAAGAGAAGAGAGAAACTTTTTCCCCTCTTTTAAATAGGCAGGCCCCCTTGCCCCTTTCTCAAGCTACTATATAATGTCTATTATACCCCTTGGGACCTCTCATGAAAAAATAATTAAGGAGGAAAGGTTCTAGTCTAATAGTTTCATTAAATTTATCATCCTCCTAATCAATAGTCTTTCTAGTTGGGCTAAATTTTAATAATTAATACTTGTTGGTCCATGAGTCTAAACTAATATAGTTAGGTCCACTAACACAAGTCCAAATCAATAATCTAACATCTAATAATAATTAAATAATACAATAAATAATTATTTAATATGCGTAATATTTAATTAAATATGAAATGACTAAATACCCTTTCCTAGAAAATGTGGTAGTAACAAGTGTTCGTTGGGAGCTTGGCTATTGATGACAAGCTGTGTCAAAATCTTGAAGGTTTGGGCACTACACTTAAAATTAGATACAAAAAGGGGGTGCAAGTGGCTCAGCATCGCCTTGAACCCGATTTATGAGAAAATTTCAAGTCAGCTCAGAAGGATGACATATTCTTGCAAAAGATGCAAGGTCTTATCTCAGCAGGGAAGGCAACCGACTTTGCGGTAGGTACGAATGGAATGATGTGGGTGAAGAGAAGATTGTGCGTTCCTAATGATGCAACCCTCAGAAAAGAGATACTCGTCGAAGCCTACTATGCTAGTTATACTTCACATCCAGGAAGCACAAAGATGTATCGAGACATCCGTACGATATTTTGGTGCCACAACATAAAAAGTATGTGGCGTTGTTTGTGTCGCAATGCATGACTTGTCAGAGGGTAAAGGCCAAGCACCAGAAGCCAGGCGGGAAGATGAATAACCTTGCTATACTGGAGTGAAAGTGGGAGCACATAACGATAAATTTTATTATTGGCTTGCCAAAGACGCAACGGGGGAATGATGCCATCTGGGTCATCGTTGATCGACTCACCAAGTTAGCTCACTTTCTGCCTATCAAAAGTACTTAGAGTACCGACCGCCTGGCCCAGATCTACCTCAACGAGATCGTTCGACTCCACGACGTGCCCATATCCATTGTCTCCGATCGAGATAGACGATTCTTATCACGCTTCTGGGAAAGCCTTCATTCAGCAATAAGGACGAAGTTGAAGTTTAGCTCTTCCTACCATCCTTAGACAGATGATCAAACAGAATGGGTCAACCAAATCCTCCAAGACATGCTACGGCTCTGCGCCTTGGACCTGAAGACGAGTTGGGACATGCATCTACCGTTAGCCGAATTTGCAAACAACAATAGCTATCAATCCAGCATTTAAATGGCACCGTATGAGGCGTTGTATCGACGAAAGTGCAGATCCCCAATTTTTTGGGATAAAGTTGGTGAATGACAAATTCTTGGCCCGAAACTCGTGGAGAAAATTGTTCAAAAGATCCGCTTGATCCGTGAACGGCTAAAGGTAGCACAAAGTCATCAGAAAAGCTATTCAGAAATACATCGATGACCTCTTGAGTTCTTGGAAGGTGATCAGATATTTCTTAAAGTCTCACCCATGCGAGGAATTACCATATTTGGAGCAAAATGGAAGCTACGTCCAAGATTCGTCGGTCCATTCGTATACTAAATCGAGTCGCCCCGGTCGCATATCAGATTGTCCTGCCACCGTCACTATCTGAAGTGCACGATGTCTTCCATGTTTCACATCTTAGGAAGTATGTGTACGACCCAAGTCATGTTGTGGATATTGATCAACTGGACCTAATGGTAGACTTGACTTATGTTGAACATCCTGTACGGATCTTGGATCGTAAAGAGAAGCTGCTTCGAAGTCGTTCGGTTCCTCTTGTGCGCGTGCTTTGGCAAAATCATTCGATCGAAGAATCTACTTGGGATCTTGAGTCTGAATGAGGAAAATATTTCCTTCATTATTTCATAGTGGTAGATTCTATTCCTAAGTTTCGTGGACAAAACTTAAAACAAGATCTTATTCGGGAAGCGCCGTTGGTTAGGATGTGGTGCCCCGTTCCCCCTATTCGGGAAGCGCGGCTAAGAAATACAAGTCGGTATCGTTCAATCGGAATAGATTAAAACAAGATCTTATCCTCGTTATGGATTTACTTCTTCGGAATTGATTCTCATATTCAGTGGACCGTGCCTCGAGGATGGACTTTGCAGCAAAGTCAAGAGGGATATCTCTGCTGCAAATTTTCTTGCCTAGTTTTCGCTGTCGCTTTGTTGCTTTTGTACTTTGAGTTGGTTTTCAGATTTGTTTGCATTTTCTTGAAAGATTTTGATGGATTACATTATTTTCATTCGTTGAACTGTACTTTAATTCTGAGCTTGAAAATAGTAGAAGAGGTAATGATCAGCTGTTCGTGGCAATACAGGTGATCGTGTAATAGACGACATATAGACGGAGTCTTGAAGCACCTCTTTCCTTTCCTTTCTCCAACCAACTTGTGAGTGGCTATATTAGTTGACCTTTCTTCCAAGTCTTCACATCTAAAATCTTGCATTCTTGCTTGTTATGATCAAACGATACCAAATAACTTAAAGATGTCAAGATAAAAAGGAATATACTTGGACTATCTTATGCTTGTCAATCAACTTGTAAACGGTTACCTTATTGCATGCTAGTTCATATAGAATGTTATGCCTATGCTTTAATTTTAGTTAGAATATATACTTCTTCTATAATTGTGCTATGTACAGAACACACCTTTCTATGGAAAAGACTGATTATGGAGACTATGCTAAATGAATTATGTCATATTACTTGTCTCCTGATCTTATTGCCTCAAACTGCATGTAACTTAGTATATACGGCGTTTGGTCACGGACAACTTGTGCACAAGGTCATAGTGTCACGACCCGCGCCCGGTTATTCGGGCACGTGTGCGTGGGCACGTCCAGCCTACGCCGCAGTGTCGGCGGTAGTATGCTGTCTAGGTCATTTTCTGGGATCAATAAACATCTATCTCATCCACAATAATAAACATGCAAGGATAATCACAGGAATAAGAATGTTAAGATTTTATAAATTAATCTGTGTCAACCAAATCCACAGTTAATACAATGTCAGAAGATAAATCGGGGACAAACCCGATTACATGCTGAAAGAAAATAAAATAATAACTAACTGGCTACTCCTCCTCAAGGGTGGTCTCCTGAGTGGGAACCGGCTCCTCAAGGTGTCACCTGCTAACTCATAGTGGCCACAAATAGGTGGGGGCAGAGTTCTCATCATCGCCTAAAACAACGGATCCAGTCAGGAAAGGAGCAAAGTACACAATGCACAACAAGATTAAACTAAATATTCATGACAATTAAAAAGAACTGACAGGTATCATGTTGAGGATATGTATAAATAAATAGTAACAATAACTAAGAGTTAATTGCTGTAAGACAGGGACATGAGTAAAACAGGAACAAGGTGACAGGAAAATGAATTACAACCAGACAATAGGAACTGTAACAAGACAAGAAACTATGTGTGTGAACTTGTGTATTTAGAATACCTAGTTGGCATGTAGGGGTCTATAAGGTTAAACCGGCCGTCATAGACGGCTATTAATCACGAATAATCGAGATCCGGCTGATGGACAGTCGTGTACCAACAGCTATTAAACATGGCAAGGGTCAGGGTAAACTACATGCCTTTCAGTATTCTCCCACCCGACATGAAAAATAAGACATGAACTCCAATATTCAAGACATGAAATCCAGTATTCTAGCACTACGTGTAATCATCAATGGTACATGTAAGACAGGGAATTAACTATCACAATATAAAGATTAAACTTGAAGTGCAGGTACTTGCCTGTTGTTTGGATCCGATTAATAGTTGTTCGGGGAAATATCCAGAGATGAGTCCAAATGCTGAAATAAATATTACCATCATGCTCAGAAGATGTCAAATAGCTAGAAATGCCTGTCCTTGGGTCCAATTTGGAGACAAGGGAAAAAACGACAGTTTCGGGTCAAAACGGGGTCCGCCGTTGGGCCCGCTTTGCACCGAAAAATGCGTCCGGGTCAAAGATCTCCAAATTCACCAAACTTAGTGTCAACAGGTCAAGAACACTGATACGAACCCAACGGAACTTCCAGATTTGGATTCCGATGAGCCGAACACAAAATCGCCCGTCGAACGGGGCTTGTGGGGCCCACGACACGCGATTTCGTCAACGTTCTCAGAATCGAACCAAACTTGACCCACAGGACCAGCGTATCGCTACGAGTCCGATGGCGCAAGTTTCGTCTCGATCTGACGAGTGTGCACGAAGTTAAGGTGAATTGCAGAAAAGGCGGATACGGAGCGTTGTCCGCGGATACGCGTTAATTTCGGTGTGCACGCACACCCGAATCAGCTTCCACGAAAACTCACACGTCCGTATCGACGATGCCCACGTATCTGTGAAGACTGCACGCGACCAAGTCGTCCCGTTTGGTGGGACGTACTCAGTTCCGGGGTGAAACAGGGTCTGGTTTTTCCTGTTTTTGGATCGCGGTGTGCGATCACCACAGGACGCGATGCCCCGAACAGTTTGTCCGGACATCGAAAGGGTCATACAGGCTTCACAACACAATTTGCGGAATTGCAAACGGAGCTACGAGGCGAAAGTTACACGCACCTGAAGGGGACCCGAAAATCAGGGTCGAGTCGTGTCCGACTCGTGTCGGACACGCGGGGCTGAATTAGGGCTAGGGTTTGGACACTGCTGCGGCGGGTGGCCGGCCGGGGGCCTGGGCGGCGCTGGCTGGCCGGTGGTGGTCGGGGGGTGTTCGCCTGGGTGAGGCGGAGCCGTTGGCGGGCGGGGCGGCGCCGGAGTCCGGCGGGAGGCGCTGCCCGCTGCTGCTGTTGGCGTCGGGGACGGCGGAGCGGGGCGCCGGAGGGGAGGAGACGGCGGGTGAGGTCGGCGAGGGAGCTGCGGTGGTGGCGTCGACGGAGAGGGGATCGGCTGGCAGCGGCGGTGGGGCGCTGCGGCCCGGGCGTCGGCGGAGGCTGGTGGGGGGTGAACTGGCCGGAGGGCGAGGGTTTAAATAGGGCAGCGGCGGTGGGGGGTCGTGCCGAGGGAGGCGGAGAGGGGTGGTCGTGGCGTCGTGGGCGAGGTCGCCGGAGGACGTGGCGGGCGGAGCGGAGCCGGACGCGGCGGCTCCGCCGGAAAACTCGGTCGCAGGGGGAGTGGGGGAGATGGGTCAGCCGGGTCGGGCGGGTCGGGTTCAGGCGGACCCGACCCGACCCGTTAGGGGTTTGGGCCTGGGGGACTGGGCCGGGCCGAGCGGGCCGATAACGGGCTGGGCCGGAAACAAAATAATAATAATGATAACAATAATAATAATAATAATAATAATAATTAATTAAATAAATAAATACATAGTTTTAGGTGAATTAAAATTATGTCCGGGGTCCAATAAATTTCAGAAAAATTGTCCTAAGTCCAGTTTTTCATTTTACACCCAAAAATGTTATTTCCATGATATTTTAATATTATTTATTAACAATTAAAAATCATTTATTAATTGAAAACCTTGATTTTAATTACAGAAAATTCCCAGAAAATTCCAGAAAATTGTGAAAAATCCCAATTTGAAATTCTTGCAAAAATCTGGGGGTTTACACATAGTTTCTGTGGACGGTCGTTGGGGCAATGGCACCGATCCGTTCCAGACGAAACTCTATAATAGTCTCACAGACTGGGCGAGATGGCTGATAGTGACACATGTACCTCCGTCATCTACTTCCCGAGACTATAACTCGTCAATTATGGCATCATGTCAGTGATCTCTCGTATATTTAAACTTGTGCAAGCTAACTTGTGTCTTTGTGGCAGGGAAGGACATGGTAAGTATTGTGCAGGTGGTTTATACGGGCAGGTAAAAGTCACCGAACGATGGCAAGTTATTTCAGTAAATTTCTATATTAATGCTTGCATGTAAAATAAACTAAGACAAGATAGAAAGACCAAAATTAAGTTGCATGCTTTATATAAACAATGTGTTGATTGGTATAGTTGGGTTAGCTCACCTTTACCAGTATATTTCGATGTACTGACCCTCGTTGAAACAGGTTTTTTGCACCAAGGAGATCTTGCGAGGAGCTGAAGCTACTTCTCGTTCCAGTCCACCAACCGGCATGCCCAAATCGTGGCTTAGTTTGGCTTAGTTGAAGCATTTTGAAGACCCAGGAGCTAGCCCACTTAACTCATGCAGCTCCGAGGAAAATCTATTGTCCTGTCTGGAGGTCTTAAAAATTTAAAGTTTTAGTACAATGATGTAATGTACAGGACAACTATCTCATTTTGTGTCAACTTTTGTAAGCCCGCGTGGCAACTATCCAACTCGTTCAAGAGTTTGTAAAAGATGTTCATTATCAATAAAGAGAACTTTTCTATGTTTCAACTTTGTATTTCAATTATTTGCGTACTCTGAATATGTGCTCGTTATGCAAAAATACCTTAGCCTTGTGCAATGCGCAACCTAGGAACGCACGGCGTCACGTCCAGGGGACGACTATCGATTCCACGAAATCGGAGCATGACATGACATGCTAGCGTAAGGCTGGAAATATCTCTCATAATGTTGTGGCATGCTAATGTAAGGCTGTGACGTGCCAGCGTAAGGCTGAGAATATCCCTCGTAATGTTGTGGCATGCCAACGTAAAGCTGTGACATGCAAGCATAAGGCTGCGAAGTGCCCTCATAATACTATGGCATGCCCTCGTAAGCTTAGGATATTCCCTTACCAACTTGTCGGGGACATGCCTCTGCATTACTCTAACTAGCTCCTCGATCACGTGTCCTACGAGGACGTGCCTGCCTCAGTCTGACGATATCTATAGGATGACTGTCTAGTATATCGAGTGGAGTAAAACGGAGACTCAGTGGTACCGTGAATATTGTACAGTCGTCCCTAAAATCCCTTCTAGATCTCTTTCGGGGTCCTCAGCTATATCAGCCAGTGTCTCAGCCTGAATGTTTAAATCTACACTCAATGAATATAAAAGTAACATATATAAGATGCTAGTTTATGTAAAAAAGAACACATACCACTAGAGCATCGCATGCCCTCATGTCACGCAAGCTCAGATCGTCTAAAGCTAGTGGCTGGAACCGAGGCTCTTCAAATTTATATATCCTATTTTGTATTAGCGGTCATCCATACCAACGTAGAAAATTGGCACTACCCTCCACTGTAAAATTCCAACACAAAGGATATGTAAGATCTAATAACGTATAATTTATTTGAAATACCCCTTAACTTACAATCTGCCGCCGATGTCATCAATTCGGATATGTGTTCCACGCCATGCGTAGTAAATCTGGAATGCCATCCAAGCATATATGTACGAACCCACTCTTCTATATTAGATTTGGTACTGCTAGGAGCCAAAGGCTCCTGGGGTATCATATGTTTCAGTCCGAACTGTAACATAACACGATCAGCTGGATGAAACATGATAGATCCATTGTACATGATAGAATACCTATGGAGACTGCGGACACATTCACCATTTCTCACTTCTTGTGGAATACTAAGTGGTTGCCAAATAACATATCTGACATTCAGCAAGTAATAAATGATAGGCACGAAAATAACATTTAAAAATTTAATTTCATAATTACATACTTACCTCATAGGAGGTTAATGTGTCAAATCGGTGCCGGTAAAGAGATACCACTTTTGTCATACAATGCACATAATCTGTATTTTCAGTAATCCAGCGAATGCCTGCTGGACATACTGTTTGTTCAGCTTTATATTTACTAACTGGTCTAGCAATCTTGAAGTATTCGTAACACGAGAACTATAAAGAAGAACATAAATAAGATCCAAATAAATATAGTAGATATTATTCATTTTTATTCATACATGTATAAGTGTTAGACATCCACTTTTTTTTTATTCTACCCTTTCATACCTTACTCACAAAAGACGTCATAGAGCGGTATAAATATTCTAACACTGCTTTACTCCATGGTGTTTTGTGTTGGAATGGATGTCCGCAAGAAATGGTAGCAGTCGCACGTTGATCATATTTTTCGTAGCGTCGGAAAATAAAAATGCACCGGATAGACACTTTAAGTAAGCTTTAGTGCAATATATCACGTGAAAACAAAATTAAATATTGATACCATCTACATTAAATAAACATTAACAATAATTAATATATGTAAATAAATACCCGCAAAAAATCGACAGAAACTGTTGTAGAGCCGATATGATCAACATGCATGAAAGTAGACCGGAGCCAAGTGAGTTTGACAGTGCTGGTTTCTTCCATTTGAGATGGGAGCTCCATACCGATGTATTCTCTAATGAGATCATTTGCTTCCAACTTCTCGTCAAGATATGTAGGATTACCCTCGATAGGTAATCCTAGAATCTGTGCCACATCCGCTAATGTGATCGTCATCTCCTCGAAGGGTAGCTGAAATATGTTGCATGTTGGCCACTTTCGCTCAACGATACTTAATATCATGTCTCTATCGTGACGCATAATTCGTATAGTGTCAACAAAGTAAAAACCAAAAGCCTCCACCAAGACCTTTTGGCCTTCAGTCAACTTCCATGATGACCGCCACTCACCATGCTCTCATAATTTTATATTTGGATAATCATAGCGCTATATAATATATGTGTATATATCGTTAGTATAATATAATACACTTAACAACAATAATATTAATTATCTAAATTTTACATTACCGGTCCTACAAAAATCAGACTATAAATGTGAGACTCTCACTCACGTTCAATGGCCGGAGTTGTAGGTCCACCGGGTATGCGCCTGTCATTTTGAAAAGTCATCTGTATTTATTATTAGGACGTCACAAAAAATATACATAATTAAATTGCTATTTTATAATAAATTAATTTTACCTGTTTTTTTTTTTTGTATATTCTTCCTCTTGAACTCTTTTCAAACTCTTGCAGCATCCTCCTTCTCCTATTGAACTCTCTTCCTGGAGAAACTCTCACAAATGATGTCTTCTTCTCCTTCTGTAAATTTATAACCGAAACATTCATTCTTAAACACTCCCTTCTACTACCTACTCTTTCCTCTTTTTTTGGGTAAATGTTGTATCATGCCATAGACCATAATTTTTCTCTCTTCCCGAGAATCTTATGTCATTTCACAATACATTCAAATAAAGCATGCTCACTGACTCCCTAGTGCATGTATGTAACTGTGAAAAAGAGAGAGAGAGAGAGAGAGAGAGAGAGAGATGAGATGAGAGGGCCAAAAAGAGAGAGAAGAAAGAAACAGACGAATAAGAGAGAGAGAGAGAGAGAGAGAGAGAGAGAGAGAGAGAAGATGAGAGAGTGAGACGGGAGAGATGGACAATGAGAGAGACGATAGAGTGAGACAGAGAGGGACAGTAAGAAGAACGAAAACGAGAGAGTGAGAGAGAGTGACAGAGAGAGAGAGAGAGATAAGAGAAAGAGAGGGGTAGAGAGTAAGAGCAGAGAGAGAGAGAGAGAGAGTGAGTGAGTGAGAGAGCTACAAAAATGTAATAATAATATAAACATCTTTTCTATGAACGTTTTCTATTATTATTATAAATATATATAGAAAATATTATTTGAAAGTTATAAAATATTATTTAGATATGCGTTATGATATTTTATTTGTAAATTATAAATTTTTTATGTTTTACGTAAAATTTATTAAATTTTCGATGTCCGTAATGAAAATTTTCGGAATTTTATTGAACGTTACTAGTTTGTTTAACAGTGGCCAATCGTCAATATCAACCGTTCGATTCAGAAAGACGTGGCGGAACCCAAGCTTCTGGTGGTGGCAATGATCGTAAATAAGAGTGTAACCTAAGGGTTTTCTCCCAATTGAATGAAACTTCCTTCCTCTCTATATAATACTTTACATTTCCATATTTTTGGATCAAAATTTTGGTTTTATTTTATTATTTTATTTTTTTTCCAAATGTTTTGTGGATCCACTGATGGCATGAAAGAGTAATGATTTGATATCATTCGTGATGACAACTATAAGCATTGCTTCTGAGGATTTCATCATGAAAATTATTTTTGAGAGTATTTTGATTGTGAACAATAATGAAAATATATATGATGCTATGCACTTGTGCTCTGATCAACGTATTTGTACACTGATGTGAAGAAATGCGTTTGCCTAGAAAGCATCGTCTGACCACAAAATTTGTTGATTTTGATTTTATTTTAAATTGAGTTTTTTAAAAAGTTATTTGGGCCTTTAGAGAGGTATTTATTTGTATTTTTTTTTCTTACTAAAATTGTGATCGTCACATTATAGACTAATATTTAGTGCTTTGCTCCCTCTCTATATAGATGGCCGACTCTTCATGTCTTTTTTTATTTTATTTCATTGTTGAAAATAGTCTTTTTTTTTTTTTAATCTTCTAGAACCTATAATTTAAGTAGGACAAGTGTGTTGTTGAGTCGCTTCTCCCATCTATCTAATTATGTGAGGTGCAGCGAGTAAACCTTCTCTAATATTTTCATTTTTCATCAGTTTTTGTTCTGCTTTGTTTTCTCATTAAATTAGTTTTATATATATATGCATATAAAACTATTAATAATTATACATATCCTATTACATAGTAAATTATACAAAATACCATATAGTAACATACACACACACACACACATATATATATATATATATATATATATATATATATATACATGTAGAAGAATAGTTACATACAATATATACACCTATAGTATATACATAGATACATAGATCTAAGACACAACATTACATAAATATATATACCACATTATATATATCCATGTGTGTGCAATTTAATTATAGATCTATGATCTTGTGTTCTTATTTCATGGAGAATGTAATTGTATATATATATATATATATATATATATATATATATATATATACATTCTCCATGAAATAAGAACACAAGATCATAGATCTATAATTAAATTGCACACACATGGAACGTATCATCCCGTATCCCACTAGATGTAGGATACGCTTGCGATACGAGTCCACCACACATCCAAACGTACCCCGAAGGACACAAATAAGTCATATATATTATTTATGAACAATACGAAGAGTCAAATACAAATCTACGTGTCCGTGTCAAAATATAACATGTACATTCGTGATTACAACTATAAGCATTGCTTCTGAGGATTTCCACCTTGAAAATTAATTTTAGAGTATTTTTTATTGTGAATAATAATGATAATATGGATGATGATATGCAACTGGGCTCTGATCAGCGTATTTCTACACTGATCTGAAGAAATGTCTTTTCCTAGAAAGCATTGTCTGACTATAATAAAATTTGATAATTTTGATTTTATTGTAAATTTAGTTTTTAAATTTTTTTAATTTAAGGTCTTTTAAAAAAAATTGTAATTTGGAAAAGCAAGAGGTACTATAAGAATAAAAAATATTTTTTAAAAAAAATTATACATAATTATTTAGTTATCATTAAATTTAATGATAATTTGATTTTATTGAAAATTTAGTGTTTTAAAAATTTTTAATTAAAGTCTTTTAAAAAAATTGTATTATGGAAAAGCAAGAGGTACTAGAAGAATAAACAATATTTTAAAAAAAATTTGTACATTATTATTTAGTTATTATTAAATTTAATGGTTGATTTTAATTCGTTAAGTTTCATAAAATTATACTTGAATGAATTTTTTTTTACAATAAAATTAACTTATTTTTTATTATATAATAGTATAGATTAGTTATGTGAAAAAGATATAACAAATATAATTAAATTTAAAATAAATTACTTGTTCATCCGAAATCAGAATATTTATTGTTTGTTGTTGGATAATGGTCCATTTAATATTTGTTTTGAATAGTACCTATAAAAAATGTTATTGATAGAATTGTCAATAAAATAAATTAATTAATGAAATAATTAAATTAGAATTGTTTTAGGATTATAAAAATTAAACATATCCTGATGAATCATATTAATTAATAAAACAATTAAATATATTATTTGTTTTTTATTTTTGTTAAATTTTTTTTTTTCTTAATTCTCCTTATCGTCCTTTATAGCAACATATCTTTATCCTTCGTACGTTTCGTTAGATTATGAAGCATGTAGTTTCTTTGAAATTTTTTTAAGCTAGAAGCCTAGAGCATATTAGAATTTATATTATATAAAATTTATTTAAAGTAATGAAGTTTAAAAATTAAGTAGGATTCGGGAGGCCAACAATATATAAATAAAGGGGTCGCTTCTCCCATCTTTCCAATTATGTGAGGTGCATCGAGTAAATCTTCTCTAATATTTTCGTTTTTTTCATAAGTTTTTGTTTTGCTTTGTTTTCTCATTTAATTATTTTTTAATTTTTTGTGGATCCAATGATGGTGCAGATCGGTGATTTGATGTCATTCCTGATTACAAAATATAAGCATTGCTTCTGAGGATTTCCATCTTGAAAATTAATTCTAGAGTATTTTTTATTGTTGAATAATAATGATAATATGGATGATGATATGCACTGGGCTCTGATCAGCATATTTCTACAGTGATCTGAAGATGTCTTTGTCTGGAAATCATTGTCTGACCATAATAAAACTTGATAATTTTAATTTCATTGTAAATTTAGTTTTTAGAATTTTTGAATTAAAGTTTTAAAAAAATTAAATTTTTTTATCTAGAGAATCAAAATTTTATTAAATTTTAAAAAATATCGAAGTTTTAAAATTTACAAAAAAATATCAGAATGTAATGTTTTTTTAATTGACGTTTTTAAACTTTATATTAAACTCCATGTTAATTTTTTATATTTAATATATAATTTTTATTTCTCTTTCTTTCTTCTCTCTTTTTGAACTCAATTTTTTATATTTTATATTTTTTTCTCTTTTATTTCACTCTCTTTTCTATATTTAATATATATTTTATTATTAAAAAAATAGAATGAGAGATCAGAGAGAGAGAGAGAGGGGTAGAGGAGAGAGTGATAGAGAGAGGGAGGAGAGTGAGAGGAAGACGAGTGAGAAAGGAGGAGAAGAGTAAGTGAAATGAGATAAAATTTTTAAAATATAGAAGACAAGTCATTTTTTTTCATGAAAAATGTTCTTCCAATGAACGTTTTTTATATTTTAATTTTTACTATATCATTCATTTTCTTTTTCCTCTCACTCTCTTTCCACTCTCTCATTCGTCCTCTCATTTGTCCTCCTCTCTCTCTCTCTCGTCAACTCGGTTGGCTAGCCATGCGGCTGTAACAGATGTCTCGAAGATCCTGTTTTTTTTCTCTTCTTCGGATACCCTCTCCTCTCCCTTGGAGACTCTCCCTTCCCTTAACTTTTCTCCCTCTCTCCAAAGTCACCCATTTTTTCTATAAATAAGTTCCAAACTCCTCTTCCTCCTCCTTCTCACCATACTCTGACAACACTTTCCTTTTCTGATATCACTCTCCTTTTTCTTACTTTTCTGTCTGCAAGAAGTAAAATCAACTGAAAAAAAATAATCTAAAAATCTAATATGTATATAAACATATGATTTGTGATAATTTATAATTTGTTGACAGATTTATTATATTTTAGTCGTAAATGATCGCAGTTAATATTTTTTGTAGATGGCTAACAAAAATGATGGTCGTATTTTCGCTGGATCGACTACTAACCTTATTATTAAGCAACGTGATGATCACATATTTAATCGTATATTTATTGGAGTGGTAATTTTTTAAATTATAAGTTTGCAAGTTAAGTAATTTATACACAAATATATAATACATATATTTTTTTATAGTTATACGACCATGATTTTTGTTTACGAATTCGGATTCATGTTACATTGACGGACCGAAAGAAACTATTTTATGTGGGAGCTAAATTCTGTACAAAATAAAATAGGAATATTTGTCTTTTTATTTTTTTATAAATATTATATATATTTATTTTTAAATAATTGCATGATATATATATATATATATATATATATATATATATATATATATATATATATATATATATAGTTTTTTCATAAATATGTTTTTTTGTGTTTTATTTTAGTTGTATAATATTCGTTACAGACGTTTATTTTTAAATTCAAATAAATTTAACTTTGCATCTTTGTACGTTCCAATCTAAATTGGAGACACATACTAAACACAATACTCTTTTTAGCCACTACATCATACCAAACATGGTATTTTCTCTTATCCAATCCTAATTCTCATCTTTTGTACAATTTTTTAATTTTTGGGAACTTTTATGCAAAAGTGCAATAAGGTGTCACACCAGCCTATTGGTCAAGGCTAATGAAGAAAATTTCCTCCACTCTTTGACCGGTCCAACTCTCCCTTTCTCTCCTCTTTTGTTTGTGCACTTTTATGAGTAATCATGGCCCTTTATTTAAAATGGAGCATCATCTAAACCACACACTCCTATATAATCCTTCATCTCTCACCCCCTTTCCCAATGAGCCAACTCCATCCCAATGAGCACATGGCAGGCCCTAATCTCTAGGCTAGCACCCCTTCTTCTCCCTCCTACGTTAAAAGCCATCTCTCCATATTATTTTCATCACCATCCTCCTAAAATATCAAATCGAACCCAAACCCTAAAACTCATCATAACTATCATCCTTCCGGCCGTCGACCTCGTCGGAGTAGCCGACACTGCTCCGCCGACATCACGTCGGCCATCCACCCCCGTCAACCCTGCTGTCCGCCATCGACTGCAGACCCAGTAGACTCTCCACCGGACCACAACAGCGATCACTCTCGTTTTCCTTCGCTCGACTCCGTCAACTTCGACACCACCGCTACCATTAATGCCTGAGCCTCCACCACCGGTCCTCACCGCCACGACTTCATCTCCCCTCGCCTGAACTCCACCGCTGCCAGCACGTTTCAACGCTGGACTCTTCGATCCACAGCAGCGACTACATCCCCGTCGATTAGTCCCCTCACTGCCGTGACAACACCACCACCCTGTCGACCTCCGTGTGAGCACAATACCCCGACGTCATCTCACTCAGCCGATCTACACCGCCGTCGACACCCTACTTATCGCACCCCAATTTCGTGGAATCGATAGTCGTCCCCCGGGCGTGACGTCGTGCGTGCCTAGATTGAACAACGCACAAGGCTGAGGTATTTTTGTATTGTTTTCGCATAACGAGCACATATTCAGAGTACATAGATAAATTGAAACATAAGTTGAAACATGAAAAAGTTATATCTTTATTGATAATTGAACATCTATTACAAATTCTTGAACTCAGTCATAAGGTTGCCCCATGGACATACAAATGTTGACACAAAATGAGGTAGTTGTCCTGTACATTACATCTTTTACTAAAATTCAAAATAAGGACCTCCATACTGGATAATGACTTTCCCTCTGAGCTGCATTGAGTTTAGATTTATAAGCTCTTGCCTTCAAAATATTTCAAAAGGTGGCACGATCAGGACGCGCCTACAGTTGGATTGAATTGGGAAGATGACTTCGGCTCCTCGCTCGGGTCCTTCTCAGTGCGGAGAATCTGTTTCAACGAGGGTCAGTACATCAAAACGTACAGGTGAAGGCAAACTAACCCAACTATACCAATCAACACGTTGTTTATATGAAGCATGCATATTATTTGTGGTCTTTCTATCTTGTCTTAGTTCATTTTACAAGCAGAAACAATATAGAATTTACTGAAATAAACTTGCCACTGTTCGGTGATATTTATCTGCCCGTCTGAACCACATGCACAATACTTACCATGTCCTTTCCTGCCACGAAGACACAAGTTAGCTTGCATAGGTTTAAATATACAAGAGGATCTACACATGCACAATACTTACCATGTCCTTTCTTGCCACGAAGACACAAGTTAGCTTGCATAGGTTTAAATATACAAGAGGATCACTGGCGTATGTCATAAAGGACCAGTTATATTCGTTAACGAGGATGACATGCAACAAAAGATTTATGAGTGGATACAAATCATCCCGTCCAGATAATTGAAACTATTGTAAAGTTTCGTCCGGATCGGATCGTTGCCAGTGCCCCAACAACCGTCCGCAAGAACCATTGATTTTGTGCACAAGTTGACCGTGATCGGAGCAAACAAGAGTGCAAGATTTTAGATGTGAAGACTTGGAAGAAGGGTCAACTGAATCGAATATAAGCCATTCACAATTGGTTGGAAGAAAGAAAGGAAAGAGGTGCTTTAAGATTCCGCTCGTGCGTTGTCTACTGCTCGTTCACCTGCATTGCCACGAACAGCTGATTAATACCTTTTCCACTCTTTCCAATCTCGGAATTGAAGTGCAGTTCAATGAACAAAAATAATGAAATCCATCAAAATCGTTCAAGAAATCACAAGCAAATTCGAAAACTAACTCAAGCAGGAAAGCAACAAAAGCGACAGCGAAAACTTGACAACAAAAGATGCAGCGGAGAGGTCCCTCCTGACTCTGCCGCTAAATCGATCCTGGGGGCACGGTCCACTGAATAAGCAAATCCATAACAAGGATGAGTTTTTTTTTCAATCTATCCCGATTGAACGATACCGGTTGTATTTCTTAGCCGCGCTCCCCGAATAGGGGAAACGAGACACCACATCCTACCCAACTAATTGGAAGTTTCGTCCACGAAACTTAGGAATAGAACCTACCATTATGAAACAAGGAGGGGAACCTTTCCTTCATATCAAATTTAAGTTCCTAAGTAGATTCTTCAACCGAATGATTCCGCCAAAGCACGCGTACAGGAGGAACTGAGCGACTTCGAAGCAACTTCTCCTTACGATCCAAAATTTGCACAGGTTGTTTGACATAAGCCAAGTCTGTCCTCAGGTCTAGTTGATCAAAATTTATCTCATGACTCGGATTGTACATGTACTTTCTAAGTTGGAAAAAATGGAAGACATCGTGCACTTCAGATAGTGACAGTGGTAGGGCAATATGATATGCAACTGAGGCGACTCGTTTTAGTATCTCGAATGGACCGACAAATCTAGGACTTAGCTTCCCCTTTTCTCTGAATCTGGTAACTCCTCGCATGGGCGAGACTTTGAGAAATATCCGGTCACCTACTGAAAACTCGAGGGGATGTCGGTGCATGTCTGAATAACACTTTTGGCGACTCTGAGCTACTTTCGGTCGTTCCCGAATCAAGCGAATCTTTTGGACAGTCTGCTCCACGAGCTCAGGGCCAAGAATTTGCCGTTTGCCAACTTTGTCCTAATAGATCGGAGATTTGCACTTTCGCCCATACAACGTCTCATACGACGCCATCTGAATGTTTAATTGATAACTATTGTTGTAAGCAAATTCAGCTAACGGTAGATGTAAGTTGCAACTTGTCTTCAAGTCCAAGGCGCATAGTCGCAGCATGTCTTCGAGGATCTAGTTGACACGTTCTGTTTGACCGTCGGTCTGTGGATGGTAGGCGGAGCTGAGCCTCAACTTCGTCCCCATTGCTGACTGCAGACTTTCCCAGAAATACGATTGGAATCTACCATCTCGATCAGAGACAATGGATAAGGGCATGCCATGGAGCCGAATGATTTCATTGAGATATATCTGAGCCAGGCGGTCGGCGCCCCAAGTGCTTTTGATAGGCAGAAAGTGAGCTGAACTTAGTGAGTCGATCGACGATAACCAAGACGAACTCATTCCCCCATTGCGTCTTTGGCAAGCCAACAATGAAATCCATTGTTATATGTTCTAATTTTCACTCCGGTATAGCAAGGTTTTGCATCTCTCAGTACGGCTTCTGGTGCTCGGCCTTTACTCTCTTACAGGCCATGCATTGTGACACGAATAGTGTCACGCCCCAATCTCCCGCAAGCTCAATAGTCCCCGCTGAACGTGAATCACCATGTTGCAGCTCTCCCGTAGGACAATCGTTCTCATCGGGACGTGATGCCGTACGAGCCTGGAGTTGCGCTCGTACAAGGCGATGTTGTCAAACACCAAATGTTATCATTGAAACAACCAAGTTGCAGCGGAAGTCAAGTATTGTGTACCAAGCACACATCAGAGTAATACGCAGCGGAGCTCATGATAGGGTCCAAATGAAATGCCTCGAGGCAATGCCACGATGATGATGAAATGCTCTTGCTCTTTCCTCTAGCCCATAAAGGTACTTACAGTTCATACATCGTGCCTCGTATATCCAAACAGCGCCACTACGCCTGCGTACCTGAAATAATGCCCACAAACGTGGGTCAGTACACAATCGTACTGGTGAGCGGGGTAACCCACTCGCCTAAACCGACACTAAGTAAAAAGTGAATGCAAACAGTTATATGGTAATCTTTCTAGTTGAATCCTAGATTCGTTTCATGGCATAGGGATGACATGTTAAGGAAAGCTGTAAAGCAGTTTAAGCATGCAAGCATTCAACTCAAACTAATCGACAAGCATTTATATAACCAACTCGAAGAAAACTAGCATGCAAACCGTCCTGCTCAAGTCCAAGCAACACGATAACATGTCGAACCATCAACCAAGCCTCAATATCCATCCCCAACCAACATTTACAATCCAAATCTCACAGTGCAAACTCTTGCCGAGGCAAGGTGGCCGCGCCTACACGAAAGCCAAACCAACAAAAGAAAAGCAAGCCAACACTAATCTATATGAAGTCACTGGCCAAGCCATAAAGGACTTTGATCGGACTGATCAAATACGGTTCTATTCGAAACAGCGCTAAGTAGCTAACCCACCTGAATCGCATCCAACCGCTGGCACCGCGCCCAAGACGCGTTACCCAGTTGTCTTCTCCATGGCCGAACGGTCCCGGTGCCTCGAAGTCTTCCCGTTCGAGGAGACCAAACCCTGTGCAATACAGGTTGTCCGTGACATGCAGACACCAAGTAGGTATGATGAGAGGATCGAACATTCTCGCCCCACCAAGCAATCCTAGACTCGTTCAACCAATAATCCAACCAACACATCCATAACCATTCTTCCAACATATAGCCCAAGGCACCAAATCCTAGTATTTCCATAGGCACAATGCCTCTTCTCAACACAGTGTTTCCAAATGGTGCAATACCCATGCTCAAAGCAATCCCATGGCACAATGCCGTATCAGTGGCACAATGCCCCATTCGTGGCACGATGCCCCATCAAGCGGCACAACACCCTCGCCGATGCAGTTGTTCGGTTTTGAACCACAACTGCTCGCTTTGCAAGACAAAGCGACCAAGTGATACTCGTGCACGGATGCACGCTCGCTCGCCCGAATTCCCGATATTCCCAATGCATCAATGACTCATTCCAACTGTCCAAGTATAATCCCAAGTTATTCAACCAACTGCCTCAAATGCATATTCGAACTCTAGCTCCAACTATCCAATGCGCAAACCAAATCAAGCCACAATCCTACCAAGCCAACGACGTACACTCTATGCACGCCTCAGTATTGTGTTTCTCAATGTTTCAGCCCAAGTGTTCAAGCCTTTTACGTGTTTTCCATATTATTAGGCATGAAGGAGTAGAGGAGAAGGGAAAGAGCCCACTCACAATGTTCGATCCTGTTCAGCATCATGTCCTGCCGATACGGCCAATCCCTTGAACCCGTGGTCCGATGCAAGCACGATCTACTCAACTGGTATGACCGTGCGAGCAGGCCGTGCTCTACAAATCATCCGACCGATCGGACTAAGGAAGATGGCATTATCATTCCAATCCAGCTATCTCAGTACTGCTCTGAACGAACACCTGTTTTCCATCGAACCCGCTAGCCATCTGCACATGAAACAACTCAATCAATACTTCTTCCTAAAATCCAACAAATCAAATGTAACCAGCATTTGTTTCATTCAATCCGACTCAGCGTAACGCTCCGAGCGGTTGCGGGCGTTACATAATATACCACTTAGAATCAGGTTCGTCCACGAACCGTGCTGGTACTCATTCCTATCACATACCGTTAGTCCAATTCCATAGATCTGCTCCATGCAACTCACATTATCCTGATCCAGACTCAGTATCTCGTTCTGCTGAACGCTCGTACAAATTTTTGAATTTCTACATCCTCCTTGCAGCTCAATACGAATTCCTCATATCGCTTAGTTTTGGATCGTACACATATTTAAGGTGTCCCTAAAATACATGTATTTCAGCCGAGCCTTGCGATAGCAAATTTGAACAAGTTATAAGGGTATCTTTATGTTCGAGGCATCCATTTCTGTACTCCCAATTGAGCCAATCATGATTTCTATTCCAACATAATCGCTTGAGCACTATTATCAAATATGATAATTTTCCACCGACTCAATCAGTTCGTGTTCCAACTCAATCCATCCAACTATTTCTGAATCCGCACTAGCAACATCTCCAAATATATCTCATGCACCGAACGATCATCTCAACTGATACTATCCCAACTAGGCGACTTACCCAAATATCAACTTTGCTTAGATCAGCTCAACCAAACACCTCTTCCTCAATCTCAATACCTTGCTGGGTGAACATCTATATTGAGGTTCGTGTGATCCACGAAGATCTCGCCGCCACGCCAAGGAAAAGTGTCGCCACGATTTCAACGTGGACACACTCGCCATAATTCCTAGGTTGCGCATGGAATAGTTCTTCGCGCTGCTTCCACTGCCTCGAAGCACAGGATATCACATTTGCCTTCTGAACGAGCACGCTTCTCAGACTAAGTTCCGAGACATCTTGTAAATCTGAAGCAAATCTGTCCCTTCCAGTATTCGCAAGGATTTGATCTGAACGAGCCGCTGCTTTAACTTCACGAGCTAGTTTCACAGTCGTCAATTCATATGAATGCTATTCCCTTCCAGGGCACGATGAGTCAGAGGCGATACCATCGATAAAAATCTGTGACTCTGAATCTCATTAGTTGACTAGGCTACTTCCACCATCGCTTCGGTCTTCCGGCTGCATCTTCAGCTGAAGGCTATCCCAAGGATCTCTCAAATCCAACACTCAGTCAATAAGCCAAATCGCATTGCTATGGGTTTACCATATTCATATCTGATTTGGCGGTCAAGTCGCTAGGGTCAGCTGTCCCGAAGCTACGCTCGATAATTGTAATTATCACGATGGACAGTTACTATGAACCATGCTATATCTCATCTGCAAATCCGAATCAAAATCCAACCATTCCATCCGAACGAAGTTTTCGAATCCGAGAACTGCGCTCGTTAAAACTGTCTTCCATCAATCCGCCGTTCTGTCCTGAATCCATCAAATTTCTGAATTGCTATGTTCGCCTACTCGCACAATCGATTTTAATGATTCTCGAAACTCATGACTTGCTCAAATTCATGTTCGTTTGCCACGTTCCACAATGCACGTCCAACTTACTCGAGCAGCACAGTGATTCGTCCCGACGTTGCTCCCATATTTATCTATCTTCAAAAGTTTGTTCGCCACAATCATTGCCATCAGTTGTTGTCATAATCCGTCCACATCTTTCGAAGAATCCGTCTAACCATTGTTGCACCATCTTGCCCAAAATTCTATTTTTACTAAACCTGAGTCGACTTCTCGAGCAGCAATTTCCAAAATCTGTCAAGTCCGTGCGAATCCATCGCATTGTTCCTCCAAACCAAATCATGTTTTATTGCTCAACCAACAGCTCAAATGTGTTGCCCAAAATCATAGTCCGTGCTCGATATGTTCAACTCAATATTCACTTGCTCCATTTTTCATTCTTCCCAAATCAGTCAATGTGCACCAACCAACTTGTATTCCCATTACCCGAGTCCATTCAGGAAATTTCCATAGATGTACAACCAAAATATTTTCAATGCCTTGCTCCTATGTGGTATCCCATATACCACTCTGAATCAAGTCACTACTCGCATTATGATTTCCTTTGCACTGATCCAAGATCCGTGCTAGCCATCCCTTATGCGAGATCCTGCCATTCCCAACTTCAGTCTGACACAAAAACCCAACCAACCAGTGAACCATCTTACTCTTTCCATCAATCTTACGATACAACTCATGCTATGTTCTATTCTCAATGTTTCTAGGTATTCTCAAAACCGTCGGATACTTTCGTAACACGAGCAATCCCATGCATCGAGCTCTCATCCAAGTAATCTGACCCAATATCCAATTGTTCCACATATTTGTTATACGAGCAACTCATGCCAACTATTCTGCTATTCCCGAGCCAAACTCAAACATGCCCAACCGATGCGCCACAGCCAAAATTCTAACTTCTATCAACATAGTCTCTAGACGAGCAACTCGTGCAATGAACCATTCCCATAGAATGTTTCTACTCACCATATGCCGCATAACCAAATCTCGTTAGCCAACCAACTGATCCACTGATGCAATCATAATCTTCCCGAACGATAAGCCAAACCAACCCAACGAGAGCCCACAACTTGTTGCACAAATGCAACAACGCCTAACGAGGCTAAGCGATCTAACAAAAACAAACCAAGGCAACACAACCAAGAATAACATGCAGCTACAACCAGCAATATATAGACTTATTGCATAAAATATCCAATGCGGCACCGAGTAGAGTCAAGAGCTAGACGACACGCGGAAGCTATTTAGAGTTTGTGATGAAGCGAAGGACCAAGTCCGAGAAAATGAACCAGGCGCTCTGATACCAATTTGTTACGCCCCAATCTCCCGCAAGCTCAATAGTCCCCGCTGAACGTGAATCACCATGTTACAGCTCTCCCGTAGGACAATCATTCTCATCGGGACGTGATGTCGTACGAGCCTGGAGTTGCGCTCGTACAAGGCGATATTGTCAAATACCAAATGTTATCATTGAAACAACCAAGTTGCAGCGAAAGTCAAGTATTGTGTACCAAGCACACATCAGAGTAATACGCAGCGGAGCTCATGATAGGGTCCAAATGAAATGCCCCGAGGCAATGCCACGATGACGATAAAATGCTCTTGCTCTTTTCTCTAGCCCACAAAGGTACTTACAGTTCATACATCATGCCTCGTATATCCAAACAGCGCCACTACGCCTGCGTACCTGAAATAATGCCCACAAACGTGGGTCAGTACACAACCGTACTGGTGAGTGGGGTAACCCACTCGCCTAAGCCGACACTAAGTAAAAAGTGAATGCAAACAGTTATATGGTGATCTTTCTAGTTGAATCCTAGATTCGTTTTGTAGCGCCCCGTTCTCCCGATGCGGAGAGCGCGGCTAAGAAACACAAGACGGTATCGTTCGATCGGGATAGATTGAATTAAGAACTCGTCCTCGTTATGGATTTGTTTCTTCGGAATCGATTCCCATATTCAGTGGACTGCGCCCCAAGGATCGGCTTAGCGGCAGAGTCAGGAGGGACCTCTCCGCTGCTATCTTTTATTGCCTCAGTTTTCGATGTCGCTTGTTGCTTTCGTGCTTTGAGTTGGTTTTGGGATTTGCTTGTTTTCCTTGAACGGTTTCGATGGTTTTCATTATTTTCGTTCATTGACTTGCACTTCTATTCCGAGATTAGAAAGAGAGGAAGAAGTATTAATCGAGCTGTTCGTGTGCAGGTGAACGAGCAGTAGGCGGCTTGCGAACGGAGTCGTGAAGCGCCTTGTTCCTTCTTCCTTCTAAAATCTAAGTGAGTGGCTACCAACCCGATTAGCTAGCCCTGCTTCCAGCTTCACTCCCTTGCCCCGATCAAACGATACCAAGTAATAATAAAAGAAACCAAGATAAAAGAGAATAGACTTGGTTCACTATGCTTGTCAATAAACTTCATGAACGGATACTTGATTTTCATGCATTACTGCTTGTCGTATACTCGTGTTGCCTCAACTGCATGAACTGTTAACTTAAGAATCGTGTTCGATCATGGACAACTTGTGCACAAGGATATAAGTTCTGCGGACGGTCGCTGGGGCACTGGCACCGATCCGACCTGGGCAGACTTCGTGTTTATAGTCAAATCGTGTGCGGACTGGATAACGTGCAACGCATCGTATTTTATGAGCTCCTCGTGTTTTCTCGTTGCATGCTATTCATGTCCTTGACTAGTCCATATGGCATCAAGCCAATGATCCTCGTGTGTATATGCTTGCAACGCCCGTGTGTTTATCGTGTGAATATGGCTTGCAGTGCATCGTGCGTGCATCGTGTATATTTAAACCTGTTGCATACTAACTTGTGTCTCCGTGGCAGGGAAGGCATGGTAAGTATTGTGCAGGTCATTCAGACGGGCAGGTAAAATCCACCGAACGGTGGCACGTTCATTTCAGTAAATTCAATATGTTGCTTACTTGTAAATGAACTAAGGCAAGATAGAAACTCACAAAAATATGCATGCTTCCCTAAACAATGTGTTGATTGGTATAGTCAGGCTAGCTCGCCTTCACCAGCATGTTTCGAAACAGGTTCTCCGCACTAAGGCGAACCGAGCGAGGAGCCGAAGTCGTCTTTCCGATCCAGTCCAGCTGTTAGCGCAATCTTCACCGCGCCTCAAAGCCTTTTGAAGTCCGAAGCTGCAACTCTTCATACACAAATGCAGCTCCGAGGCAAAGCAATCCTCCAGCCTGGAAGTCCTTATCGTTTTGAGTTTATAAAAGGATGTAATGTACAGGACTGCTATCTCATTTTGAGTCAACCCTTTTGTAAGCCGTTCGGCATATTAGCTAACTCGTTCAAGAGTTTGTAATAGATGTTCATTATCAATAAAGAGAACTTTTCTATGTTTCAAATCTGTGTTTCAATTTATCTGCGTACTCTGAATATGTGCTTGCTATGCAAATCATTAAAAGCCTTGTGCGGGCGCAACTCCAGGCCCGTACGGCGGTCACGACTCGGGGGACGCCTTGGGGCGTGATATAGTGGTATCAGAGCACAGATTCAAAGTTCCTTAGACTTCGTGCTGGAAAAGTTCCTTTAACGATCAAATTTCTGTGCGAACTCTTGAACTCGCTAGGCCAAAATGAGATACGTTCATGCAATAAGTCCATAATACATTATGATCCTAATGTAATTTACCTTCTTTTGAAGGAATGGATCCAGCGCAATCTGTAGCGCAACCACCGATCGAAACACAAGAGAGCAGTTCGGGCAATTCGGGAAGCTCTCGAAGCCAAAGAGGCATGTCTCAAGTCGACCCGCTTGAGCGGGTAATGCAAATGTTAGAATCGCAACGACAACGAGACGATGCTCGCCAAGCCAAGCTCGAGAGTAATCTAGAGACCCGATTCTCAGTCCAACAGAAGCAGGTCGATGCCCTGCAACAAATTGTTCAGACTTTGGCTGCCAATCATTCCGCCGCAACAGCAGCGACTCCGGTAGAACAGCCCGTGCTTGAAGTGGAGACGCCTTAAATCCCAAGGCCGAGGGACGTGACTGCCTTCAACTTGGGCCATTTCAAGAAAGTCTGCAACACCCCGTTCAACGGGACTGAGGACCCAGTGGTAGCTCTAGATTGGCTAGCCGAGATCGAAGACCACTTCACTCTGCTAGAGGTCCCCGAGGATAAGCGCGTCGCCTGCGCGCAACTGCAGCTCCGCCTCAACGCACACGATTGGTGGGACGTGCATCGACGATCTCTCCAATTTGATCACGGAGAGGAGGCGATCTCGTGGACGACCTTTCGTGCCGCGTTCGAAGAGGAGTTTATACCGCCTCCAGTACAACGTAAAATGGAAAATGACTTCGTGCAGCTGAGGCAGGGCAGTATGACAGTTAAGCAATACTCCGCCGAGTTCAACCGACTCTCGAAGTTCGCTAGGGCCTATTTACCTGATGCAGCGAGTCGAGCTAGAAGGTTTGAAGGTGGACTACGCCCTGCCATCCATTCGCACGTAGTCAATAATCAGTACGGAACAATGCGTGAAGTCATGAATCACGCCCTATCGCTTGAACCATAGTATCCTCACGTTTCCACCGGCGCTGTGCATACCTACAATCACAAACGCCAAGGCAACGAATGAGGAAACACTGCTGCAAAGCGCCGAAACAACGGTGGTCAGCACAAAACAAATCCCAACCAAGTATGCCAATACTGCAACAAACGTGGGCACTCCTTCAGTCAGTGTCGTAAGAGACTTGGGTTATGTCTCGCTTGTGGCAATCTAGGCCATGCCATTAATTCCTGCCCGAATCTTCCTGTTCATCGCCCGTAACGTAATAACCCCTAACGGTAAGCATTATTCCTAAGTTTCGGGACGAAACTTCCAATTGGTTGGGTAGGATGTAGCGCCCCGTTCTCCCGATGCGGAGAGCGCGGCTAAGAAACACAAGACGGTATCGTTCGATTGGGATAGATTGAATTAAGAACTCGTCCTCGTTATGGATTTGTTTCTTCGGAATCGATTCCCATATTCAGTGGACTGCGCCCCAAGGATCGGCTTAGCGGCAGAGTCAGGAGGGACCTCTCCGCTGCTATCTTTTATTGCCTCGGTTTTCGATGTCGCTTGTTGCTTTCGTGCTTTGAGTTGGTTTTGGGATTTGCTTGTTTTCCTTGAACGGTTTCGATGGTTTTCATTATTTTCGTTCATTGACTTGCACTTCTATTCCGAGATTAGAAAGAGAGGAAGAAGTATTAATCGAGCTGTTCGTGTGCAGGTGAACGAGCAGTAGGCGGCTTGCGAACGGAGTCGTGAAGCGCCTTGTTCCTTCTTCCTTCTAAAATCTAAGTGAGTGGCTACCAACCCGATTAGCTAGCCCTGCTTCCAGCTTCACTCCCTTTCCCCGATCAAACGATACCAAGTAATAATAAAAGAAACCAAGATAAAAGAGAATAGACTTGGTTCACTATGCTTGTCAATAAACTTCATGAACGGATACTTGATTTTCATGCATTACTGCTTGTCGTGTACTCGTGTTGCCTCAACTGCATGAACTGTTAACTTAAGAATCGTGTTCGATCATGGACAACTTGTGCACAAGGATATAAGTTCTGCGGACGGTCGCTGGGGCACTGGCACCGATCCGACCTGGGCAGACTTCGTGTTTATAGTCAAATCGTGTGCGGACTGGATAACGTGCAACGCATCATGTTTTATGAGCTCCTCGTGTTTTCTCGTTGTATGCTATTCATGTCCTTGACTAGTCCATATGGTATCAAGCCAATGATCCTCGTGTGTATATGCTTGCAACGCCCGTGTGTTTATCGTGTGAATATGGCTTGCAGTGCATCGTGCGTGCATCGTGTATATTTAAACCTGTTGCATACTAACTTGTGTCTCCGTGGCAGGGAAGGCATGGTAAGTATTGTGCAGGTCATTCAGACGGGCAGGTAAAATCCACCGAACGGTGGCACGTTCATTTCAGTAAATTCAATATGCTGCTTACTTGTAAATGAACTAAGGCAAGATAGAAACTCACAAAAATATACATGCTTCCCTAAACAATGTGTTGATTGGTATAGTCAGGCTAGCTCGCCTTCACCAGCATGTTTCGATATGCTGACCCTCGTTGAAACAGGTTCTCCGCACTAAGGCGAACCGAGCGAGGAGCCGAAGTCGTCTTCCCGATCCAGTCCAGCTGTTAGCGCAATCTTCACCGCGCCTCAAAGCCTTTTGAAGTCCGAAGCTGCAACTCTTCATACACAAATGCAGCTCCGAGGCAAAGCAATCCTCCAGCCTGGAGGTCCTTATCGTTTTGAGTTTATAAAAGGATGTAATGTACAGGACTGCTATCTCATTTTGAGTCAACCCTTTTGTAAGCCGTTCGGCATATTAGCTAACTCGTTCAAGAGTTTGTAATAGATGTTCATTATCAATAAAGAGAACTTTTCTATGTTTCAAATCTGTGTTTCAATTTATCTGCGTACTCTGAATATGTGCTTGCTATGCAAATCATTAAAAGCCTTGTGCGGGCGCAACTCCAGGCCCGCACGGCGGTCACGACTCGGGGGACGCCTCGGGGCGTGACACATTTCATGGCATAGGGATAACATATTAAGAAAAGCTGTAAAGCAGTTTAAGCATGCTAGCATTCAACTCAAACCAATCGACAAGCATTTATATAACCAACTCGAAGAAAACTAGCATACAAACCGTCCTGCTCAAGTCCAAGCAACACGATAACTTGTCGAACCATCAACCAAGCCTCAAAATCCATCCTCAACCAACATTTACAATCCAAATCTCACAGTGCACACTCTTGCCGAGGCAAGGTGGTCGCGCCTACACGAAAGCCAAACCAACAAAAGAAAAGCAAGCCAACACTAATCTATATGAAGTCACTGGCCAAGCCATAAAGGACTTTGATCGGACTGATCAAATACGGTTCTATTCGAAACAGCGCTAAGTAGCTAACCCACCTGAATCGCATCCAACCGCTGGCACCGCGCCCAAGACGCGTTACCCAGTTGTCTCCTCCATGGCCGAACGGTCCCGGTGCCCCGGAGTATTCCCGTTCGAGGAGACCAAACCCTGTGCAATACAGGTTGTCCGTGACATGGAGACACCAAGTAGGTATGATGAGAGGATCGAACTTTCTCGCCCCACCAAGCGATCCTAGACTCGTTCAACCAATAATCCAAACAACACATCCATAACCATTCTTCCAACATATAGCCCAAGGCACCAAATCCAAGTATTTCCATAGGCACAATGCCTCTTCTCAACACAGTGTTTCCAAATGGTGCAACACCCATGCTCAAAGCAATCCCATGGCATAATGCCGTATCAGTGGCACAATGCCCCATTCATGGCACGATGCCCCATCAAGCGGCATAACACCATCGCCGATGCAGTTGTTCGGTTTTGAACCACAACTGCTCGCTTTGCAAGACAAAGCGACCAAGTGATACTCGTGCACGGATGCACGCTCGCTCGCCCGAATTCGCGATATTCCCAATGCATCAATGACTCATTCCAACTATCCAAGTATAATCCCAAGTTATTCAACCAACTGCCTCAAATGCATATTCCAACTCTAGCTCCAACTATCCAACGCGCAAACCAAATCAAGCCACAATCCTACCAAGCCAACGACGTACACTCTATGCACGCCTCAGTGTTGTGTTTCTCAATGTTTCAGCCCAAGTATTCAAGCCTTTTACGTGTTTTCCATATTATTAGGCATGAAGGAGTAGAGGAGAAGGGAAAGAGCCCACTCACAATGTTCGATCTGTTCAGCATCCTGTCCTGTCGATACGGCCAATCCCTTGAACCCGTGGTCCGATGCAAGCGCGATCTACTCAACTGGTATGACCGTGCCAGCAGACCGTGCTCTACAAATCATCCGACCGATCGGACTAAGGAAGATGACATTATCATTCCAACCCAGCTATCTTAGTACTGCTCTGAACGAACACCTGTTTTCCATCGAACCCACTAGCCATCTGCACATGAAACAACTCAATCAATACTTCTTCCCAAAATCTAACAAATCAAATATAACCAGCATTTATTTCATTCAATCCCACTAAGCGTAATGCTCCGAGCGGTTGCGGGCGTTACAAACAGCGCCACATCTCGTTTTATGTCGTGCCACCAAAACTACGTTAGGAGATCTCGATACATCTTTGTGTTATCCGGATGAGAAGTATAACTAGCATAATGAGCTTCAATGAGTATCTCTTTTCTGAGGGCTGCATCGTCTGGAACGCACAATCTTCTCCTTACTCGGATTATTTCGTCCTCAGCTACCGCAAAGTCAGTTGCCTTTTCCTGTTGAGATAAGACCTAGCATCTTTTGCAGGAACATGTCCCCCTTCTGAGCGGACTTGACCTTTTCTAACAAGTCAGGTTCGAGGCACAGTTGTGACACTTGCGTCCACTTTTTGTATCTGATTTGTAGGGTAATGCCCAAAGATTCAAGATCCCGGCACAGCTTGTAGCCAAACTTCCAACGAATACTCGACTCAGTATATCAGCTACAATATTTTCTTTAGCAGGCGTGTATCTGATTATTAAGTCAAAATCGCTAAGGAGTTCAAGCCAGCGCCGCTGTCGAAGATTCAAATCTTTTTGTGTATGGAGATACTTTAAGCTTTTATGGTCGATATAGATCTAGATCTCACACGGCACACCGTAAAGGTAGTGGCGCCACAAGTTCAGCGCGTAGACTACCGCCGCCAGTTCTAAATCATGTGTTGTATAGTTCTTCTCGTGAGGCTTTAGTTGTCTCGACGCGAAGTCCACTTTGTCTTGTTGCATGAGTACGCATCCCAATTCCTTTTCCATATCACTGTATATTTTAAAGTCATTCGGACCGTCCGGAAGGATAAGAATTGGTGTGAGACGAGGCACTGCTTTAACTCCGTAAATAAAGATTCACAGTCGTCCGTCCATGTGAACATCACACCCTTCCGAGTAAGCCGAGTCAGAGGCAAGGCGATTCTTGCAAAGTCTTGAATAAATCTCCTGCAGTAGCCTGCAAGACCAAGGAAACTTCGGATATCGCTAGCTGACTCCGGCCGTTTCTACTGCACTATGGCTTCTACTTTCTACGGGTCAACTGTAATGCCCTGTGCAGAGATAATATGCTCTAGAAAGGATATGTTATCCAACCAGAATTTGCATTTACTCAGCTTGGCATACAACTTATTGTCTCAAAGGGTCTAAAGCACAATCCGCAGGTGTCCTGCGTGTTCATCCCTATTCTTCGAGTACTCTAATATATCAGCGATAAACACTACCACGAATTTATCGAGAAAGGGTCGGAACACATGATTCATTAAATCTATAAAGGCAGCAGGGGCGTTCATCAGACCAAATGGCATAACAAAAAACTCGTTGTGCCCATAACGAGTTCGGAATGCAGACTTAGGCATGTCTTCTGCCTTAATCTTCAGCTGGTGGTAGCTCGGGCGAAGATCAATTTTTGAAAACACCATTGACCCTTGCAGCTGATCGAAGATGTCATCTATCCTTGGCAAAAGATACTTGTTTCTGATGGTGACTTTGTTTAGATCCCGATAATCGATGCAGAGTCGCAGTGTTCCATCATTCTTCTTCACAAAAAGCACATGAGCGCCCCAAGGAGACACGCTCGGACGGATGAACCCGCGATCCAACATTTCTTGAAGTTGGCACTTTAACTCCTTCTGTTCAGTAGGGGCCATTCTGTACGGAGCTTTAGAAATTGGCTGAGTATTTAGAAATGTATCAATGGTGAATTCGATCTCTCGGTCATATGGCATGCCTGGTAGTTCGTTCGGAAACACATCAGAAAATTATACCACAACGGAAGGAGACTCAATGTTTGCGTAATTCAGCTGCGTGTCCCGAACCGACACTAGGTATCCCTCGCAGCCTGAGTGTAGCATTCGCTGAGCAGATATCGCAGAAATCACCATGCAGGCCCTGGACACGTCTGTTGCTAGACTACTCGAGTAGCAGAATTCGGCTTCTCCAGGTAGGCAGAAGACGACTCGTTTCTCTGCATATTTGATAGTCGCTGAGCACGCGCCGAGCCAATCCATTCCCAAAATAATGTTATAGTCCTGAACATCTAGAACTAAAACATCTAACGATAGCTTCTTTTCTCCAATACAGATGTAACCACCTTGGCATACTGAACAGACATGTATTTTTGTGTCCGAGGGGGTGCTAACACTTATATCTAGATGCAATAGTGTTATTTCTATATTATTCTCCACGACAAAATTTATAGATATAAAGCTATGCGTTTTACCAGAATCAAATAGCACACGTGCAGGTATGTTATTAAAAAGTAATATACCTGACACAACGGTGTCCGAAGCCAGAGCTTCTTCTCGTGCCATTGTGTAGACCCGACCTTGAGCTTGATTACGCCCTTGCTGAGGTGCAGCTCGCTTGGCCTGGGTTGTAGGGGCAGGATTTGGATGTGGATGGCGACGTTCAGAGAAGTGAGGACAGTTAGGCATGGCATGGTCTGGATCGCCATAAATGAGGCATGTCTTTAGTCTCCTGCGACAGTTGTCTATCTTGTGCCCTAGCTTCTTACAGTAGAACTAGGTCTTGCTCATATCTCTTCTCTGCTTACCGCCGTTATTTGGACGCTTTGCAGCGTTGTTTCCTTTCTCGTTGCTATGGTGCTTGTGATTGGAGGTATGCACAGTGCCAGCAGCAACGGGAGGATACTGCGGTTCAAGAGAAAGGGCATGGTTGAGCACTTTTTGCATCATCTGGTACTGAAGAACGACCACGTGTGCATGGATGGCAGGGCGCAGACCTCCTTCAAATCTACGAACATGACTCGCTGCATCGGGTAAATAGGAACTGGCAAATTTGACGAGTCGGTTGAACTCGGTGGAGTACTGCTTTACGGTCATGCTGCCTTGGCGTAGTTGCACGAACTCATTTTCCTTTAGACGAAGTACGGGAGGGGGTATGAACTCCTCTTCAAACGCGCCACGGAAGGTAGCCCATGCAATCGTCTCTTCTTCATCATCCACTGGAAGAGATTGTTGGTACACGTCCCACCAATCGTACGCGTTCAAGCGAAGCTATAGTTGGGCATACGCGACGCGCTTCTGCTCCGGTACATCTAGGACTTTGAAATGGTCTTCTAGTTCAGCCAACCAATCTAAAGCCACTATTGGGTCCTCAGTTTCCTTGAACGGCGTATTGCAGACTTTCTTGAAGTCGCCGAAGTCGAAGGCAGTCACATCCTTCTTTCTCTGAGTCTGAGGTGTTTCAACTTCAAGCGTGGGCTGTTCCACCGGTATCGCTGTTGTCACCGCGGACTGGTTGGAATCCAAAGTCTATATAATCTGCTGTATGGTATCTACCTGCTTTTGTTGGACTGAGAATCGAGCCTCTAGATTGTCTTCGAACTTGGTTTGCCTATCTTCTGCACGCTTCTCGGCTTGTTCATAACGTGCCTCCTTCCTCTGTTGGTTTGCCTCCAACATCCGCATCATCTGTTGGATGGGATCGACACGGGACATAGCTTGCGCTCCGTGAACTTTTCGAAGTGCCAGGGCTGCTTTATTGAGCTTGTGAATCGTCCGGTGCTTGCGCTGATGATTGTGCTTGCGCCATTCCTTCAAAAGAAGGTAAATTATATCAGGATCATAATGTATTATGGACTCATTGTATGAACGTATCTCATTTTGGCCTAACGAGTTCAAGAGTTCGCACTGGGAATAAATCATTAAGGGAACTTTTTTGATACGATAGGTCAAAGTAACTTTGAAGCTGTGCTCTGATACCAAAATGTCATGCCCCGATTCCGTAAAATTGATAGTCGTCCCTAGTGCGTGCTTAGATTGAGCAACGCACAAGGCTAAGGTATTTTTGTATTATTTTTGCATAGCGAGCACATATTCAGAGTACGCAGATAAATTGAAACACAAGTTAAAACATGAAAAGTTCTCTTTTTATTGATAATTCAACATCTATTACAAACTATTGAACTGAGTCATAAGGTTGCCGTACGGGCTTACAAATATTGACACAAAATGAGGTAGTTGTCCTGTAGATTACATCCTTTACTAAAACTCAAAATAAGGACCTCCAGGCAGGATAATGACTTTCCCTCTGAGCTGCATTGAGTTTAGATTTGCAAGATCCTGTCTTCAAAATACTTCAAAAGGTGGCACGATCAGGACGCGCCTACAGCTGGACTGGATTGGGAAGACGACTTCAGCTCCTCGTTCGGGTCTCCTTAGTGTGGAGAACCTGTTTCAACGAGGGTCAGTACATCAAAATATAGTGGTAAAGGCAAGCTAACCCAACTATACCAATCAACACGTTATTTATATGAAGCATGCATATTATTTATGGCCTTTCTATCTTGCCTTAGTTTATTTTACAAGCAGAAACAATATAGAATTTACTGAAATGAACTTGCAACAATTTGTCATGACCCGCACCCGGAATTTGGGCATGAGTCGTGGGTACGTCCAGCCTACGCCGCAGCATCGGCGGTAGAACGCTGTCTAGGTCTCAACATATAATATATCCTGCCAATAGTCTCAACTCCGTACGGAGGACAATGATAAAATCCACAGTTCTATAATATACTCAATCACAAGCTATAAGAAATAATGGCACGATGAGTATAGAAAAGAGTTCTATTAAAACCAACCACAATAAGTCTAACTCAAATCCTGGGTCTAGATGACCTCACAAAGTCACAAAATAATAAATACAATTCAGTCTCAGTCTAAAATAATAATGCAGAAAAAGTAGTCTAAGAGCAGCCAGGTACGTTCTCCTCTAGGCTAGGCAACTCCTCTGGAGTTTCTGGAGCGGAACCAAACTATTCCTTTGGTTCGTGTTGCATGGAGACATCACTCTCCAGGGGAGTCGACCTGGGAGAGAGAGGACAAAATGCGCGAGAAATATCCGTATCTCTTCTAGACTTGAGGTATTTCCTTTTTGATTTATTCTTGTTCTGTTCAGTCCAAATTTCGAGGACGAAATTTCTTTTAGGAGGGTAGACTTGTCACTACCACATTTCCAGATGAGGGCATTTATATAAATTCACTATTTTGAATAATTAGGTGTTTAATAAATCTGTTGAGTTTTATATACTATTTATATATTGTTAGTGATATTGGATTTAGGTCAAACCCTAGAACTCATTAGGACAAACCCTAATGACTAAGCCCTAATTTGAAAACCTAATTCTAGAGAAACCCTAGAATTCAAATTTTAGGGTGGACCCTCAAACCCTAGACTGACTAAACCCTAGTTAATTAGGTTCTACATGACCTAACATAGGGGGTTTAACCTAAACTATGCATTTGAAACCCTAGCTTGGTTTTAAATATAAAAGGGAGCCACCATTCTTCATGTAGAAAGAAGAAACCCTAGCCTCCTTTTGAAAACCATTCCCTCACCCCAAAACTCAGAAGCAAAACCCTAGGGATCCTTTTTCCTCCTCCAAAGCAAAAAGAAGCAGGGAGTTTGGGGAAGGAAAACTTCCATTGGAGAACCCATCTCTATAGGTAAATCCGAATTTTTATTCGTTTAATCTCTGTTTTTCTGTTGTTATTGCCCTCTAGGAACCCCCTTGCTGGGTAGATCTCAAATTTTAGGGATTCTACGTGAAAACCTAGGAGATCTAGGGTTTTGGTGAATTTTCGTTTGGTTTTCCCCGAATTTCTGGAACCCTAATCCTAGGGACTTCGTGTAGGCATGATTACATTCCCTACGTGTAGTATAGACATCGATTTAGGGTTTGATTTGGGTATTTCTGAAGTTCTCAATGGGAAATCAGGATTGGGGTTTTTCCACTGTACACAGTCGGGTGTTTTATAGAACCTGTGTATTTTGGGTTTCTTTTGAGCACATTCGGGTTGAGTCTTAGTGTAGGATCTGTGTTTAGCTTTTAGATCTATTTTTAATCTGCTTTGTTTTGATGGATATATATATATATATAGATATGCATACGTGGTAGATGTGTTGTTGTTTTGATTTAGAGCTGTACAGTCGGGTTTGGGATTTCAGTGCAGGCTGTGCACAGTTGGGTTTTCAGTGTATGAGACATGTGTATGTATCAGCAATCTATTAATTTCTGTAGGGACCAACCAGTGGGTGCAATACCTGTGTGAAGAACAGTGCACATATGTCAATGTGTGAGCAGTAAATTCTGTGTGTGAATGAGTAAGTGCCTGTGTATCCCTTAGATCAGTGAGAACTTGTGAGCTCGAGTTCTGTGTGTTAGTGCAAGGTATTACCTATGTGAATGCTGGGTATGTGTGGGTAGGATTAAGAAACCAGTGTGTGTTAAGTATCTGAGAGTGTGTGAGTGTCCCAGTGTACCTGTGTGTGTAAGGGTATCAGTAACTAGTGGGTGAGAGTCTGCTAGTGTATCTGCCTGTGTAGATACCTGTGTGAGTGTGTACCTGGATGTATCTGTGGGAACCTAAGTGTTAGTCCTAGTGTGTCTGTACCTGTGTCAGATAACTGTATCTGTGTGTAAGTGTAGTGATTAGTGTATCAGTAAGTGCAGTGTGAGATGACTGAAAACCTAGTGTCTAGTTGATACCTGTGTAATCAGTGTGTGCCAATATCAGTGTGTGCAGTGAGTAGGTATCCCCATGTTAAAATCTGTGTGTATCCCAATATCAAGGAGAGTGTCAGAATGCATTGAGGAACCTGTGTAGATTCTGTGCAGTGTAGGTAATTAAATTTCTGTGTGAGTGTAAATTATGTGTATAGGATTTTAATTTCAGTATGTGCAATGTGTATTAGATTAGGTGAGGAGCAAACTGTGTGTTCTCAGTGAGGATGTGTGTGTGTGTGTGAGAGATAATTCCCAAGTTCAATAGAGATTCCTGTGCAGAGTACCTATGTGAACCTATGTGTCTGTGTGTGAAGCCAGTGTATCTGCCTGTGTGTGTGAGTGTCATGTGTATCACAGTGTGTCTGTGTGAATTGAGGGTAGTGAATAAAGTATCAGTAGCTAGCTAAATCCTGTGTGTGCATGTGCATATGTATCAGTATACATATTAGAGTGTGTGCATACTATGCAGATTTGGCTTTGAGTGAGATCAGTGAGTGTGTATCTGCAACTATCTGTGTGTGTGTGAGGCTGGTATGACCAAGTGAACACAGGCAGGGACATGAAGAGTATAAGGAGGTATACAAGTATAGGGGGTCAGTGAGTTATATCTATACTAAATGCCTAGTATGTAAATATTGTTTAGTATTAACTTAAAGCCTAGAGTAACAAGTTAACCTAATATTGACCACTAGGCTTAGTATGACTAGTATCATCTTGGAGAAAACCTACCACATAAGAAATTATGAACCCTAAACCTTAGTATGACCTAAAAACCTCGTATTTAATTAGTTAATCATGCTCATTCCCTTAATTCATTATTTAACATTGATATCTTATATATAGGTCATTGTGATTCCATTTTGGACATCGATCCTCACACTTTGCTCAGGACCACAGGCGAGTACATTCTCTGACAGTTTTTATTTTGTTGATTACTTCTATAAATTCAGTTGTAGTACATGCTTGATTCTGACACTATGGATACACGGGTTAGCACCCTAGATCCCCATCATGAGGAGTCGTGATTGGAATCCATCGTGCTAGCTGGGGGATGGGGAACTATTAGTAGATTATGTGATCATATCCAAATCCTTTACATGCATCATAGCTCACCCCACTTCTCACGTTGGGTGCGGCCTGACCATCTTACATGTATCATAGCTGTTATATATGATTAACCTGACCACTACATGCATCATAGCTAACCATATGGTTAGCCTGACCTACAAGAATCATAGTTAATCATATATAACCAGCCTGATCAAGTCCCAAGCCGATCACATAATAAACTAATATTTCAAACACTTAGCTAGATGTCTATTTTATTCAGATTCACCTGTTCCAGCATTCACTACTTATTGTCTAGCATTCACTATTTATTGTTCATTGCTAGATGCTCTATTGCCTATTTCCATTTTTCTCCAGTATTTACATTTCCAGCATTTATTTCCATCTTGTATTTCTTACACTGTTTATAGATTTTGTCAATTTAATGAAACTGCTGTTAGTGCTTGTGCTTCGCTCCAATCCTGACTGGATAACATTTTTCAGAGGACCTGGAGAGCTTGTGCCCCACTCATTACGGCCCAGGAATAGAGGGTGATTCAACACCTTCTCTCTGCGGTCCAAGATCTCTACGGGCTGCTCGGGGTAGCTGAGCGTCGGACCAACCTCAATCTCCGAGTGATCAAGTACGTGACTAGGGTCTGCCACATACCGTCTCAGCTGCGACACGTGGAACACATCATGCACTCCCTCCAATGCAGGCGGCAAGTCTAGTCTATACGCCACTGCACCTACCTTCGCAAGAATGCCAAAGGGTCCGATGTAGCGTGGGCTAAGCTTCCCGCCTCGACCAAAATGAATCATGCCACGCGTCGGAGAAATCCGTAGGAATACTAAATCGCCAACCTAAAACAAAACAGTCTCAACACGCAGTCTAAACAAACAACACAAACCAGAAAAATAACAATCTATACCTGAAACTCAAGGGGTCTACGGTGGCTGTCGGCCCAATGCCGCTGTCTGTCCTGCGCCACTCGCAGTCTGTCTCTGATGAGTTTTACCTTTTCTGCTGCGTCCACGACCATTTTTGGTCCTACCAAGGCTCTCTCTCCAACGTTGTCCCAAGATAACGGTGTACGACACCTCCGTCCATAAAGAGCCTAAAATGGTGATATCTCGATGCTGGCCTGGTAGCTGTTATTGTAAGCGAACTCTACTAGGTGCAGATGATCCTCCCAAGAACCTCCGAGATCTAGAACGCAAGTGCGTAGCATATCCTCGAGAGTCTGAATAGTCCGTTCAGACTGCCCGTCTGTCTGGGAGTGATATGCGGTACTGAACTTGAGCTGAGTGCCCAAGCTAGCCTGCAGACTCCTCCAGAAGTGGGAAGTGAAACGGCTATCCCGATCCGAGATGATGCTTACAGGAACTCCATGAAGCCTAACGATCTGTCGTACGTACATCTCTGCTAGCCTCTCTGTCGACGTGCCCACCTTGAAAGGTAAGAAATGGACTGATTTGGTCAACCTGTCCACGATGACCCAAATCGCGTCCTTCCCTCCTGGAGAACGTGGAAGCCCTGAGATGAAATCTATGGTCACGTGCTCCCATTTCCATTCTGAGATCGGTAAAGGTTGAAGCAATCCACCTGGCCTTTGCCGGTCTGCCTTCACCTGCTGGCACACTAGACACCGAGATACGAAGCGTGCTACCTCGCACTTCATTCCATATCACCATACGTGCTCTCTCAAGTCTCGATACATCTTGTTGGCACCGGGATGCATCGAGTACTGAGAGCGTTGTGCCTCCTGCAAAACCTCCTCGCGCAGCTCCCCGCTCGACACACACATCCTCGTGCCGTGCCATAAGGAACCATCATCTGCGATAGTAAAGTCGTCCGACAACCCTATCTGAACTTGTGCCCTGATACTCCTCAGAGCCTCATCCTCGTACTGCGCAGCTCTGATCCTGTCCATCAGCTCGAACTGTATCTGCAGTCCCCACATCTGTATCTCAGTACCAGGAACTAACACCTCAATCTCCAAGCTCTCCAAATCTGCCAGTAAATGTCTATCTGTCGTCAAGTACATAGCCATCGAATACCTGCTCAAGGCATCGGCGACTACGTTGGCCTTCCCTGGATGGTACTGTAATGAAATATTGAAGTCCTTCATCAACTCCAACCACCTCCTCTGTCTCATGTTCAGCTCCTTCTGTGTGAATACGTACTTCAAGCTCTTGTGGTCTGTGAAGATCTCCACACGCTCTCCGTACAGGTAATGTTTCCACAGCTTTAGAGCGAAGATAACTGCTGCCAACTCCAAATCGTGGGTGGGGTAGTTCTTTTCATGAGGGCGTAACTGCCTGGAAGCATAGGCAATCACCTTCCCGTGCTGCTGAAGAACACATCCCAGACCCTTCCCTGAAGCATCACTGTAGATGGTGAAACCACCTGTCCCTGCTGGCAACGTCAAAATTGGAGCTGTCGTCAACCTCTTCTTCAGCTCATCAAATGCAGCCTGGCACTCCTCCGTCCAGACAAAATCCACATCTTTCCTAGTCAATCTGGTCATTGGCGCTGCAATCCTGGAGAAGTCTTGTACAAACCTCCTGTAGTATCCTGCTAGCCCGAGAAAACTCCTGATCTCAGCTACCGAACTGGGGGTAGCCCACGACTCCACTGCCTCGATCTTCTGCGGATTAACCGAGATTCCGTCACTCGATACCACATGCCCAAGAAATTCGACCTTGTCAAGGAAGAATTCATACTTAGAGAGTTTCCCGTACAGCTTCTCCTTCCTGAGAGTCTCTAAGACCAACCTCAGGTGCTCTTCGTGCTCCTCCGGGGTCTTGGAATACACAAGAATATCGTCGATGAACACCACCACGAACTTGTCAAGGTACTGGTAGAACACCTTGTTCATCAGGTTCATGAATACTGCCGGTGCATTGGTTAAACCAAATGGCATCACCAGAAACTCAAACTGGCCGTATCTGGTCCGAAAGGCTGTCTTCGGCGTGTCTTCTTTCTTCACCTTCACCTGGTGATAGCCTGACCTCAAATCTATCTTTGAAAACACCCTTGTCCCGCTCAACTGATCAAAAAGATCATCTATCCTCGGCAGCGGATACTTGTTCTTGATAGTGATATTGTTAAAAGCTCTATAATCAATGCACATGCGCACCGTGCCGTCCTTCTTCGGTACGAACAATACCGGAGCTCCCCATGGTGATGAACTGGATTTGATGAAGCCTTTGTCCTGCAGCTCCTCAACTTGCTTCTTCAGTTCTGCCAGCTCGCTGTTGTTGACTCTATAGACATGTTGTGAAATGGGCTCCGCTCCTGGAACCAAGTCTATAGAGAATTCAATATCTCTGTCTGGCGGTGTCACGACCCGCATCCGGGGTAAGGGTACTAGTCGGAAACAACGCCCAGCCTACGCCGCAGAATCGGCGGTAGAACGCTGTCTAGAAAGTCTATCTAATATAATGAACCACCAAAAGATAGTGTACTCAATCACAGAACTAAGAATGAACACGAATCAGATAAGAATAGAATAGTCACAATATAACTCATGAGTCTAAAATAATACATCAATGAGTCTGAAGAAAAATACAAAAATATGCTGGAGACAAATCCAGTACAAAAGAATACTACAAAACTATAAAGCTACAACTCCAGGGTCAACTGTCTCAGTTGGGATAAGTCCCTCTTGAGCCAGGGTCTCAGAATCTAAACCCACAACATCCTGGGGTCCATAATAGGTAGGGTACTCCTCAGTGTCATCTGGAAAAATATATCTAGTCAGGAAAGGAGCAGAGTACAACCCTAACAGCAGTTCTCAAATAATGATAAAAACTATGTAACAGTAAGTAGCTGTGGATAAACAAGATGCATAAATAGATACAAAAAATGTATAGATAATAAAGAAGTACTGGAAAGAAATACAATAATGAACAATATGCTGATAGAACAAGAATACTAATGACTAAGTGTGTGAGTACTAGCTTTAACATGTGATCGGCTTAGGAACTTGCACAAGAGTATAATGGCCTGGCTGATTATACGTGCGGTGTATGATCAACACTCACAAGGAACAAGACATGCACAAGGAGGGTATGATCACATATCTACACTAAAATACTCCCCACCCCGACTGGTATAATAGATCCAACCACGGTACGTTATGTCACTAGATTCCCAAAGAAGATAGCTAGTCTCCTCGAGAATCGGTGTCTGTACATGTACAAGATAACCAATGAAACAATACTTGCACCATATACACCATATACCAAGGAATAACATCTCATGACGAGATCCGGATATACCAATCCGTGTAACCATAGTGTCAAGAGAACATGTATATTTACACTAGATACAACGAACATAGAGGATATCATAAATGAGAAACTATCAGAGAATGTACTCGCTTGAAGTCCAATGAACAGTCTCACAAATGTCTGACTCGGTGCCTCGAAGACCTAGATATGGAATACCACATTAATACAAGGTCCCGGAAAGAGAACAAGTCAAACTAGGCAATTTCTAGGTCAATAAGTCAATTCTAAGTCAAAAGTCAACTATGGTCAACTCTAAAGTCCACTAAAGTCAAACATGGTCAAACCCAAAGTCAACCTCACAAGACATCTATAAAATAATATAGAGATAAACTACAATAATTTATGAATCAAATTAGATTCAAAAAGAACTCACACAAAGTATACTAATAATATAATTAATATATACCCTAAAATAATATATATACAACCCAACATTTATATAAATAACATAATATAGTATTACAATTATTATTCCTCACAAAACACATATATATATACATATATATATATACAATTATAATATATAATATATACATTAAATCTGTCAAAGCGTCATTGAAAAACAGTGAATAAAATAGGATTAAATCAAAACAGTTTAAATAGTGACAGTCGGGACTGTCACCGAAGGACTGTCACCGAAACCCAAATAATAAACTGCCACTGCTTTGGTTTTCGCTGACAGTTAAACTGTAGCGGAAAAGCGTCGCAGAAAAGCTGCTGTTTCCCGCTGCTGCAATTAATGACAGGTTTGTCATTAATTGCCCGAAGGCTACAGCGGCTGCTATTAGTCGGCTAATTAATGACAGTTTTTTTACTGTCATTAATTCACTGTCACTAAAACAAGTTGTATATATATAATTATATATATAAAAACAGAATATATAAACAATATATATATATATATATATATATATATATATAAACAGAATATATAAAACAGTATATATATATATATATATATAAACCATTAATACAAAAATGTACATATATATATTAATATACACATAAACTTATACCTTCAAATATTTAACAAAGAACATATAATTTACATGGCTAGAAGCACACCTAAATTATTTACATTAATATCCAAATAATTACATAATAATTATAAATAATATAATTACACAATTAAACATACAAATATATTTTATAAAATATTTTATGTATAAATTATATTATTTAACAAGTAGTAACATATATATTTGCATGCAAGAAAGCTACATATTATATTGTACATTATATTAGCACACCCAAAATATAGATCTATGCTACAATAATTACTATAATAAATACACAAAATAAATATTTAATATCCATATATATATACTAATTATAAATGAAGAATTGAACCATAATTAATTAGATCTATGCAAAAATACACACAATTGGAGAGTATCTCACCGTATCCCACTAGATCTAGGATACGCATGCGACACGAGTCCAACACACAACCAAATGCACCCCGAAGGACACAAACAAATCAAAAATAATATTTATGAACAAATCAAAGCGTCAAAAGTAGATCTATGTGTCCGTGTCAAAATACGACATGTTCAAAGCCCCGTGTCGGAGAAAAACCCCCAAATGACACGTATCACCAAATAGTTGGGATACGAACCACAAGTATCCCAATATGGACACGACACTAGCCTCAAACACAAATCTCATGTTCAATTGATCTATAGGATCAATTGACACACACAACAAAATATAAATTCGGAATTCCAACAAAATTGACACAAAAAGTACCATAACTTTCTCCATGGGTCTCCTATGAACACAAAACAAAGTCCTATGGGTACTACATACATATAGGTTGATTTTACATGATTAAATCTCAGATTTTAGAAGCTATTTAAATGGGAAAATCTGAATTATACCTATTGGAAGATGGATTCCCAATGAAACTTCCAATTGAGATGAACTTGCTTCCAAATTGTAGATCCTTGCTCCTCTTTGTAGATCCTTGCTTCCTTCTTCTAGATCCTTGCTTCCTCCTTCTCTAATGGTGAATTGGGAAGAATTTGGAATGAATTTGGTAGGGAATTGGATTGGGAATGGAGGGAATTTGGTAGTGGGAGAATTCTAGATCTAGATTTGGAATGAGATGAGAGAAGAGAGAAATTTCCCCCCCTCTTTAATAGGCCGGCCATAGCCCCTCCCCCAAGCAATTGTAAAATGTCCAATGTACCCCTTGGGGCCTCTCATGAAGAAATAATTAAGGAAGGAAGCTTCTAGTCTAATCATTTAATTAATTTAATCCATCTTCTTAACCATGGGCTTTCTAAATGGGCCAAGTCTAACTAATTAATTCATGTTGGTCCATGGGTCCAAACTAAATTAGTTGGGTCCACTAAAATAAGTCTAAAATAATTAAATAATAACTAACAATAATTAAATAATACAACAAATAATTATTTACCATGCACAATATTTATTTAAATAGAAAATTACTAAAATACCCTTTTTTCTAAAATGTGGTAGTGACAAGTCTACCCTCCTTAAAATAATTTCGTCCTCGAAATTCAAAGACGAAAACTACCCCCAGAAAATCACAGAACAGAACTAAAGAATCACAACTAACTAATGAACAGAACATAACAATGAACAGAACATAACTAAAAATAACATACCTCAAGGTACAAACAAATATGGATAACGCTCTCGCATTTCATCCTCTCTCTCCCAGGTAGACTCCCCCGGAGAGTGATGCCTCCATGCGACGCGCACCAAAGGAATAGTCTGGTTCCTCAGCACCTTCTCTCTCCGATCCAGAATCCCAACTGGCTGCTCTGGATAGCTAAGAGTAGGGCCCACCTCTATCTCTGAGTGATCCAATACATGACTAGGATCTGCCACGTATCGTCTCAAATGCGACACATGAAACACGTTGTGCACTCCCTCCAATGCAGGTGGCAAGTCTAGTCTATAAGCAACTGCACCGACCCTCTCTAGAATAGTGAAAGGTCCAATGAATCGCGGACTAAGCTTTCCGCCTCCACCGAAGCGAATCGTGCCTCGTGTCGGAGAAATCCTCAGAAACACCAAACCACCCACCTAGAATAAAATACCACCTTAAGAACTTATCTATAACAAACAACCAAGAACAAGCACACAAAATAAAATCTAAACTATACCTCAAACTCCAAGGGTCTCCGATGGCTATCGGCCCAATGCCGTTGTCTGTCCTGTGCCACTCGAAGTCTGTCTCTGATCAACTGAACCTTCTCTGCTGCATCTACAACCATCTCTGGCCCAAGCAAAACTCTCTCTCCAACATCGTCCCAAGACAAAGGAGTACGACACCTCCGACCATATAGAGCTTCAAAAGGTGACATCTCTATACTGGCCTGGTAACTGTTGTTGTAAGCAAACTCTACCAAATAGAGATGGTCCTCCCAAGAACCCCCGAAATCTAGTACACAAGTGCGCAATATATCCTCGAGAGTCTGAATAGTCCTCTCTGACTGCCCATCTGTCTGGGGATGATATGCAGTACTGAACTTGAGCTGAGTGCCCAAACTCTCCTGCAAACTCCTCCAGAAATGAGAAGTGAAACGACTATCCCGATCTGAGACTATGCTGACGGGAACTCCATGTATCCTAATGATCTGCCTCACATACATCTCTGCCAGCTTCTCCGTAAACAAACCCACCTTGAAAGGCAAAAAGTGGGCCGACTTGGTCAATCTATCAACAATGACCCAAATCGCGTCTTTCCCTCCTGGAGATCGTGGTAGTCCGGACACAAAATCCATAGTAATGTGTTCCCACTTCCACTCTGGAATGGGTAATGGCTGAAGTAAACCTCCTGGCCTCTGCCTCTCGGCTTTCACCTGCTGGCACACTAAGCATCTGGATACAAACTGTGCCACTTCCCTCTTCATGCCATACCACCACACACTCTCTCGCATATCCTGATACATTTTGTTAGCACCTGGATATATGGAATACTGAGAGCGATGCGCTTTCTGCAATATCTCCTCTCGCAACTCCCCACTAGGCACACACAATCTAACTCCATGTCTCAAAGATCCATCCTCTGCAATAGTGAAATCATCCTCCAATCCTGCTCTCACCTGAGCTCTGATACTCCTCAAAGATACGTCATCATACTGTGCTGCCTTGATCCTATCCATCAAATCTGAATGTATCTGCAATCCCCATATCTGCATAGCACCACCCGGAACAATCACCTCAATGCCCAAGCTCTCCAAGTCCTCCAACAAATATCGATCCTGCGTCAAGAACATAGTTACCGGATACCTGCTCAAAGCATCGGCAACTACATTGGCCTTCCCAGGATGATATTGCAAAGAGATATCAAAATCCTTCATCAGTTCCAACCACCGACGCTGCCTCATGTTCAACTCCTTCTGCGTGAAAATGTACTTCAAGCTTTTATGGTCTGTGAAGATCTCCACACGCTCTTCGTACAAATAATGTTTCCACAACTTCAGGGCGAATATGATAGCTGCCAACACCAAATCATGGGTAGGATAGTTCTTTTCATGAGGACACAATTGCCTGGATGCATAGGCAATCACTTTCCCATGCTGTTGAAGAACACAACCTAAACCCTTTCCCGATGCATCACTATAAATAGTGAAACCTCCGGACCCTGATGGCAATGTCAAAATAGGAGCAGACATCAACCTCTTCTTCAACTCCTCAAAAGCAGCCTGGCAATCTTCCGTCCAAACAAACTCCACATCCTTCCTTGTGAGTCTGGTCATCGGCTCGGCAATCCTCGAAAATCTTGCACAAACTTTCTGTAGTAGCCTGCCAATCCCAAGAAACTCCTGATCTCTGCTACCGAACTCGGAGTCTTCCAAGATTCCACTGCTGAAATCTTCTTCGGATCCACTGAAATACCATCACCAGTCATAACATGCCCCAAGAATTCTACCTTGTCCAAGAAAAACTCACCTTTGGACAACTTTCCATACAGCTTCTCCTTCCTCAGCACATCCAACACAATCCTTAAATGCTCCTCATGCTCCTCCGGTGTCCTCGAGTATATGAGTATGTCGTCGATGAACACCACCACGAACTTGTCAAGGTACTGGTGGAACACCTTGTTCATCAAGTTCATAAATACCGCCGGTGCATTAGTCAAACCAAACGGCATCACCATAAACTCGAACTGACCATACCGAGTTCTAAAAGCAGTCTTCGGTATGTCCTCCGGCTTCACCTTCACCTGATGGTAGCCTGATCTCAAATCTATCTTAGAAAACACCTTCGCACCACTCAACTGATCAAACAGATCATCAATCCGTGGCAAAGGATACTTATTCTTGATAGTAAGATTATTCAAAGCCCTGTAATCAATGCACATACGCACCGATCCATCCTTCTTCGGTACAAACAATACCGGGGCTCCCCATGGTGAAGAACTCGATCTGATAAACCCCTTATCCTGCAATTCGTCCACCTACTTCTTCAACTCGACCAGTTCGCTGTTGTTTACTCTATAGACATGCTGCGAAATCGGTTCTGCACCTGGCACCAAGTCTATAGAAAATTCAACATCTCGATCTGGCGGCAATCCTGGCAATTCTTCAGGAAACACATCCAAAAATTCTGCTATCAACGGATGTGGCAACTCTTTGTCTTCCACCATAGCTCCACAAATAATGCCTTCTTCTTGCTCCGCAGCTCCTCTAGCAAACTCGAACTCTGGCTCTCCTGGCGGACCAAACAAAACTCTACCTCCTCTACAATCTATGCTAGCACGGTGCCTACTCAACCAATCCATCCCGAGTACAATATCGTAGCTCGGAAGTGGCATTACAAGTAGACACGCACTCAACTCCCGGCCTCCCAGAGTAACTCTCCGATCTTTGCAAATATCATTAACCAGGATAATGCCTCCCCCGGTCATGATCTTGCAAGTCCTAAGCAAAGACTCAGCTACCAAACCATGCTTCAGAGCAAAAGAAACAGATACAAAACTATGGGAAGCACCACTATCAAACAAAGCTAAAGCTGGAATGGAATCAAGAAGAATAGAACCTACGATGACATCTCCGGTGGGTTCCTCCTCTTCGACTGTCATAGCAAACGCTCATCCCTGCCGAGCACCTCCCTGCTGCTGATGCTGGACAAAACGCTGCTGCTGTGTCAGAAGCGGTCCCCTCGGTTGTGCTGCAGGTGGTCTCATCTGTGCCCTCGGAGCTGGAGCTGCTCCCTGAACTGCACGACGAGGACACTCCCTTAATTGATGCCCTTCAGTACCACAATACAAACAAACTCCTAGCCTCTTTCTGCAAACTTCCCAGATATGGCCGGGCTTCTTACAGAAGTTGCATAGAGCTTGCTGTAACTGCCTCTGCTGTTGAGGTGCCTGGTGAAAAGGCGCTCTAGCTGGAGTCTGGTTCTGCTGTGGCTGCTGGAAAGGTCTGGACTGGAAATGAGGACGTTTGGCAGATACTGCACTGCCGTTGGCCCCCAGAAAAGAATCACGGTCTCTTTTGGTCTTCAAACCCAGATCCCGCTCAACCTTGCGTGCCTCCGCAAGTATCTCCGAGTATGTCTCATAAAAAGACGGAATAAGAATCTTCACCTCCCAGTTTAGACCCTCTCGGAAACGAATAGCTCGAACCTCCGGCTCCCTCACCAGATACTCTGCAAATCGGCTCAGCCTACCGAACTCTGCAGCGTATTCCTCCACAGACATGCTTCCCTGAATGAGACTCTCAAATTGTCTCCCCAAGTCAAGCCTGTCTATTCGGGCGAAAAACTTCTTCTTGAAAAGGTCCCTGATTACCTCCCAAGATTGTCCTGCGTCAACTAGAACTGGCTCATTCCTGAACCAAGTACGAGCGACGTCGAACAGTTGAAGTCCTACCGCCTCAACCTTCAGATCTTCAGAAAGACGGGACACCCTCATAAGACGCTCAATGTCCTCGAGCCAATCATCAGCATAGACGATGCCCTCCGTCCCTTTGAAAACCCTAGGCTCCAGTTTCTTGAAGTCCTGAATATTGCCTGGCCGAAGCTGAGCAACCTGAGGAACAACCTGCTGCTGGACCGGAACTCCTCTCTCAACTACAGCACGAGCAAGCTGATGAGCACTCTCGATGCCCTGCCGTAGAACGTCGGTCTGCCTCTGATGTGCCTCCGACTGAGCCCTCTGTGCCTCGAGCATATCACGAAACAGAGTAAACATCTGTGACGCCTCTGCTGGCACAGGAGGTGGAGGTGGAAGCCCCTCAGATACAGCTGGCACAGTCCTCTGAGTGGGTGGTGGACCTCCGAAAGCAGCTGACACTCCAATCACCGGAGAAGTGACTGGTGCAGGCCCTCGGGATGTCGCAGACCTCTCAGAAACTGCTCTCCCTTGCTGTGATCTAGTCTTAGGCGGCATCCTGGGACAAAGCGAAAGAAAGAATCAATATGGCACAAGATGTAAGATATTCAAGGAAAGGACAGTTTAAGAGATCAAGTATCAACGTCAAAGGAGAATAGTTGAATCAAAAGAATTTTCCTAGATGTGATTGAGTATCTCAGCCTATATCCTATATCCTATCGCAGGCTCGCAGTAGTACAACTAAGTTGTCGCACTACCACGACATCACATACTTGTGAAGCTAGACCTGCATGGGCCACCACCAAAAACGTGTCACGACCCGCACCCGGGGTAAGGGTACTAGTCGGAAACAACGCCCAGCCTACGCCGCAGAATCGGCGGTAGAACGTTGTCTAGAAAGTCTATCTAATATAATGAACCACCAAAAGATAGTGTACTCAATCACAGAACTAAGATAGAATGAACACGAATCAGATAAGAATAGAATAGTCACAATACAACTCATGAGTCTAAAATAATACATCAATGAGTCTGAAGAAAAATACAGAAATATGCTGGAGACAAATCCAGTACAAAAGAATACTACAAAACTATAAAGCTACAACTCCAGGGTCAACTGTCTCAGTTGGGATAAGTCCCTCTTGAGCCAGGGTCTCAGAATCTAAACCCACAACATCCTGGGGTCCATAATAGGTAGGGTACTCCTCAGTGTCATCTGGAAAAATATATCCAGTCAGGAAAGGAGCAGAGTACAACCCTAACAGCAGTTCTCAAATAATGATAAAAACTATGTAACAGTAAGTAGCTGTGGATAAACAAGATGCATAAATAGATACAAAAAATGTATAGACAATAAAGAAGTACTGGAAAGAAATACAATAATGAACAATATGCTGATAGAACAAGAATACTAATGACTAAGTGTGTGAGTACTAGCTTTAACATGTGATCGGCTTAGGAACTTGCACAAGAGTATAATGGCCTGGCTGATTATACGTGCGGTGTATGATCAACACTCACAAGGAACAAGACATGCACAAGGAGGGTATGATCACATATCTACACTAAAATACTTCCCACCCCGACTGGTATAATAGATCCAACCACGATACGTTATGGCACTAGATTCCCAAAGAAGATAGCTAGTCTCCCCGAGAATCGGTGTCTGTACATGTACAAGATAACCAATGAAACAATACTTGCACCATATACACCATATACCAAGGAATAACATCTCATGACGAGATCCGGATATACCAATCCGTGTAACCATAGTGTCAAGTGAACATGTATATCTATACTAGATACAACGAACATAGAGGATATCATAAATGAGAAACTATCAGAGAATGTACTCGCCTGAAGTCCAATGAACAGTCTCACAAATGTCTGACTCGGTGCCTCGAAGACCTAGATATGGAATACCACATTAATACAAGGTCCCGGAAAGAGAACAAGTCAAACTAGGCAATTTCTAGGTCAATAAGTCAATTCTAAGTCAAAAGTCAACTATGGTCAACTCTAAAGTCCACTAAAGTCAAACATGGTCAAATCCAAAGTCAACCTCACAAGACATCTATAAAATAATATAGAGATAAACTACAATAATTTAGGAATCAAATTAGATTCAAAAAGAACTCACACAAAGTATACTAATAATATAATTAATATATACCCTAAAATAATATATATACAACCCAACATTTATATAAATAACATAATATAGTATTACAATTATTATTCCTCACAAAACACATATATATATACATATATATATATATACAATTATAATATATAATATATACATTAAATCTGTCAAAGCGTCATTGAAAAACAGTGAATAAAATAGGATTAAATCAAAACAGTTTAAATAGTGACAGTCGGGACTGTCACCGAAGGACTGTCACCGAAACCCAAATAATAAACTGCCACTGCTTTGGTTTTCGCTGACAGTTAAACTGTCGCGGAAAAGCGTCGCAGAAAAGCTGCTGTTTCCCGCTGCTGCAATTAATGACAGGTTTGTCATTAATTGCCCGAAGGCTACAGCGGCTGCTATTAGTCGGCTAATTAATGACAGTTTTTTTACTGTCATTAATTCACTGTCTCTAAAACAAGTTGTATATATATAATTATATATATAAAAACAGAATATATAAACAATATATATATATATATATATAAACAGAATATGTAAAACAGTATATATATATATATATATATAAACCATTAATACAAAAATGTACATATATATATTAATATACACATAAACTTATACATTCAAATATTTAACAAAGAACATATAATTTACATGGCTAGAAGCACACCTAAAATATTTACATTAATATCCAAATAATTACATAATAATTATAAATAATATAATTACACAATTAAACATACAAATATATTTTATAAAACATTTTATGTATAAATTATATTATTTAACAAGTAGTAACATATATATTTGCATGCAAGAAAGCTACATATTATATTGTACATTATATTAGCACACCCAAAATATAGATCTATGCTACAATAATTACTATAATAAATACACAAAATAAATATTTAATATCCATATATATATACTAATTATAAATGAAGAATTGAACCACAATTAATTAGATCTATGCAAAAATACACACAATTGGAGAGTATCTCGCCGTATCCCACTAGATCTAGGATACGCATGCGACACGAGTCCAACACACAACCAAATGCACCCCGAAGGACACAAACAAATCACAAATAATATTTATGAACAAATCAAAGCGTCAAAAGTAGATCTATGTGTCCGTGTCAAAATACGACATGTTCAAAGTCCCGTGTCGGAGGAAAACCCCCAAATGACACGTATCACCAAATAGTTGGGATACGAACCACAAGTATCCCAATATGGACACGACACTAGCCTCAAACACAAATCTCATGTTCAATTGATCTATAGGATCAATTGACACACACAACAAAATATAAATTCGGAATTCCAACAAAATTGACACAAAAAGTACCATAACTTTCTCCATGGGTCTCCTATGAACACAAAATAAAGTCCTATGGGTACTACATACATATAGGTTGATTTTACATGATTAAATCTCAGATTTTAGAAGCTATTTAAATGGGAAAATCTGAATTATACCTATTGGAAGATGGATTCCCAATGAAACTTCCAATTGAGATGAACTTGCTTCCAAATTGTAGATCCTTGCTCCTCTTTGTAGATCCTTGCTTCCTTCTTCTAGATCCTTGCTTCCTCCTTCTCTAATGGTGAATTGGGAAGAATTTGGAATGAATTTGGTAGGGAATTGGATTGGAAATGGAGGGAATTTGGTAGTGGGAGAATTTTAGATCTAGATTTGGAATGAGATGAGAGGAGAGAGAAATTTCCCCCCCTCTTTAATAGGCCGGCCATAGCCCCTCCCCCAAGCAATTGTAAAATGTCCAATGTACCCCTTGGGGCCTCTCATGAAGAAATAATTAAGGAAGGAAGCTTCTAGTCTAATCATTTAATTAATTTAATCCATCTTCTTAACCATGGGCTTTCTAAATGGGCCAAGTCTAACTAATTAATTCATGTTGGTCCATGGGTCCAAACTAAACTAGTTGGGTCCACTAAAATAAGTCTAAAATAATTAAATAATAACTAACAACAATTAAATAATACAACAAATAATTATTTACCATGCACAATATTTATTTAAATAGGAAATTACTAAAATACCCTTTTTTCTAAAATATGGTAGTGACAGGCGGCAAACCTGGCAACTCTTCTGGAAATACATCCAGGAACTCCGCTATCAGAGGATGTGGCAACTCCTCTTCTTCTGCCCTGGCTCCGCAAAATGTGCTCCTGCTCTGTTCCGCTGCTCCTCTGACAACCTCAAACTCCGGCTCTCCTGGTGGTCTAAATAATACTCTGCCTCTATAACAATCTATAGTAGCATGATGCCTACTCAACCAGTCCATTCCGAGTACAATATCATACCCCGGAAGTGGCATGACAAGTAAGCTCACGCTCAACTCTCGGCCTCCTACTGACACTCTCCGGTCCTTGCAGTGATCACGGACTAGGATAATACCTCCACCAGTCGTGATCTTGCAAGTCCTAGCTAATGGTTCTGTGTCTAAATGATGTCGAAGTGCATATGATACAGACACAAAACTATGGGAAGCGCCAGAGTCGAATAAGATAAATGCAGGAATACAATCGAAAAGAACCGAACCTGTGATCAAGTCTCCTGCTGGCTCGATCTCCTCGACTGCCATGGCGTACGCTCGCCCCTGGGGTACACCTCTCTGCTGCTGGTGCTGGGCAAACTTCTGATGTTGTGGTGGAAGTGGTCCCCTCTGTTGTTGGCCTCCTGGTACGGTAGGTACCCTGTCTGGTCCTCTCTGGGTGGCTGCTCCACCCTGTCCTGGACGAATAGTAGGCCAATCCTTCAGCTAGTGTGTCGTCGATCCGTAGGACAGACATGAGCCCAATCTCTTCCTGCAGATATCTCTAGTATGTCCTATCTTCCCGCAGTACACACACTGGATGGTGGGCTGAGCCTGTCTCTGTTGCTGCTGCTGGACCTGCCCTCGGGCTGGTGCCTGATGCTGCTGCTGAAAGGGTCTCTGCTGTTGCTGCTGAAAGTGTGGACGCTTGCCCGGTCCCGTACTACTATTTGCTCCTCCGGAACCATCGCGTCCCCTCTTGGGCCTGAGGCCCAAGTCGTCCTCGGCTACTTGGGCATCCATCAATATGCCCTCGTAGGTAGCTGTGCGACGTCCCGACGTGCGAGACTTAATCTCCCTTGTCAGCCCCTTTCTGAACTTCCGGGCCCTGTCCCCTGGATCTTTAATCATTGATGGCGCGAAGCGGCTCAGGCGGGAAAACTCCGCGGCATACTCATCGACGGACGAGCTCCCCTGGGCTAAGTCATGGAACTGACTCTCCAAAGCTCCCAGGGCAACATCAGGAAAGAACTTCTCCTTGAAGAGCTCCTCGAAATCCTTCTAAGTGAGTCCCCTGCGCAAGAGTCTCGGCTCCGTGCGAAACCACGTCAAGGCAATGTCGAACATCTGGCTGCCAGCGGCCTCGATCTGAAGGGCCTCCGGAAGCTGTGCCTAACGCAAGTTCCTCTCAATATCCTCTAGCCAATCATCGGCGTAGAATATCCCTTCTGTTCCTTTGAACTCCCGAGGCATCATCCTCTTGAAGTCCACAATGGTGCCCGGCCTCTGATGTTGCTGACCAGGATGCTGCTGCTGCTGAGTGACCCTCTCCACAGCCTGGAGAGCCACTTGGTAAGCATTCTCCATGTTCACCCTCATCATCTCTGTCTGGGCCTGATGTGCCTCAGCCTGCACCCTTTGGGCCTCTGTCGACGTCCTCTGGGCATCGACCATGCCCTGAATTAAGGCGAACATCTGTGTCCCATCGACGGGCACACCTCCTGGATGCTGAACTGGTGGTGGTGGTGGTAGAGGCCCCGTCGTAGCTGTGGGGACCCTCTGAACAGGTGGTGGAGGACCCCCGAATGCTGCCGACACTCCCACATGTACTGGAGATGTAGGAGGTGCTGCGGATGTCTTTCCGGCAGGGCGAGAGGTGGCAGACCTCTCTGAATCTGCTGCTCTGAGTCTCTGGGACCTCCTCGACGGCATCCTGAAGACAGATCAAAAGATTTAATTAAGGCAATAGATACGATATCATCAAGGAAGGAAAGAAAATTTCTAAAGGAAAATTATTAAGAGTAATGTCATAAGAATCAGAATTTCCTAATTGTGATTGAGCATATCCTCGGCTTAATTCCTATTTCCTAAAACAGGCTCGTAGTAATACTCTAAGCGAGCACCACTACGATATCGCTCTAAGGCGAATCTAGGACTCGACTACTGACCTGCATGGGCCGCCACTAAAAATGTGTCATGACCCGCACCCAGAATTTGGGCATGAGTCGTGGGTACGTCCAGCCTACGCCACAGCATCGACGGTAGAACGCTGTCTAGGTCTCAACATATAATATATCCTGCCAATAGTCTCAACTCCGTACGGAGGACAATGATAAAATCTACAGTTCTATAATATACTCAATCACAAGCTATAAGAAATAATGGCACGATGAGTATAGAAAAGAGTTCTATTAAAACCAAACATAATAAGTCCAACTCAAATCCTGGGTCCAGATGACCTCACAAAGTCACAAAATAATAAATACAACTCAGTCTCAGTCTAAAATAATAATGCAGAAAAAGTAGTCTAAGAGCAGCCAGGTACGTTCTCCTCTAGGCTAGGCAACTCCTCTGGAGTTTCTGGAGTGAAATCACCCTCTATTCCTGGACCGTAATGAGTGGGGCACAAGCTCTCCAGGTCCTCTGAAAAATGTTATCCAGTCAGGATTGGAGCGAAGCACAAGCACTAACAACAGTTTCATTAAATTGACAAAATCTATAAACAGTGTAAGAAATACAAGATGGAAATAAATGCTAGAAATGTAAATACTGGAGAAAAATGAAAATAGGCAATAGAGCATCTCGCAATGAACAATAAATAGTGAATGCTAGACAATAAGTAGTGAATGCTGGAACAGGTGAATCTGAATAAAATAGACATCTAGCTAAGTGTTTGAAATATTAGTTTATTATGTGATCGGCTTGGGACTTGATCAGGCTGGTTATATATGATTAACTATGATTCTTGTAGGTCAGGCTAACCATATGGTTAGCTATGATGCATGTAGTGGTCAGGTTAATCATATATAACAGCTATGATACATGTAAGATGGTCAGGCCGCACCCAACGTGAGAAGTGGGGTGAGCTATGATGCATGTAAAGGATTTGGATATGATCACATAATCTACTAATAGTTTCCTATCCCCCAGCTAGCACGATGGATTCTAATCACGACTCCTCATGATGGGGATCTAGGGTGCTAACACGTGTATCCATAGTGTCGGAATCAAGCATGTACTATAACTGAATTTATAGAAGTAATCAACAAAATGAAAACTGTCAGAGAATGTACTCGCCTGTGGTCCTGAGCAAAGTGTGAGGATCGATGTCCAAAATGGAATCACAATGACCTATATATAAGATATCAATGTTAAATAATGAATTAAGGGAATGAGCATGATTAACTAATTAAATACGAGGTTTCTAGGTCATACTAAGGTTTAGGGTTCATAATTTCTTATGTGGTAGGTTTTCTCCAAGATGATACTAGTCATACTAAGCCTAGTGGTCAATATTAGGTTAACTTATTACTCTAGGCTTTAAGTTAATACTAAACAATATTTACATACTAGGCATTTAGTATAGATATAACTCACTGACCCCCTATACTTGTATACCTCCTTATACTCTTTATGTCCCTGCCTGTGTTCACTTGGTCATACCAGCCTCACACACACACAGATAGTTGCAGATACACACTCACTGATCTCACTCAAAGCCAAATCTGCATAGTGTACACACACTCTAATATGTATACTGATACATATGCACATGCACACACAAGATTTAGCTAGCTACTGATACTTTATTCACTACCCTCAATTCACACAGACACACTGTGATACACATGACACTCACACACACAGGCAGATACACTGGCTTCACACACAGACACATAGGTTCACATAGGTACTCTGCACAGGAATCTCTATTGAACCTGGGAATTATCTCTCTCACACACACACACATCCTCACTGAGAACACACAGTTTGCTCCTCACCTAATCTAATACACATTGCACATACTGAAATTAAAATCCTATACACATAATTTACACTCACACAGAAATTTAATTACCTACACTGCACAGAATCTACACAGGTTCCTCACTGCATTCTGACACTCTCCTTGATATTGGGATACACACAGATTTTAACATGGGGATACCTACTCACTGCACACACTGATATTGGCACACACTGATTACACAGGTATCAACTAGATACTAGGTTTTCAGTCATCTCACACTGCACTTACTGATACACTAATCACTACACTTACACACAGATACAGTTATCTGACACAGGTACAGACACACTAGGACTAACACTTAGGTTCCCACAGATACATCCAGGTACACACTCACACAGGTATCTACACAGGCAGATACACTAGCAGACTCTCACCCACTAGTTACTGATACCCTTACACACACAGGTACACTGGGACACTCACACACTCTCAGATACTTAACACACACTGGTTTCTTATTCCTACCCACACATACCCAGCATTCACATAGGTAATACCTTGCACTAATACACAGAACTCGAGCTCACAAGTTCTCACTGATCTAAGGGATACACAGGCACTTACTCATTCACACACAGAATTTACTGCTCACACACTGACATATGTGCACTGTTCTTCACACAGGTATTGCACCCACTGGTTGGTCCCTACAGAAATTAATAGATTGCTGATACATACACATGTCTCATACACTGAAAACCCAACTGTGCACAGCCTGCACTGAAATCCTAAACCCGACTGTACAGCTCTAAATCAAAACAACAACACATCTACCACGTATGCATATCTATATATATATATATCCATCAAAACAAAGCAGATTAAAAATAGATCTAAAAGCTAAACACAGATCCTACACTAAGACTCAACCCGAATGTGCTCAAAGGAAACCCAAAATACACAGGTTCTACAAAACACCCGACTGTGTATAGTGGAAAAACCCCAATCCTGATTTCCCATTGAGAACTTCAGAAATACCCAAATCAAACCCTAAATCGATGTCTATACTACACGTAGGGGATGTAATCATGCCTACACGAAGTCCCTAGGATTAAGGTTCCATAAATTCGAGGAAAACCAAACAAAAATTCACCAAAACCCTAGATCTCCTAGGTTTTCACGTAGAATCCCTAAAATTCGAGATCTACACAGCAAGGGGGTTCCTAGAGGGCAATAACTACAGAAAAATAGAGATTAAACGAATAAAAATTTGGATTTACCTATAGAGATGGGTTCTCCAATAGAAGTTTTCCTTCCCCAAACTCCCTGCTTCTCTTTGCTTTGGAGGAGGAAAAAGGATCCCTAGGGTTTTGCTTCTGAGTTTTGGGGTGAGGGAATGGTTTTCAAAAGGAGGCTAGGGTTTCTTCTTTCTACATGAAGAATGGTGGCTCCCTTTTATATTTAAAACCAAGCTAGGGTTTCAAATGCATAGTTTAGGTTAAACCCCCTATGTTAGGTCATGTAGAACCTAATTAACTAGGGTTTAGTCAGTCTAGGGTTTGAGGGTTCACCCTAAAATTTGAATTCTAGGGTTTCTCTAGAATTAGGTTTTCAAATTAGGGCTTAGTCATTAGGGTTTGTCCTAATGAGTTCTAGGGTTTGACCTAAATCCAATATCACTAACAATATATAAATAGTATATAAAACTCAACAGATTTATTAAACACCTAATTATTTAAAATAGTGAATTTACACAAATGCCCTCATCTGGAAATATGGTAGTGACACAATTCGGTAATATTTACCAGCCCGTCTGAACCACCTTCACAATACTTACCATGTCCTTCCCTGCCACGAAGATACAAGTTAGCTTGCACAGGTTTAAATATGCAAAGGGATCACTGGCGTATACCATAAAGGACCAGTTATAGTCGTTGACGAGGATGTCATGTAGCAAAAGATTTATGATTGGCTACAAACCATCCTGTCCAGATAATTGAGACTATTGTGAAGTTCCGTCCGGATCGGTGCCAGTGCCCCAGCAACTGTCTACAGAAACTATTAACCTTGTGTACTAGTTGTCCGTGATCAACGACGTTTATATTGAATTATCCTTTGATGCAGTTGAGGCAATAAGGTTTTTGAGACAAGTAGCATGATATGATTTATTTTGCATAGTCTCCCTGATCAGTTTGTAGCATAGCAAGGTATGTTCTGTACATAGCATAATTTATAAAAGAAGTATGCATTCTAACTAAAATTGAAGCATGCATATATAGAATATTCTAACGAACTAGCATGCAATAAGGTAACAGTTCACAAGTTTGATTGGCAAGCATAAAATTATTCAAGTCTATTTCTTCTTATCTTGACATCTTTTAGTTATTACTTGGTATCGTTTGATCGGGGCAAACAAGAATATAAGATTTTAGATGTGAAGACTTGGAAGAAGGGTCGACTGAATCGAATATAAGCCACTCACAAGTTGGTTGGAAGGAAGAAAGGAAAGAGGTGCTTTAAGACTCCGCTCGGACGTCGCCTATTGCTCGTTCACCTGCATTGCCATGAACAGCTGATTAATACCTCTTCTACTCTTTCCAATCTCGGAATTGAAGTGCAGTTCAACGAACGAAAACAATAAAATCTATCAAAACCGTTCAAGAAATCATAAGCAAATTCGAAAACTAACTCAAGCACGAAAGCAACAAAAGCGACAGCGAAAACTTGGCAACAAAAGATGCAGCAGAGAGGTCCCTCCTGACTCTGCCGCTAAGTCGATCCTGGGGGCATGGTCTACTGAATATGGGAATCAATTTCGAAGAAGCAAATCCATAACGAGGATGAGTTATTATTTCAATCTATCCCGATCAAACGATACTGTTTGTATTTCTTAGCCGTGCTCCACGAATAAGGGGAACGAGGCACCACCTTACTTTCCCTCGACTATCTTCCCGTTCACACGACCCCGACCGCCTGAGTCCCCACAACGAGTAGTCGAGCCACCTCGACTTCATCATCATCATCATCGACACCATCAACAGCCCGTCGACACCCTTCTACCTCGCCGGAGACAACCCACGACATCCTCCCTCGACGCCGACTACACTCCTTTGTGCACGTGCACGCCAAGGCCAAGGTTCGAATTGCCTTCTCTTGTAATTTTATGTACATATGTGAATAGTTTTAGGGATTACCGTATTGCTCATGATAAGTTCTGTTAGATATGATTGTAAGACACTATGCAAGTAAACCTAAAAATTAGTTACGTGTGCGTGCGTGTGTATATAATAACTAATTGGTATATATATATATATATATATATATATATATATATATATATATTGTGTGGAAATTGATTGCTATTACTAGGTACGACTGTAATATATATATGTTGTATGACCCTAGGTATTAACTGTGGATATCCCGTATATTTGTATATGACTATATGACCTTGAGTATTAGTGAGTTGACTGCCTTGTGTACACTAACGTACTGGCTTAGACATGTATTGGTGTTACACAGGATTTAGATCTTTAGACATGTGTTAGTGAGTTAACTGTCTGATTATGCACAGCATTTGAGGATATGACACCCTTACATTTAGACGCACGCTTGACCCTGCTAGATGACCAGTATCACCCCTAGCGTAGTTTCTGAGTTCAGTATATTATGTTTATGTGTGTGCTAGTATAACGACTGATGCTATATTATTATTACACTATGTATATAGGACTGTTGGATTGTTCAGACGAGACTTCGAAAACATGATATTGGTATTGCCAGCAGAGGACCACAAGCGAGAATATTCTCTGACAGTTTTTATAATGTTGATCATCTCTATGATTCTAGTTGTATAGCGTACATGATTCTAATACTATGTATACATGGGTTAGCATCATCGAGACCTGTCACGAGGATTCGTGATTGGAATCCATCGTGCTAGCTGGGGACGAAAAAATATTAGTAGATTATGTGATCATACACTACTCTACATGAATCATAGCTCACCCCACACCTCACGTCGGGTGCAGCCTGACCATTACATGACTCATAGCCTGTTATATATGATTAGCCTGACTATTGCTCACATCATAGCTAACCGGATAGTTAGCCCGACCTTACATGAATCATAGCTAATCATATGTAACAAGCCTGATCTGTCCCAAGCCGATCACATGATAGACTGATGTTTCGCATACTTAGCTAGATATTTATTCCTGTATTTTTAGTTCATTGTTCTAGCATGCACTTGTATTTCTGTTCATTGCTAGTTGTACTATTGATGATGATATATTCTCCAGCATTCTTATTCCAGTATTTTATACTAACCAGTATTTCTTATTTCTAGTATTTATATCCATCATGTATTTTTTTACACTGTATTATAGTTTTTGTCAATATACATGGAACTGCTGTTAGTGCTTGTACTTCGCTCCAATCTTGACTGGATATTTTTTCCAGACTGTGACTTAGAGGACTGGTGTCCAACATATTATGGACCACAGGGAGAGTAGCTACAGCCTTGGACCTTGTAGTCCAGGTGTGATTCCGGAAGGTCTAGCCGGGATCACTAATTATTCAGTTAGTTTCTTTTAGCAGTTTATTGGTACCGAATTTGTTTCCGACATACTTTGAGACTTGGATGTTATTGTTTGCAGTTACATTATTTTGATTAGACTTGTGTTATATTTTATTTATTTTTTTGATATCTTATCGTGCTTTAGTTCTGTGATTGAGTATTTATATATTATATTGTGATATCTGTGTCTCCTTATGGAGTTGGATATTCGTGTGAGATTGATTAGCTAATATTGTGACCTAGACAAGGTTCTATCGTCGATGCTGCGGCGTAGGCTGGACGTAACCACGCACTCGTGCCCCAAATTCTGGGTGCAGGTCATGACTGGTAGAATCCTTTGAATTCCACTATATAGATCGTATTATATATTTAATCCACGATCTTCATTTAGTTGTAAGTCTTGCGGAACGTTGGTGGTCTCAACGCAACACTTTCCAACTCTCATTCGGTGATATAACGATCACCCTATTTGATGTGGCAAATATACTAAGGTTGCCTATTAAAGGTGACGCTATATATTTTGATCTGCACTTAAAGGAATTTGATCTGATCAGGAGGTATCTCGGTGTTACCCCTCTATCTGGTATAAAAGATGACAAATTTATGAAGTTTGCATGGATTCGTGGTAACTTCATGGACCTACATCACACTATTGACGGGGTGGTTGATGTAGATAAAATACGGGTATGTATTTTAATTAGGAAAATTTGTTTATGACTTAATTTAGTGTTTATATAACACTTAATATTTTTTGGTTATTTGTTGTACTAGATCGTATTTGCTCTGTTTATGTGGTGCAATTTTATTTTTTGATGCATCAGAAAATATGGTAAATGTGCAGCTTCTACCATTCTTGGATGATTTGATAAAACCTACTCAGCATGCATGGGGAGCTGCTACTCTAGCATTTTTATACTCAAATTTGACTTAATTTGAGAGATATAATCAGTAAAACTCCTAATTTTAAAAATTATATAAATTATTTAATTAAATTATTTAATTGAATTGTATTATTTTGTAGTATATCAGAAATATAAAATTTATTGGATTTAATTACAAGGTAATTATTCATCTAGAAATTATTGAACAAACCATTATTTTACCTTATTTTATTTTATGTAGGAGACCTTGTGGACGGTTGAAAGATTATTTTTATGCACAAATATAAATTTTTGGAATTATATATATATATATATATATATATATATATATATATATATATATATATATATATATATATATATATAAGTAATTATTTTATAAAAAGAATGAAGAATGAAAAGAATAAAGAAAAAGAAAGAAAGAAAAAGGAAAAGAAATTAAAGCAAATAAACCTAAACACTAAGCCCTTTCCTCAACCCTAACCCATTTCCTAAGTCCAGTAGCTAACCCCTTAGCACCCGTTGAAGCCTAAGGCTTCTAAGCAGCAGCAGCCACGCGAGTAAAGCCCCCCCCATCGGTTCTTCTCTCTCTCTCTCTCTCTCTCTCTCTCTATATATATATATATATATATATATATATATATATATATATATATATATTATAAACCCTAACCCTAAACCCTTACTCAAATCTCCACGACCCCAACCCTGAACCGCCGCCGACCACGATCCGTCGTCGCCGTCGGAGCAGCCGACCGCTGCTCGCGCCTCGTTCGCGACCCGCGAGCACCCGCAAAAATCGCAGTAGCGTACCCCTGTTCACGCATAGATTTTTGCTCCGTCGCTCGACCAAATTCGACCCCGTCTTCACCGGTATGTTTATGACCTATCCCTCTTCCAACTCTGCATATTAGTTTCCTTCGATCAGTACGTAACTCTAGGTAAAAACTGAGACCAAGTTGGAGAAAAAAATTATACCTTTTAATTTCAGAAAAACTACTGCAACCACCCCTGTTTAAGGACTCGTATCTCCTACCACAGAGATCCAAATTTAGATTTTTTTTTTGCTATATGAAGACCATATAACCGAGATTATTTTCTCAATTATATTATTTTATTTGGTATTATATGCAGAATTAAACTGGGGTAAAAATTACTAAAAACCTATTTTTGAACCTTTAAAATTTGTGATACGGAGCACGCCCCGCCAAACAGAATTGCCCCGTCGCATACTAATTTCAACAAAATACGAGTATGGTATGTCCAGACGTGTGGGCTTTCACAGAAACTGATTCGGATGCGTGTGCACGTCGAAATTAACCCGTATTCGCAAAAAGTTTTCGTATCGTAACTTTTGTAAAATATTGCACCATTTATTGTACGCTCGTCAGAATACTACAAAACTTGCTCCATTGGACTCGTGGTATCGTGCTGGTCCTGTGACCCAATTTTTATATAATTCTGAGACAGTTGACCAAGCCGTATATTTGCGGACCCTTTGGTTGACTTTTTGGACGAAATTATGTTCGGTTCATTGAAATCAAAAATTGGAAATACCGTTGAGTTTGTACTGATATTTATAATTTATTTGACCTATAATTTGTCCCATTTAGAGACCTTTACCCCTGACAAGCTTTTCGGTGCAAAGTGGGCCAAATATGGACCCTACTTTGACCCAAAATTATCGTTTTCCTCCTGTGTCCAAATTGGACGAAAGGGTAGTATTTTCTAGCTATTTCGAAGATTCCGAAAACATTGGTGATATTTATTTTAGCATCCGAAGACGTTTATTCGGAGGCCTTAGTTTCTGATCCCATGTCCTTGACATCTGGACGCTTACACTATACAGATTGCTTGCCTGGCAAGTATACCTTGCCATTGTACTGTGATTACATTCTATATAATGTATGCATATTTTATTTCTGTCATTTAATTCATATATTTTAAACTGCTATATAAACTGCACGTCCAAGGAAACTTGGGTGCAACGACGATGACGTCGTATTCTGTTTTTATTATGTATATGCATATGGATCTACTCTATGAGACCACCCCATTATCGTGAGGCATTCTTATATTTCATTAGCCATGACACTGTTATTATACGAGTATGAGTCTCATGTAGGACACAGACTTGCGTATTCGGCTGGCCACTGGTACGTATAGGTCGTGCGACAGATATGAATAACTGCCAATAGAAACTTTGCATACTAGTAGACCTGGCAATTATTTAGAGGTATCATCGTGTCATGGATGTGACATGCTTAGAGCATGGGGTGGGGAGAACAACAAGTAAGGCGTTTGGTCTTCTTTGTACTTTTTTTGTGTAATCCGTACGCTCCGTCGGAGATGCGCGGTCATGATGACCACTATATATTATATATTATCAGGCGGCCTCTGAGGTTCAAAAGACGTCATGCTTTGTAGGCCCCTGAATCTCCAAGAGAATCATGCTAATCCCATTTTGGCCAGATAGCCCACTTGTTGGAAAGTTGTTCTCAAATTGCATTCATTTAGACGGTTAGGCGACCCCATTGGATGTTTATTTTTTAGTACTTTATTGGCATGTTATTATGTATCTTGTTACGTCCCTCTGAGGACCTGGTACCTTTCTAGATTTAGACGGGCAGGAGTATCCATAGGAGTACGGACCCGGACCTGACACTTCTTATCAGACTGAGGAGGTCTTATCTTTAGAGTATCTTTGATTCATCGCAGCTGATGGATATTCTAGTTGCTATTTCTTTTTGGACATTTATCTTATGAGTTGATCTCTTCTCTCTTTTAGTAGTTTTAGTATAGTTGATTTACAGTAGTTTTGTTTCCATTCGACTATCATACTTTGATACTTCATCTTTGAGATTCAGTTATTTATTCTCATTTATTTCTTTATTTATGCTGTGGATGAGATATAGATTGCGTGTGACTTGTGACAGTATATTACCACTGGTGGATTTGATATTCATGTACAACATACGTGTGTGTATGGTTTCCATATATTGGAGTTCGTATACATACTGCTGGCGTGTTACATATTCCTAGTCCTACGTATTTTAGGACTGGGGCATGACATATTTTTGTGGTGGCCCATGCAGGTCTAGAATATATTGTCTCGGTTATGTTAGTGTACCGAGCAAGCCTGCATATAGGAATAGCGTATAGGATCTCATCCACGCTTGATTAAAACTTATCCTTCCTTTCAACTATCCTATTTTAATGCTTGCATCCTTTTTTATTCATGTACTTCTTCTAATCGTTTCATCCACCACATGTAGAGAGATGGATATGCGTAGTTGATGTTCTGCCGCTGATGGTGACACACCTTCAGGAGTCAATGGCCAAACTCGAGGAGAGACCTCGACGACTCCTAGACTTTCGGGGCCAGATGGACAGACTTACAATCCAATTTCGTTGGATCTTTCCGCTTTGCCTAATGGGACCCTTCCAACTTCATCAACACCACAGGATGGCCAGACGCAGCTGTTCTAATTCTTCCAAATGATGATGCAAAAACAGAGACAATAGACAGTCGCACTAGCTGCAGAGCAGAGGCAGCAAGCGACAGAGCAGAGGCAAGAATTTCTGGCAGCACTTGAGAGAATGGCTGCACAGGCAACTATACCAGCATAGGCACTAGTTCCCGTACCGCGAGCTAGAGTTGGTTCAGTCAATGACTTTGTACAGATATGACCCAAGATGCACAGAGGTACTGAGAGCCCAGAGGAGACTACAAACTGGATTACCCACACCCAGAAGTTATTCGAAGCATCACAGCTACCTACAGATCTATAGATAACAGGCGTAAGGACGCAGCTAGATGGTAACACCCATCACTGAATGGAGCGCCAATTGGGTACGTATCAGACTTGGGAACAATTCTTGGAGTGCTCTGAGAGGAAGTACTTCCCGGACACTGTCAGGGATGCATTGTATAATAAGTTTCTTCATCTGGAGCAGGAGAACAAGATAGTTGACGAGTATGATACAGAGTTTAGTCGCCTTAGTAAATATGGCGCTGCCCTGATACTAAATAACTTGGGGAAGGCTAAGAGGTTTTACCGTAGACTGACTCAGGAGCTCCAACACTATACTAGCTCACAGTCCCGGATCTCTTATGCCGAACTATTGACAGAAGCTAGGTTACAAGAGACCATCAACAGGGGAATGTAATACCCCGTTCCGCTCTAGCGGACTGCCGTCTCAAACGGCAATCGTGCAGCTGTCCCGACCCGCTTTGCCTTAAAGGAGAAGCAAAGCATATCCAGACTTGCCCCTACAGGAATTGGGCTTGGACTTTCAGAGGCTCGCTCAGACGTATCGCTCTACCGAGGCAAATCATCGCTAAGGTGGGTGGCTATGGTGAACTTGTCTTTGCTTAGCCAGCACACATAAAATCTGGAATCATATATGCTAGTCGCTAGGTGAATCACCCCCTGCATGCTAATAAATCCAACGCACCTAGCTAAGGGAATAATCCCAACTCATATTGCTTGCTAGAACATGAAAATTGAAATACTGCTTATATTCAGACCCTCGCATGCTAAGTCCCCTAACGGTTTCAGCTCTCGGCTACCTTCGGTGTCACGACCCGCACCCGAAAATTGGGCATGAGTCATGGGTACGTCCAGCCTACGCCGCAGCATCGGCGGTAGAACGCTGTCTAGGTCACAAACATAGTATATCCTGTCAATAGTCTCAACTCCGTACGGAGGACAATGATAAATAAATCACAGTTCTATAATATACTCAATCACAACTATAAACATAATGGCACGATGAGAATTGAAAAGAGTTCTATTTAAACCAACCACAATAAGTCCAACTCAAATCCTGGGTCTAAATGACCTCACAAAGTCACAAATAAAAATAAATACAACTCAGTCTCAGTCTAAAACAATAGTACAGAAAAGTAATCTAAGAACAGGCTGGTAAGTTCTCCTCTAGGATAGGCACCTCCTCTGGGATTTCTGGGGTGAAATCCTCCTCTATTCCTGGACCGTAATGAGTAGGGCAAAAGTTCTCCAGGTCCTCTGAAAAATGTTTACCCAGTCAGGATTGGAGCGAAGCACAAGCACTAACAGCAGTTTCATTAAATTGACAAAATCTCTAAACAGTGTAAGAGATACAAGATGGAAATAAATGCTGAAAATGAGAAGTACAGGAGAAAATGAAATAGACAATAGAGCATCTAGCAATGAACAATAAACAGTGAATGCTAGAACAAATGTATCTGAATAAAGATAAAACATCTAGCTATGTGTTTGAAATATTAGTTTATTATGTGATCGACTTGGGACTGGATCAGGCTGGTTATATATGATTAGCTATGATTCTTGAGGGTCAGGCTAATCATATATAACAGCTATGAGGCATGATGATGGTCAGGCCGCACCCGACGTGAGATGTGGGGTGAGCTATGATGCATGATAGTTTGGATATGATCACATAATCTACTAATAGTTCCCCATCCCCCAGCTAGCACGATGGATTCCAATCACGACTCCTCATGATGGGGATCTAGGGTGCTAACCCGTGTATCCATAGTGTCGGAATCAAGTATGTAATACACTACAATTTATAGAAGTAATCAACCATGAAAACTGTCAGAGAATGTACTCGCCTGTGGTCCTGAGCAAAGTGTGAGGATCGATGTCCAAAGTGGGATCACAATGACCTATATATAAGATATCAATGTTAAATGGTGTTTGAAATGATAAAGGTGATTAGCTAATTTAAAATGGGGTGTTAGGCCATTTCTAGGTCTAAACTAGGTGTTACTAAGTCAACTCTAGGTTTTTGGTCAAAACTAGTTAATACCTTGCTTCTAGGTTCATACTAGCTATTGTTAACTAATACTAGTTGAATACACTATATTATATGTTCTATACTTACTAATATTAGATTATATTTAGTAATACTACTAATACTAGCTAATATTCATTATACTAGGTATTATCATTATATATAACTCATATAGTGTGGTATATTGGTATCTTGCTGAAACTAGTTACTATTTCTTATACTATATGCTATCAGTATGTAAATAACTTACATATATATACTGAGTATATATCTTAACTGACACCAAGGTAAAACCAATCCTGAGTTATCCCATACTAACACCCTTAGCATTTACCCAATTTGACTGATACCTACTACTTAACTGACACTATAGTCCAACCCAATATCCCAAACCATCTTACCTTACTGATACTCTAGGATAGACACAACATACACTACATTTCACACAGTGAACTCACTGGTTCCTCACTACACATCTCCTAATGTCTGACACAGAACACTATTTCCACACAGTCCTCACAATCACTCACAGGCACCCTAAAACACACACAGACACAGCCATGACCTATACTGAGAACACACCCTATATCCTAAACACAGACACTTAGACACTGCACTATCAAATCCTATTGATACATAACCCTAGCTGCTACCAACTGCTCCTACAAATCAAATCCAAAACCCCAATTACTGATGCTGAACATAAGTATGGATCAAATCTGCACATTAACACTTAAGTATCTAATACACAGGTACACATAAACTGAAACAAGACACTGCTACCCTGAACTCAGTCTCTCACACATACAGAAATATACCTAGACATTCACACACAATTTACTGGTACTGCTACACACAGAATTAGCTAGGTTCACACAGTCACACCCAAGTTCACAGTTCTAAAACACACACACACTTTCTCAAAACTGAGACTAGCACATATAATTTCACATATGCAGGTATCTCAAATAATTCTGCAAAAGAACCTTGCAAATAGAGCATCAGGCCAAGTATCAGGGCTAATGAGAGTATCAGTAACAAAGGGTATCAATATCACATTGATACTGAAATTCACAATAGAACTTCCCACTGCTACTCAAGAATACACACTATACATACTCTACACAACAATATCTCACATGTTCTCTAGTCTTAAGGGAACTAGGATACACACAAACACAGTTCTGACTGATACATAGACACACAGCCATATTCACACAGATATCGATACACACAGTTCACATAGGTTCCTACAATCAAACCAACTAAAACCTGTTTTCCCCCAACTCCTTAACTGATACTTGACTGCTCATAATGAAATTTCTGCTCACACAGCACACTGCTCCCTCTCCAACTCTCTCTCAAATACACACAGGTTCTACCTCACCAAATACACAATCTACACACAATGTTCAACTACCCGACTATGCACAGGAGTCTCAAACACACTGTGCTCAGAATTTACCCAACTCGACTGCTCTCTCCCTCATCTACACACACAGAATTACCCTAATGCACAGTAAGCCCCAAACACACAAAAATCACAGCAAACACTGCACTAAACTCTGAACCAAACCCGACTGAACGCAGTGCCTTCCTCCAATACACATACCCGATCGTACAGTGAACCCTTCACAGTTTTTCCCCTCTTCTAACCACCCACACACATCTACAACCATAGATATAGATAGAAACACACATCAAATTTATAAACATATGTATAAATATATATATACATCATACATCATTCCTCACATTAGATTATATTAGAGTAGAATAGATAGGTTCATCCCTTTTTGGCATTTCATCAAACACATGCAGGGCAGAAAACAAATATACATACAACCCATGAATCCTCAACCCAAAACCCTAAAAACCCGAGTTCAACCTACCCATATGAGATGGAATCAATCTACCTACGAATACCTAGGGTTAGGGTTTCTGATAATTGGGGAAAACAATGTTGGGGACACTTAAACCTAATCAAAACCCTAAAATCAAACTCTAAACAATAGGGTGGGTTCCTAATGGCCATTAACATCTGAAAACAGGAATTTAATGAAGAAAAGTAGGGTTTTTACCTGCAGGGATGGTTTCTTCAATGAGGTTCTTCTTTCTCCAGGCTTCCTGACCCACGTTCCTTGCTTCCCTTGCTTTGGAGGAGATGAAAATGGAACCTAGGGCTAGATTTTGAATTCTAGAGTGGGGAATTGGTTTTTTCTTGATGGAGGCTAGGGTTTCTCTTTTCTACATGAAGGATGGCTTTGTGAGAAGCTTCCTTTTTATATTAAACCTAGTTTTAGGGTTTCCATGCATAGTTTTAGGTTAAACCCCCCTGTCCCTCTCATGTAGAACCGAATAAACTTAGGTTAAGTCAGTCTAGGGTTTTGAGGGTTCACCCTAAATTTGTATTCTAGGGTTTCACTAGAACTGGGTTTAAAATTAGGGTTGACTCACTAGGGTCTGTCCTAATGAGTTCTAGGGTTAGACCTAAAACTAAACATTACTAATAATATATAATTAGTTTATAAAACTCAACAGATTAATTAAATTCATAATTATTTAAAATAGTTAAATTACACAAATGCCCTTATATGGAAAAGTGGTAGTGACAAGTCTACCCTCCTAAAAGAAATTTCGTCCTCAAAATTGGACTGAACTACCACAAGAATGAAATCAGAAAAAGGAATTACCTCAAGTCTAGAAGAGATGCGGGTATTGCTCACGCATTTTGTCCTCTCTCTCCCAGGTCGACTCCCCTGGAGAGTGATGTCTCCATGCAACACGAACCAAAGGAATGGTTTGGTTCCGCAACACCTTCTCTCTGCGGTCCAAGATCTCTACGGGCTGATCGGGGTAGCTGAGCGTCGGACCAACCTCAATCTCCGAGTGATCAAGTACGTGACTAGGGTCGGCCACGTACCGTCTCAGCTGCGACACGTGGAATACATTATGCACTCCCTCCAATGCAGGCGGCAAGTCTAGTCTATACGCCACTACACCTACCCTTGCAAGAATACCGAAGGGTCCGATGTAGCGTGGGCTAAGCTTCCCGCCTCTGCCAAAACGAATCGTTCCATGCGTCGAAGAAATCCGTAGGAATACTAGATTGCCAACCTGAAACTCAAGGGGTCTACGGTGGCTGTCGGCCCAATGCCGCTGTCTGTCCTGCGCCACTCGCAGTCTGTCTCTGATGAGTTTCACCTTTTCTGCCGCATCCACGACCATTTCTGGTCCTAGCAAGGCTCTCTCTCCAACGTCGTCCCACGATAGCGGTGTACGACACCTCCGTCCATAAAGAGCCTCAAACGGTGACATCTCGATGCTGGCCTGATAGCTGTTGTTGTAAGCAAACTCTACCAGGTGCAGATGATCCTCCCAAGAACCTCCGAGATCTAGAACACAAGTGCGTAGCATATCCTCGAGCGTCTGAATAGTCCTTTCAGACTGCCCGTCTGTCTGGGGGTGATATGCGGTACTGAACTTGAGCTGAGTGCCCAAGCTAGCCTGCAGACTCCTCCAGAAGTGGGAAGTGAAACGACTATCCCGATCTGAGACGATGCTCACAGGAACTCCATGAAGCCTAACAATCTGACGCACGTACATCTCTGCGAGCCTCTCTGTCGACGTGCCCACCTTGAAAGGTAAGAAATGGGCTGATTTGGTCAACCTGTCCACAATGACCCAAATCGCGTCTTTCCCTCCTGGAGAACGTGGAAGCCCTGAAACGAAATCCATGGTCACATGCTCCCACTTCCATTCTGGAATCGGTAAAGGTTGAAGCAAACCACCTGGCCTCTGCCGGTCTGCCTTTACCTGCTGGCATACTAGACACCGGGATACGAAGCGTGCTACCTCGCGCTTCATTCCATACCACCATACGTGCTCCCTCAAGTCTCGATACATCTTGTTGGCACCGGGATGCATCGAGTACTGAGAGCGGTGTGCCTCCTGCAAAACCTTCTCGCGCAGCTCCCCGCTAGGCACACATATCCTCGTGCCGTGCCGTAAAGAACCATCATCTACGATAGTAAAGTCGTCCGATAATCCCATCTGAACCTGTGCTCTGATACTCCTTAGAGTCTCATCATCGTACTGCGCAGCTCTAATCCTGTCCATCAGCTCGGACTGTATCTGCAATCCCCATATTTGGATCTCAGTACCGGGAACTAACACTTCAATCTCCAAGCTTTCCAGATCAGCCAACAAATATCTATCAGTCGTCAAGTACATAGCCATCGGATATCTGCTCAAGGCATCGGCGACTACGTTAGCCTTCCCTGGATGGTACTGCAATGAGATGTCAAAGTCCTTCATCAACTCCAACCACCTCCTCTGCCTCATGTTCAGCTCCTTCTGGGTGAACACGTACTTCAAGCTCTTGTGGTCTGTGAAGATCTCCACACGCTCTCCGTACAGGTAATGTTTCCACATCTTTAGAGCGAAGATAACTGCTGCCAACTCTAAGTCGTGGGTGGGGTAGTTTCTTTCATGAGGGCGTAACTGCCTGGAAGCATAGGCAATTACCTTCCCGTGCTGCTGAAGAACACATCCCAGACCCTTCCCTGAAGCATCACTGTAGATGGTGAAACCACCTGTCCCTGCTGGCATCGTCAAAATTGGAGCTGTCGTCAACCTCTTCTTCAGCTCATCAAATGCAGCCTGGCACTCTTTCGTCCAGACAAAATCCACATCCTTCCTAGTCAGTCTGGTCATCGGCGCTGCAATCTTGGAGAAGTCTTGTACAAACCTCCGGTAGTATCCTGCTAGCCCAAGAAAACTCCTGATCTCAGCTACCGAACTGGGGGTAGCCCACGACTCTACTGCCTCGATCTTCTGTGGGTTAACCGAGATTCCATCACCCGATACCACATGCCCAAGAAATTCGACCTTGTCAAGGAAGAATTCACACTTAGAGAGTTTCCCGTACAGCTTCTCCCTCCTGAGAGTCTCTAAGACCAATCTCAGGTGCTCTTCGTGCTCCTCCGGGGTCTTGGAATACACAAGAATATCGTCGATGAACACCACCACGAACTTGTCAAGGTACTGGTGGAATACTTTGTTCATCAAGTTTATGAATACTGCCGGTGCATTGGTTAAACCAAATGGCATCACCATGAACTCAAACTGGCCGTATCTAGTCCGAAAAGCTGTCTTCGGCGTGTCTTCTTTCTTCACCTTCACCTGGTGATAGCCTGACCTCAAATCAATCTTCGAAAACACCCTCGCCCCGCTCAACTGGTCGAAAAGATCATCTATCCTCGGCAGCGGGTACTTGTTCTTGATAGTGATATTGTTCAAAGCTCTATAATTAATGCACATGCGCACCGTGCCGTCCTTCTTCGGTACGAACAGTACCGGAGCTCCCCATGGTGATGAACTGGATTTGATGAAGCCTTTGTCCTGCAGCTCCTTAACTTGCTTCTTCAGTTCTGCCAGCTCGCTATTGTTGACTCTATAGACATGTTGTGAAATGGGCTCCGCTCCTGGAACCAAGTCTATAGAGAATTCAACATCTCTGTCTGGCGGCAAGCCTGGTAACTCTTCTGGAAATACATCTAGGAACTCCGCTATCAGAGGATGTGGCAACTCCTCTTCTTCCGTCCTGGCTCCGCAAAATGTGCTCCCTCTCTGTTCCGCTGCTCCTCTGACAACCTCAAACTCTGGCTCTCCTGGTGGTCTAAACAATACTCTGCCTCAATAACAATCTATAGTAGCATGATGCCTACTCAACCAGTCCATTCCGAGTACAATATCGTACCCCGGAAGTGGCATGACAAGTAAGCTCACGCTCAAGTCTCGGCCTCGTACTGATACTCTCCGGTCCTTGCAGTGATGACGGACTAGGATAATACCTCCTCCAGTCATGATCTTGCAAGTCCTAGCTAATGGTTCTGTCTCTAAATGATGTCGAAGTGCATATGATACAGACACAAAACTATGGGAAGCGCCAGAATTGAATAAGGTAAATGCGGGAATACAATCGAGAAGAACCGAACCTGTGATCAAGTCTCCTGCTGGCTCGATCTCCTCGACTGCCATGGCGTACGCTCGCCCCTGGGGTGCACCTCTCTGCTGCTGATGCTGGGCAAACCTCTGATTTTGCGGTGGAAGTGGTCCCCTCTGTTGTTGGCCTCCTGGTACGGTAGGTACACTGCCTGGTCCTCTCTGGGCGGCTGCTCCACCCTGACCTGGACGAATGGTAGGGCAATCCTTCAGCTGGTGTGTCGTCGATCCGCAGTACAAACATGAGCCCAACCTCTTCCTGCAGATCTCTCTGGTGTGTCCTGTCTTCCCGCAGTACGCACACTGAAGGGGGGGCTGAGTCTGCCTCTGTTGCTGTTGCTGGACCTGCCCTCGGGCTGGTGCCTGGTGCTGCTGGTGCTGCTGCTGAAAGGGCCTCTGCTGCTGCTAATAGTGTGGACGCTTGCCTGGTCCCGCACTACTGTTTGCTCCTCCGGAAACATCGCGTCCCCTCTTGGGCCTGAGGTCCAAGTCGTCCTCGGCTATCTGGGCATCCATCAATATGCCCTCGAAAGTAGCGGTGCGACGTCCCGACGTGCGAGACTTGATCTTCCTTGCCAGCCCCTTCCTGAACTTCCGGGCCCTGTCCCCCGGATCTCTAATCATCGACGGCGCAAAGCGGCTCAGACGGCAAAACTCCGCGGCATACTCGTCGACGGACGAGCTCCCCTGGACTAAGTCATGGAACTGACTCTCCAAGGCTCCTAGGGCAACGTCAGGAAAGAATTTCTCCTTGAAGAGCTCCCTGAAATCCTCCCAAGTGAGTCCTCTGCGCAAGAGTCTCGGATCCGTGCGAAACCATGTCAAGGCGATGTCGAACATCTGACTGCCAGCGGCCTCGATCTGAAGCGCCTCTGGAAGCTGCGCCAAACGCAAGTTCCTCTCGATGTCCTCTAGCCAATCATCGGCGTAGAGTATCCCTTCTGTCCCCTTGAACTCCCGAGGCATCATCCTCTTGAAGTCCACAATGGTGCCCGGCCTCTGTTGTTGCTGACCAGGATGTTGCTGCTGCTGAGTGACTCTCTCCACAGCCTGGAGAGCCACTTGGTGAGCATTCTCCATGTTCACCCTCATCATCTCTGTCTGGGCCTGATGTGCCTCAGCCTGCACTCTCTGGGCCTCTGCCGACGTCCTCTGGGCATCAACCATGCCCTGAATCAAAGCGAACATCTGTGCTCCATCGACGGGAACACCTCCTGGATACTGAGCTGGTGGTGGTGGTGGTGGTTGCTCCGTCGTAGCTGCGGGGACCCTCTGAACAGGTGGTGGAGGACCCCCGAATGCTGCAGACACTCCCACATGTACTGGAGATGTAGGAGGTGCTGCTGATGTCTATCCGACAGCGCGAGAGGTGGCAGACCTCTCTGAATCTGCTGCTCCGAGTCTCTGGGACCTTCTTGGCGGCATCCTGAAGACAGATCGAAAGATTCAATTAAGGCAATAGATATGATATCATCAAGGAAGGACAGTAAATTTCTAAAGGAATTAATCATTAAGAGTAGTATTATAAGAATCAAAAATTTCCTAATTGTGATTGAGCATATCCTCGGCCTAATTCCTATTTTCTAAAACAGGCTCGTAGTAATACTCTAAGCGAGCACCACTACGATATCACTCTAATCTGAATCTAAGACTAAGACTACAGACTAGACCTGCATGGGCCACCACTAAAAATGTGTCACGACCCGCACCCGAAAATTGGGCATGAGTCGTGGGTACGTCCAGCCTACGCCGCAGCATCGGCGGTAGAACACTGTCTAGGTCACAAACATAGTATATCCTGTCAATAGTCTCAACTCCGTACGGAGGACAATGATAAATAAATCACAGTTCTATAATATACTCAATCACAACTATAAACATAATGGCACGATGAGAATTGAAAAGAGTTCTATTTAAACCAACCACAATAAGTCCAACTCAAATCCTGGGTCTAAATGACCTCACAAAGTCACAAATAAAAATAAATATAACTCAGTCTCAGTCTAAAACAATAGTGCAGAAAAGTAATCTAAGAACAGGCTGGTAAGTTCTCCTCTAGGATAGGCACCTCCTCTGGGATTTCTGGGGTGAAATCCTCCTCTATTCCTGGACCGTAATGAGTAGGGCAAAAGTTCTCCAGGTCCTCTGAAAAATGTTTACCCAGTCAGGATTGGAGCGAAGCACAAGCACTAACAGCAGTTTCATTAAATTAACAAAATCTATAAACAGTGTAAGAGATACAAGATGGAAATAAATGCTAAAAATGAGAAGTACAGGAGAAAATGAAATAGACAATAGAGCATCTAGCAATGAACAATAAACAGTGAATGCTAGAACAAATGTATCTGAATAAAGATAAAACATCTAGCTATGTGTTTGAAATATTAGTTTATTATGTGATCGGCTTGGGACTGGATCAGGCTGGTTATATATGATTAGCTATGATTCTTGAGGGTCAGGCTAATCATATATAACAGCTATGAGGCATGATGATGGTCAGGCCGCACCCGACGTGAGATGTGGGATGAGCTATGATGCATGATAGTTTGGATATGATCACATAATCTACTAATAGTTCCCCATCCCCCAGCTAGCACGATGGATTCCAATTACGACTCCTCATGATGGAGATCTAGGGTGCTAACCCGTGTATCCATAGTGTCGGAATCAAGTATGTAATACACTACAATTTATAGAAGTAATCAACCATGAAAACTGTCAGAGAATGTACTCGCCTGTGGTCCTGAGCAAAGTGTGAGGATCGATGTCCAAAGTGGGATCACAATGACCTATATATAAGATATCAATGTTAAATGGTGTTTGAAATGATAAAGGTGATTAGCTAATTTGAAATGGGGTGTTAGGCCATTTCTAGGTCTAAACTAGGTGTTACTAAGTCAACTCTAGGTTTTTGGTCAAAACTAGTTAATACCTTGCTTCTAGGTTCATACTAGCTATTGTTAACTAATACTAGTTGAATACACTATATTATATGTTCTATACTTACTAATATTAGATTATATTTAGTAATACTACTAATACTAGCTAATATTCATTATACTAGGTATTATCATTATATATAACTCATATAGTGTGGTATATTGGTATCTTGCTGAAACTAGTTACTATTTCTTATACTATATGCTATCAGTATGTAAATAACTTACATATATATACTGAGTATATATCTTAACTGACACCAAGGTAAAACCAATCCTGAGTTATCCCATACTAACACCCTTAGCATTTACCCAATTTGACTGATACCTACTACTTAACTGACACTATAGTCCAACCCAATATCCCAAACCACCTTACCTTACTGATACTCTAGGATAGACACAACATACACTACATTTCACACAGTGAACTCACTGGTTCCTCACTACACATCTCCTAATGTCTGACACAGAACACTATTTCCACACAGTCCTCACAATCACTCACAGGCACCCTAAAACACACACAGACACAGCCATGACCTATACTGAGAACACATCCTATATCCTAAACACAGACACTTAGACACTGCACTATCAAATCCTATTGATACATAACCCTAGCTGCTACCAACTGCTCCTACAAATCAAATCCAAAACCCCAATTACTGATGCTGAACATAAGTATGGATCAAATCTGCACATTAACACTTAAGTATCTAATACACAGGTACACATAAACTGAAACAAGACACTGCTACCCTGAACTCAGTCTCTCACACATACAGAAATACACCTAGACATTCACACACAATTTACTGGTACTGCTACACACAGAATTAGCTAGGTTCACACAGTCACACCCAAGTTCACAGTTCTAAAACACACACACACTTTCTCAAAACTGAGACTAGCACATATAATTTCACATATGCAGGTATCTCAAATAATTCTACAAAAGTACCTTGCAAATAGAGCATCAGGCCAAGTATCAGGGCTAATGAGAGTATCAGTAACAAAGGGTATCAATATCACATTGATACTGAAATTCACAACAGAACTTCCCACTGCTACTCAAGAATACACACTATACATACTCTACACAACAATATCTCACATGTTCTCTAGTCTTAAGGGAACTAGGATACACACAAACACAGTTCTGACTGATACATAGACACACAGCCATATTCACACAGATATCGATACACACAGTTCACATAGGTTCCTACAATCAAACCAACTAAAACCTGTTTTCCCCCAACTCCTTAACTGATACTTGACTGCTCATAATGAAATTTCTGCTCACACAGCACACTGCTCCCTCTCCAACTCTCTCTCAAATACACACAGGTTCTACCTCACCAAATACACAATCTACACACAATGTTCAACTACCCGACTATGCACAGGAGTCTCAAATACACTGTGCTCAGAATTTACCCAACTCGACTGCTCTCTCCCTCATCTACACACACAGAATTACCCTAATGCACAGTAAGCCCCAAGCACACAGAAATCACAGCAAACACTGCACTAAACTCTGAACCAAACCCGACTGAACGCAGTGCCTTCCCCCAATACACATACCCGATCGTACAGTGAACCCTTCATAGTTTTTCCCCTCTTCTAACCACCCACACACATCTACAACCATAGATATAGATAGAAACACACATCAAATTTATAAACATATGTATAAATATATATATACATCATACATCATTCCTCACATTAGATTATATTAGAGTAGAATAGATAGGTTCATCCCTTTTTGGCATTTCATCAAACACATGCAGGGCAGAAAACAAATATACATACAACCCATGAATCCTCAACCCAAAACCCTAAAAACCCGAGTTCAACCTACCCATATGAGATGGAATCAATCTACCTATGAATACCTAGGGTTAGGGTTTCTGATAATTGGGGAAAACAATATTGGGGACACTTAAACCTAATCAAAACCCTAAAATCAAACTCTAAACAATAGGGTGGGTTCCTAATGGCCATTAACATCTGAAAACAGGAATTTAATGAAGAAAAGTAGGGTTTTTACCTGCAGGGATGGTTTCTTCAATGAGGTTCTTCTTTCTCCAGGCTTCCTGACCCACGTTCCTTGCTTCCCTTGCTTTGGAGGAGAAGAAAATGGAACCTAGGGCTAGATTTCGAATTCTAGAGTGGGGAATTGGTTTTCTCTTGATGGAGGCTAGGGTTTCTCTTTTCTACATGAAGGATGGCTTTGTGAGAAGCTTCCTTTTTATATTAAACCTAGTTTTAGGGTTTCCATGCATAGTTTTAGGTTAAACCCCCCTGTCCCTCTCATGTAGAACCGAATAAACTTAGGTTAAGTCAGTCTAGGGTTTTGAGGGTTCACCCTAAATTTGTATTCTAGGGTTTCACTAGAACTGGGTTTAAAATTAGGGTTGACTCACTAGGGTCTGTCCTAATGAGTTCTAGGGTTAGACCTAAAACTAAACATTACTAATAATATATAATTAGTTTATAAAACTCAACAGATTAATTAAATTCATAATTATTTAAAATAGTTAAATTACACAAACGCCCTTATATGGAAAAGTGGTAGTGACATTCGGGCCTGAGCAAACATGCCTGCTTATGTTCCTTAGAAACGCATGCTTGTCTGCTTGTAATGTAGCCATATTTTCATCCAAACCCCGGAAGACTACTACGTAGTCGTTCCGTGCCTGAACGAACCTGCAAGTATCCGGGACCGTTAGGTCACCAAGGCAGCCCCGAACCAGGGGAATGCATCAAGACAAGTTATTGTACAGAACCAAGATTCAAGTATCCCGTATACTCGTGTACTCGTGTTCCCGTGCACTCGTGTTCTCGTGTTCTAGTGCACGCGTGTTCTCGTGTATCTCGTGTAATCGTGTTGCCTGAGATTGGTCTAATAAATCGTGTTGCTTGAGATTGGTTAAATCATGTTGCCTGAGATTGGTTAAATCGTGTTGCCTGAGATTGGTTAAATCGTGTTGCCTGAGATTGGTAAACCCTGACTTGCAAGTCGCGGACTAGTTCCACGGACGGTCACCGGGGCACTGGGGCCGATCCGGTCCGGATGGAGCTCGTGTGTAGTCTCGTGTGCAGGGAGGATAGCTTGCAACGCATCATGTTCGTGTGCCTCGTGTACACGCGTAGCATGCTATCCTTGTCCTCGACTACGTCCATAATGGCTTTGTCAGCGACCGTGTTCATATAGATAAGTCATCCTCGCTTAGCGGCTATCCGCGTGCGAGTCACTGCATCGCATCAAGAACAACTAAACACCTGAACGATCATGTTAAAACGACCCTCCTGTTTGCATATGCTATGCCTCCTGAATGTTATACTTGCCCGTGCTTGAATTAACATGTTTGCCTCAATGTTTGCCTTGGACAGGGAAGGAGATGGTAAGTTGGTAAGTCTCGCCGTGTTTCCTCTCATGTTGCACGGCGCACTGCCCGACACGTTAGGCTATTCAATGCTTGCATGAAACTGATCCTAAGGCAACTAGAAAGACAACTTAATAGTTGTGCACGGAACCTGTATTACGTGTTTGGATTTGTCGAGCGGGCGAGTAGCTTCCCCACCAGTGCATTCAATGTACTGATAATCCACCAGTTTGCTTGCAGGGTGCGGGAGAACCTCGTTCGGTACGGATGCCTCTTTCGTGCGTGCTAAGGCCAGGAGTTCCCTCTGAAGCCTTGCAATGGTGCGTCCGGGACTGAAGCACATATACAAGACATAATGTTGGAGCGCCGCCTGAACCATCGCCTGTACATTCATTCCACAGTTGTAGCCACTTGGCACGCTTTTACTGTTTCAGAGAGAGAGGCTTGAGCGACTTGTAATCTCGGTTATACGCCGCCTGTAACACTTGTTCATATCAATAAAAGAGCTTGCTTCTTCAACTTGTGTTTCAATGCTTCCGCTATAATTGTCGACTCAGTGAACCTGTTACCGATCGCCTCTGCCTTCATAACTCCACTGCACTCAGACAATCTGTTCGACTCTGTGGCTTAGAACTCTTGCTGCCAGCCAATGAACCATGGCCTTGCACGGGCATGGATCACGCTCGTGCGGCATCACGCCCGGATGGGTTAAGCGATCGTTCTGCGGGAGCGCTGGCGAGGGTGATTCCCGCATAGCGGGAACGGCCGATTGCCTGCGGGAGATCGGGGCGTAACATGTTGGTATCAGAGCCTGGCTTCTACGCCTTTGGCCTTTAATTCAATATCTCTGTTTCGAAAGCTCGTTCGTGGGTTATGTGCATGCTCTCTCTCAATGCCTCGATGGGATGTTCCAACAATAAGTCTAAATACTTTCAAAATGCGTTTTGAATGATATGCTTGCTTGTCTGGTTGTATACTGCGAGTGGACTTTGTGCCAACCTGTGCGAACCCTTGAGAGTATCGCTAGTAGCTTGTCCGATTTTCACTAACTCTAAGTTTGGTTGAATGCATCTATTCGAGGGACGCCTTGAACTAATGCACCATCCAAGACTTAAGAAAAGGTAAAACTCGAGTGCTAAGACTTCGCTATCACTGAGCTGGTTGACGTGTTCACGCTAGAGGGTACCTTCGAAAGTGCGCACGATCCAGTCTAAGCGATATGCTGATTTCGAAGCTTGTGCAAGTGAATATCCAAATGAACAAGTACAACGACTTGTCTAGGATTGCCTCAACCCTAGATTACTGCTTGTCCTTAGTAAGTCTCGAGGACGAGACTTTTTCTAATTTGGGTAGGATGTAACACCCCGTTCCGCTCTAGCGGACTGCCGTCTCAAACGGCAATCGTGCAGCTGTCCCGACCCGCTTTGCCTCAAAGGAGAAGCAAAGGATATCCAGACTTGCCCCTACAGGAATCCGGCTTAGACTTTCAGAGGCTCGCTCAGACGTATCGCTCTACCGAGGCGAATCATCGCTAAGGTGGGTGGCTACGGTAAACTTGTCTTTGCTTAGCCAGCACACATAAAATCTGGAATCATATATACTAGTCGCTAGGTGAATCACCCCCTGCATGCTAATAAATCCAATGCACCTAGCTAAGGGAATAATCCCAACTCATATTGCTTGCTAGAACATGGAAATTGAAATACTGCTTATATTCAGACCCTCGCATGCTAAGTCCCCTAACGGTTTCAACTCTCGGCTACCTTCGGACCCGAGCAAACGTGCCTGCTTATGTTCCTTAGAAATGCATGCTTGTCTGCTTGTAATGTTGCCATGTTTTCATCCAAACCCCGGAAGACTACTATGTAGTCGTTCCGTGCCTGAACGAACCTACAAGTATCCGGGACCGTTAGGTCACCAAGGCAGCCCCGAACCAGGGGAATGCATCAAGACAAGTTATTATACAGAACCAAGATTCAAGTATCCCGTATACTCATGTACTCGTGCTCCCGTGCACTCGTGTTCTAGTGCACGCGTGTTCTCGTGTATCTCGTGTAATTGTGTTGCCTGAGATTGGTCTAATAAATCGTGTTGGCTGAGATTGGTTAAATCGTGTTGCCTGAGATTGGTTAAATCGTGTTGCCTGAGATTGGTTAAATTTTGTTGCCTGAGATTGGTAAACCCTGACTTGCATGTCGCGGACTAGTTCCACGGACGGTCACCGGGGCACTGGGGCCGATCCGGTCCGGATGGAGCTCGTGTGTAGTCTCGTGTGCAGGGAGGATAGTTTACAATGCATCGTGTTCGTATGCCTCGTGTACACGCGTAGCATGCTATCCTTGTCCTTGACTACGTCCATAATGGCTTTGCCAGTGACCGTGTTCATATAGATAAGTCATCCTCGCTTAGCGGCTATCCGCGTGCGAGTCACTGCATCGCATCAAGAATAACTAAACACCTGAACGATCATGTTAAAACGACCCTCCTGTTTGCATATGCTATGCCTCCTGAATGTTATACTTGCCCGTGCTTGAATTAACATGTTTGCCTCAATGTTTGCCTTGGACAGGGAAGGAGATGGTAAGTTGGTAAGTCTCGCCGTGTTTCCTCTCATGTTGCACGGCGCACTGCCCGACACGTTAGGCTATTCAATGCTTGCATGAAACTGATCCTAAGGCAACTAGAAAGACAACTTAATAGTTGTGCACGGAACCTGTATTACGTGTTTGGATTTGTCGAGCGGGCGAGTAGCTTCCCCACCAGTGTATTCAATGTACTGATAATCCACCAGTTTGCTTGCAGGGTGCGGGAGAACCTCGTTCGGTGCGGATGCCTCCTTCGTGCGTGCTAAGGCCAGGAGTTTCCTCTGAAGCCTTGCAACGGTGCGTCCGGGACTGAAGCACATATACAAGACATAATGTTGGAGCGCCGCCTGAACCATCGCCTGTACATTCATTCCACAGTTGTAGCCACTTGGCACGCTTTTACTGTTTCAGAGAGAGAGGCTTGAGCGACTTGTAATCTCGGCTATACGCCGCCTGTAACACTTGTTCATATCAATAAAAGAGCTTGCTTCTTCAACTTGTGTTTCAATGCTTCCGCTATAATTGTCGACTCAGTGAACCTGTTACCGATCGCCTATGCGTTCATAACTCCGCTGCACTCGGACAATCTGTGCGACTCTGTGGCTTAGAACTCTTGCCGCCAGCCAATGAACCATGGCCTTGCACGGGCGTGGATCACGCTCGTGCGGCATCACGCCCGGATGGGTTAAGCGATCGTTCTACAGGAGCGTTGGCGAGGGTGATTCCCGCCTAGCGGGAACGGCCGATTGCCTGCGGGAGATCGGGGCATGACAGGAAAAATGAGGTCAACTGAAGACACAACAAGGACTAGCAAGGATACAGCCAGGACCAGCAAGGACACAACAAGGAGGGCCTATCAGACGTCATTTGGCACAGCAACAGCAGCATCAACACAGAGCAGGACCGTACCAGATTTCGGAGAAACTCTACTATAATTATTGTGGGAAATACGTGCACATTTTGAGAGACTGTCGGACTCATTTGGGATAATGTATGAGGTATAGTTCCGGACAGCATATGGTGAGAGACTATCCAATACAGCAGACAATGACACTTCTCCTGTCAATACAGAGGCTAGCGCTTCCAGCACCGAAGCCAGTTCAATAGATGACTAGACCATGAGCACCTCGACCCCCAGCAGCAGAAGGATTTCAGAGAGGACCAATGCTACCTACTCAGGAGGATCAGTACACGAGGGCCAGTCATGGATTACCACAGAGGAACGGACAAGCTTTTGTACTAGAAGTGAATGACATGGAATATAAGGTTGATGTCATAGCAGGTATTACTCTTGCTTTTACTTTTTCTGTTATGACATTATTTGATACGAGAGCCACCCACTTGTTAATATCTTCTAGTTTTATTCCCAAACACAATATTGCCACTACACCTTTGCCTAGTTGTGTTATAATTCTCACCGGAGGAGGAGTTGTACATGTTAGTCGAATTTGTAGATCGTGTCCTATAGTAATTCGTGACAGAGAGATGAACACCCGACTCTTAGTCCTTTCTATGCCGACTTTTGATATTCTGCTTGGAATGGACTAGCTAAGCAAGTACCATGCTTTCTTCGATTATTTTAGAGAAAGCATTCTTTTTAAGGTACCAGGCCAGCCTGAACTTGAGTTTGCACGAGGATCCACAAAAGCCCTTGATGGTGTACAGCTTACAATAGACGATGTTATTTATCACCCCATTATTTTAGAGTTTCAAGACATTTTTCTAGAGGAATTGCCAGGCCTACCCCCAGATAGAGACGTAGAATTTTTGATTGAATTGACACCATGAGTAGCACCCATAGTGTCGCATGTTTATAGATTAGCGAAGAAGGAGATGGATGAGCTGAAGGCACAGTTGAAAAAATTAGAAGAGAAATATTTTATTTGACCAAGTGCATCACCCTAGAAAATACCAGTATTGTTTGTACCAAAGAAGGATGGGTCAGTGCGTATGTGCCTTGACTACAGAGCCTTAAATGTAGTAACCGTGAAGAATAAATATCCATTGCCACACATTGATGACTTATTTGATCAGCTTAGTGGATCCAAGGTGTTCTCGAAGATAGACTTGAGATCAAGATATTACCAGGCGAAGGTACGAAAGCAGGATATCTCGAAGACCACATTTAGGACAAGATATGGATACTACGAGTTTTTGGTCATGCCATTTGGGTTGACCAATGCTCCAGCTATCTTTATGAACTTAATGAGTCGAGTATTCCATCAGTATTTGGACCAGTTTATGGTCGTCTTCATAGATGACATACTTGTCTATTCGAAGAGCCACGAGAAGCACGAGAAGCACCTGCGGATTATTCTAGAGACCTTAAGGAGAGAGTAGTTATATGCAAAGCTCAGTAAATGCAAGTTTTTCTTGGATAGAGTTTCCTTTCTTGGGCATGTCGTTATGGGAGATAGTATTTCTGTTGATCCAGAGAAAATCTTGGCAGTTGAGACATGGCCCGTTCCTAAATCAGCATCGGAGGTGAGAAATTTTCTTGGACTTGCGGGATATTACCAACGGTTCATGGAAAACTTTTCAAGAACAGCAGCACCTATGACTCAGTTGATGTGCAAGGATCAAGAGTTCATATGGACTGACGAGTATCAAGCCACTTTTGAGGAGTTGAAGAAGCGACTGACTACAGCACCAGTTTTGACTATTCCATCAGGATCAGCAGGTTATATGATTTACAGTGATGCATCAGTAAAAGGCTTGGGATGCGTGTTGATGCAGCATGACGAGGTGATTGTATATGCATCTAGACAATTACGAGTGCATGAGAAGAATTATCCAACTTATGACTTGGAACTTGTAGCCGTTGTATTTGCTCTGAAGCTATGGAGATATTACTTATATGGGGAACGAGTGGAGATCTATACAGACCATAAAAGCCTTAAGTACGTCTTCACGCAAAAGGAGTTAAATATGAGACAATGTCGATGGCTTGAGTTGATGAAGGATTTTGAGATCGAGCTACATTATCACCCAGGCAAGGCTAATATTGTAGTTGACGCGCTAAGCCAGAAACCAGCAGCTTACTTCTTGACAACACAGATTAAATTATTGGAGGACTTACAAGAACTTGGCATAGAAGTGATATTACCCGGAGCAGATGGGATATTAGCCAACTTGCAAGTACAGTCATTACTAGTAGAGAGGATCAAGGCAGCTTTGCCTACGGACGCCAGATTCAGGAGATTGAAAGAAAGGACAAAGGTCGGAGAGCAGACAAGATTGTGTATTCATGATGACAGGATATTACGATATGGTAATCGTCTATATGTTCCCAATGGAGAGATTCGACAGGAGCTGATGGCAGAAGCTCATAGTTTGATATATTCTATTCATCCTGGAGGCACTAAGATGTACCGTGACTTACGACAGCACTTTTGGTAGCATGGGATGAAGAGAGAGATAGCTCATTTTGTCGCCAAATATCTAGTATGTCAGCAGGTAAAGGCGGAGCATCAGAGAACAGCAGGGTTATTGCAACCACTTCCGATTCCAGAGTGAAGTGGGAACACATCACTATGGACTTCGTCACAGATTTTCCCAAGAGTCCAAGTAGGAGAGATACAGTATGGATAATAGTGGATTGACTTACCAAGTCAGCCCATTTCTTGCCTTTTAGAGTTGGCCAGTCTACAGAAGCTTTGGCTGACTTATACATGAGGCAAATCATGAGATTGCACGGCATACCGGTCAGCATTGTGTCAGACAGGGATTCGCATTTTATATCACACTTTTGGAGAAGCATGCAAGAGAGTCTTGGGACTCGTCTGAAGTTAAGTATATCTTATCACCCGCAGACAAATGGGCAGTCCGAACGTACTTTCAGACACTGGAGGATATATTGAGGGCTTGTATGTTAGACTTTGGAGGATCATGAAAGGACCACCTACATCTTGTGGAGTTTTCTTACAACAATAGCTATCAAGTGAGTATCCAGAAGGCTCCGTTTGAAGCGTTGTATAGAAGAAAGTGTAGGTCTTTCGTGTGTTGGAGTGACGTAGGAGAACATCAGATTCTGGGACCATAGTTGGTAGTCAACACTGTTGAGATAGTGAAGAAGATACAAGGGCACTTGCGAGCAGCGCAAGACAGGCAGAAGCAGTGGGCAGACCTTCATCGTCGTCCCTTGGAGTTTAAAGAGGGCGATCATATTTTCTTGAGGATATCACCTACTAGAGGCACCATTCAATTCGAAGGGTGTGGCAAGTTGAGCCCAAGGTATATTGGATCATTTGACGTACTAGAGAGAGTGGAAGAAGTGGCGTATCGACTTGCACTACCACCTTCACTTGAGGGAGTACATGATGTATTTCATATATCATAACTCAAGCGATATGTGGCAGATAGCAGTCATGTTCTCAACCATTCTGAGATCACCATTGGGCCGAGCTTGTCATATCAAGAGCAACCCGTGAAAATCCTTGATCATCGAGAGAAAGTATTGAGGAACCAGTCGATTCCCTTGGTTCGTGTGGCATGGAAGCATGACGCGCCAGGAGAATAAACTTGGGAGCGCGATGCCGACATGCACAAACATTTTTCGTATCTATTCGTAGACCAAGGTATGAATTTATTTTGTTCATTTATACCTTATACCACCCTTGACTTTCTATCGTGGCTTAGTTTTAATTTCGAGTATGAAATTTTTGTAAGTTGCATAGAATGTAAAACCCCTAATTTTAAATATCGTATAAATTATTTAATTAAATTATTTAATTGAATTAAAGTATTTCATAGTATATTAGAAATCTAGAATTTATTGGATTTAATTACTAGGTAATTATTCATCTAGAAATTATTGAGCAAACCATTATTTTACCTTATTTTATTTTATGTAGGAGACCTTGTGGACGGTTGAAAGATTATTTTTATGCACAAATATAAATTTCTAAAATTATATATATACATATATATATATATATATATATATATATATATATATATATATATATATATATATATATATATATATATATATAAGTAATTGTTTTATAAAAAGAATAAAGAATGAAAAGACTAAATAAAAAAGAAAGAAAGAAAAAGGAAAAGAAATTAAAGCAAATAAACCTAAACACTAAGCTCTTTCCTAAACTCTAACCCATTTTCTAAGCCCAGTAGCTAACCCCTTAGCACCCGCTGAAGCCTAAGGCTTCTAAGAAGCAGCAACCACACGAGTAAAGCCCCCCCTTCGGTTCTTCTCTCCATATATATATATATATATATATATATATATATATATATATATATATATATATATATATATATATTATAAACCCTAACCCTAAACCCTTACTCAAATCTCCATGACCCCAACCATGAGATGCCGCCGACCTCGATCTACCGCCGCCGCCGGAGCAGCCGACCGCCGCTCGCGCTGCGTCTGCCACCCGCGAGCACCCACAGAAATTGCAGCAGCGTACCCCTGTTCACGCATAGATTTTTGCTCCGTCGCTCGACCAAATTTGACTCCGTCTTCACCGATATGTTCATGACCTATCCCTCTTCCAACTCTGTGTATTAGTTTTTTTCGATCAGAACGTAACCCTAGGTAAAAATCGAGACTAAGTTGGAGAAAAAACTACAACTTTTAATTTCAAAAAAATTGCTACAACCACCCCTGTTTAAGGACTCGTATCTCCCACCACAGAGATCCAAACTTAGATTTTTTTTGTTATGTGAAGACCATGTAACCAAGATTATTTTTTGTCAATTATATTATTTTATTTGGTGTTATATGAAGAATTAAGCTGGGTTAAAAATTACTAAAAACCTATTTTTGAACATTCAAAATTTGTGATACGGAGCGCCCCCCGCTAAACGGGACAGCACCATCGCGTACCAATTTTACCGAAAGGCGCGTATGGTATGTCCAGATGTGTGGGCTTTCGCAGAAACTGATTCGGACGCGTGTGCGCGTCGGAATCAACCCGATCCGCGAAAAGTCTCTATATCACAATTTTTGTAAAATATCGCACCATTTATTGTACGCTCGTCAGAATACGATAAAACTTGCACCATTGGACTCGTGGTATCGTGCTGGTCCTGTAACCCAATTTTTACGCAATTCTAAAACAATTGACCAAGCCGCCTATTTGTGGGTCTCACGGTTGACTTTTTTGGCAAAATTGTGTTCGGCTCACCGGAATCCAAAATTGGATATACCATTGAGTTCGTACTGACGTTTAAAATTTATTTGACCTATAATTTTTCCTATTTAGAGACCTTTACCCCTGGCACACTTTTCGGTACAAAGTGGACCATATGTGGACCCTACTTTGACCCAAAATTACCATTTTGCCCCTGTATCCAAATTGAACAAAAGGTAGTATTTTCTAGCTATCTCGCTGATTTTAAAAATATTGGTGATATTTATTTCAGCATCTGGAGATATTTATTCAGAGGCCTTAGTTTCTGATCCCGTATCATTGACATCTGTACGTTTACACTATACAGATTGCTTGCCAGGCAAGTATACCTTTCTATTGTATTGTGATTACATTCCATATGATGTATGCATATTTTATTTCTGTTATTTAATTTATATATTTTAAACTGCTATATAAACTGCACGTCCAAGAAAACTTGGGTGCTACAACGGTGACGTCGTATTCTATTTTTATTATGTATATGCATATGGATCTACTCTATGAGACCACCCCATTATCATGAGGTATTATTATGTTTCATTGGCTATGACACTGTTATTACACGGGTATGAGTCTCATATAGGACACGGACTTGCGTATTCGGCTGGCCACTGGTACGTATAGGTCGTGCGACAGACAGGGATAACTGCCAATAAAAACTTTGCATGCTAGTAGACCTGACAGTTATTTAGAGGTATCATCGTGTCATGGATGTGACATTCTTAGAGCATAGGGTGGAAATAATAACAAGTAAGACATTTGGGCTCCTTTGCACTTTTCTTGTGTAACCCGTATGCTCCGTCGGAAATGCGCGGTCATGATGACCACTATATATTATATATTATCAGGCGGCCTTTGAGGTTCAAAAGATGTCATGCTTTGTAGGCCCCTGAATCTACAAGAGAATTATGCCAATCCCATTTTGGCCAGATAGCCCACTTGTTGGAAAGTTGTTCTCAAACTGCATTCTCTTAGACGGTTAGGCGACCCCATTGGATATTTATTTTTTAGTACTTTATTGGCATGTTATTATGTATCTTGTTACGTCCCTCTGAGAACTTGGTACCATTCCAGATTTAGATGGGTAGGAGTATCCACAGGAGTACGGACCCGGACCTGACGCATCTTATCAGACTGAGGAGGTCTTATCTTCAGAGTATCTTTGATTCATCGTAGCTGATGGATACTCTAGTTGTTATTTCTTTTTGGACATTTATCTTATATTAGAGTTAATCTCTCCTCTTTTTTAGTAGTTTTAGTATAGTCGATTTGCAGTAGATTTGTTTCCATCTGACTATCATACTTTGATACTTCATCTTTTAGATTCAGTTATTTATTTCTATTTATTTCTTTATTTGTGTTGTAGATGAGATATAGATTGCGTGTGACTTGTGACAGTATATTATCACTGGTGGATTTGATATTCATGTACAGCATACGTGTGTGTATGATTTCCATATATTGGAATTTGTATACATACAGCTAGCGTGTTATGTATTCCTAGTCCTACATATTTTGGGACTAGGGCGTGACACAATCGCAAGAGTATTTGTAGATGTATTTTACTAATTCAGGTATGAATGAAAGACCTAAATTAGTTAGATTTGAATACAAATTTTTTTTGTATTAATGTCATATTTTTGTTTTATAGTTCTGGTCCGACAAGCACTTCTATATTGGTAGGCCTGTTACTAGCATTCTCAGTGATGTTGGAGTCTTTTCGGTTGCTATGCGATGGCCCATAGATGTAGTAGATTATCAACAATACCAATACGGAAGTGTATCACTTTATCGTACCCAATTTGATAAACTACAGTATCATGAGGTAATTATTTAAATATCTGATAAATATCTTTAAATTATTATAGTTTTGATCGTAGATAAATATCACATCTATTTGATACAATATCATTAAATAGGTTATCTGGTTACCTTACACATATGAAGATGATGCTCCAAAAATTAAGAGGACATCATATTCGTTTACTTTACACAGATCTTATATTATATATGATCGGTTCACCATATACCATCCGGCAGACCGTGTTCTTTGATAATTCGGGATGAGTTAAATAATTTCCGATGATCCACCGACTATCGGTTATGAGGCATCAAATGCAATACAACGAATCATTGGTCTCATTGTTGATTGGAATAATTGGTTCAAGAATTATAGTGTGAGAAATATATCTTCCGAACTAAGATCTGCGGAGGAATGTAAGTTCTAAGTTACTCATTATTCGTATTGATTTAGTGTAAATAGTTTGCTAAAATTTTATTTATATTATGCAGACATTGGTAACCTGGACTATAGGCAATGGTGGGGATGCCCTCTTATGAGCAATCGAGTATACCAATATGAGGAGCAAATATTCAAGAGTAGATCCGTAGATGATTCTAGCGTGCTTTTGTCGATGACATTCATAATTTGGTATGACTTTATTACACTTTAAAAATTATATATACATAGATATGATAAAAAAATTAATTTACATCTTTTATATTTCTGAGTGGTGTATACCAACAATATTTGCAATAACCTGAGATAAACGTTTTCCCACAAAGTCATTTTTTTATGGAGGAACTTGTGACTCGTATTAATCACCTGGGTATTGGGCGGGAACCTGAAATGCCTCCAGTACAATCACGTCTTCTACCAGACTATTCGACCGGCTTTGTACGACAGAGACACTCTTATCGTCGTAGGAGGGATGGAGCAGAGGAAACTATTCACCAGTATGCTGGAGGGAGTTCGCGTCACCAGTATGTTGGAGATATTTTTTAATACTATGCTGGAGCTGGCCCTAGTGACCAGTATGCTGGAGCGGGCCCTAGTGACCAGTATGCTGGAGCGGGCCCTAGTCACGAGACTGTTGGAGATGAAAGCTACCAGTTATTCACACAATTTTTTTTGACTCCATCAGCACCGCTGTCTACCCAAACTCAGCAAGACGAGGAGGAGGATGAGTAGATGATTTGTAACAATGTTTGATTGTAATATTTGTATGATTTATAACAATGTTTGATTGTAATGTTTGTCAACTTTCATTATCAGACTCACTATTACAATATTTTTAAGTTTGTATTGAATAATTTTATTTTACTCTCTCGGTTGACTAGTACATCTTCTTCGGTTGTGTTCCATCGTACCACAATTACTGCAATAAAGATCTCTCGTCGATGAATCCCGGGGTTTAATGCGGTTCTTCATTGGTCTTCTGACTTTGCGTCTTACATCAAGTACTCCAATTTCTTCTCTAACTAAAGGAGCTTAGATCTTGTAGGAAACTGAAATTGGCTTCATTTTTGGTGCGTATACACTTCTCAAGATCTCTGTTGAAAATACTGCAGGATAAAAGCTATGAATACTAATATTACAATATCTACAAATAAAACATGCATGTATACATGGTATATAAGTATGGTACCATTTAAAACATGTACAAGATCTGTCGGTTATATTAACAATATAGGTTCTACTTGTTGCATGGTCTATTATTTCAAACTTATAACTATCAATAACTAATATTTCTAGGTGATTCTTCTCTTTGATAATACAAGCTATAGTCTTTAATATTTTTGGACAATAATCTGTGTCTATATTTTCAGCATTCTTTCTACGATTGCCATGAAGTGTAATAATCTTGGCTCTAATACCATCGAGAAGTATTGTTATTGGCTTATCTCGTAATTTCTTAATCCAGCTATTGAAACATTAAGCAAGATTAAAAGTGTTAATATCTAATCTAGGACAAGTAGCATACACTGTTATCTAATGTTTAAATCGACGACTTTCATCGTTTACACCAATAAGCCAATCGTACAATATTATGTTCTCGGCTTTAATTATAACAAACATACTCTCTGCATCTATTTCATTATATGATCTAGCAAGCGAGTCTAACAAGTGTTGAAATACTGGTTCTTTCGTAACTTTTTTTATGTTTTGTTTAAAATGCTGAATACAAAAAAAGAGTAGATGCAGGAAAAATAGCACGAAGAATATTTATTAATCCTTTTTGCTTATCAGATATAAATAAAATTGTACTCTAATTATTTAAACAACTTTCAAAAAATATTTTAAGTGAGTTTAAAAACCAAGACCAAAAATTACTATTCTCACCTTCAGCAACAACATAAGCTATATGATATAATTGATAGTTAGGATCGTGAACACAAGCAATAAATAAGATACCTTGATATTTAGACGAAAGAAATGTAGCATCAGTACTAATAACCGGTAAACAACCCCTTAAAAATCCGTCAATACATGACTTAAAACAAATAAAAATTTGTTGAAAGCTATTATTTTTGGCAGTTTTAATAAAATATGTACTACTTGAATTTGTCTCCATAATTCTATAACAATACTCCTCAAGACTAGCGTATGCCTCATCATAACTACCATTAATTTCAGCTAATGCTGTCTCTCGGGTTCTCCGGACTTTGGAATAACTAACTTGTATACGGTGTTCCCTATATATAATTTTAACAATTTGTGATAGACTATATGACTGGTTATCTCTAATAATGTCAAATATTATGCTCTTAATCCATGCAGCGATAGTTAGTCGATGACATCCTGTAATAAGTCTCCCTAAACAAGAATGACGATTTTCTAATGTACTAACTTTAACTATATCGGCATTTTCAATGGATTTGACATATACTCTCCAATTATAATTCAGTTGATCACAACTATATATAATTCCACGAGCATTATTCATAATACTAGCTGAACAACTAAAATTATATTTAATTGTTAAATTACTTATAAAGCTTCTAAAGTGAGAACGGCTATAAAATGATTGTCCCTTAAATACTTCATCAATGATAGCTTTTACAACATCATCACTATTTCCATCGTCCTAGAAAGATTGCTGGCGGGCTCTCCCTCCAACACTCACTCGCCAACTAAGTTGGCGGGCTCTGCCTCCAACACATCTAGCTCTTTGGCTAGCCCTTTGATCCCCCGCCAACCCTCCAACTAAGTTGGCGAGTTTTTTTCCTAACTGCCATTTGTCAAAACTTCTCCCTTTTTTCGCAATTATCCAAAAATTTATTACTTTATTTGAAAAAATTCATAAAATTAATTAAAGTCAAATTTAGAGGTCAAAATATCATTTTTTTAACATTCTAAAATTTTGAGACATCCTTTAAACGGTAAAACTGTTTATCCATAATACTTTTAGTTTACTGTATCTCGTTTTGATGGTAGATGGTAGACGATATTTTTTACGATAAAGAATTATATTTTTTCTAATTTTTTTACGAATTTTCTTACCTATTGTTTAAATTTTTGGATGTTAAATTTTATTTTTTCTAATTTATTACTACAACAAATTTTTGTAAAAAAAACTAAACAAAATAAAACTAAATAGGTTTATGGATAAAAGGTTTCACCGTTTAACGGATGTCTCAAAATTTTAGAATGGTAAAAAAAAATGATATTTTGACCTCCGAATTTGACTTTAATTAATTTTATTTATTTTTGAATTTATTTCGGTATTTTCATGTTAACTAGTAAAAAAAAAATAGTTTGGTTTAAAGGGCTAGTTCTTTTTAAATAAGGATTAGTTTAAAAAATAATAATAAATAGAATGAGAGACCAGGGAGAGAGAGAGGAGGGGGATAGAGGAGAGGAGAGGAGAGGAGAGGAGAGAGTGACAGAAACAGAGAGAGGGGGAGGAGAGTGAGAGGAAGGTGAGAGAGAGAGAGAGAGAGAGAGAGGAAAGAGAGTGAAGTGAGAGAGAGAGAGAGAGAGAGAGAGAGAGAGAGGAAAAAATAAATTAAAATATAGAAACCGTCAATTGGAAGGATATTTTTCATGGAGAAAACGTCCTTTCGTTTTCTATATTAAAATTATCTTTTTTACTCTCTCTCTCTCTCTCTCTCTCTCTCTCACTTCACTCTCTTTCCTCTCATTCTCCTCCCCCTCTCTCTAACTCGCCCTCCTCTCACTCTCCTCCCCCTCTCTCTCTCACTCGCCCTCCTCTCACTCTCCTCCTTCTCTCTTTGTCACTCTCTCCTCTCCTCTTCTATGCCCCTCTCTCTCTCTCTCTCTCTTCCTGGTCTCTCATTCTATTTTTTTATAATAAAATATATATTAAAATATAGAAAAGAGAGTGAAGTGAGGGAGAGAGAGAATAGTAAAAAATATAGAAAATTGAGTGAGAGAGAGAGAGAGAGGAAAGAGAGTCTAGTGAGAGAGAGAGAGAGAGTGAGAGAGAGGAGAGTAAAAAATATATATTAAAATATAGAAAATTAACGTAGAATGAGAGAGGGTAATGGAGTTAAATGTAAAGTTTAAAAACATCGATCCGAAGGACGTTTTATATATTTTTAAATTTTTTAAATATAAAACATTCTTTGGATAGGAGTTCTGATACTTTTTTCGTAAAATTTAAAACTTCGATGCTTTTCTTGGAATTTAGTAAAATATTGATGCTCTGGGTGAAAATTTTCGTACAAAATATTGTACTTTGGAAAAGCATGAGGTACTAGAAGAATAAACAATATTTTAAAAAAAATTGTAGATAATTATTACATAAAATTATATTTGAAAGAAGCAAATTTTATGATAAAATTAACTTTTTTTATTTTATAGTAGTATAGATATTGTTTGTTGTTGGATAATGGTGAAAAATATGAAGCAATTGTTAAAACGTATATAATTTGATTTCGGATTATAAAAATGTACGATGAAAGTTACGTGAAGTTATGTGAAAAATATAATTAAATTTAAAATAAATTACTTGTTCATCCGAAATCAGAATATATATTGTTCAATGTAGTTTCTTTAAGGCATAAATGATAGCTTGTAAGGCATAAATGACAGCTTGTTGTGTGGTCATAAACCCAATATCAATTTTACACGTAAACGATTGTATTTACTTTTTTACTATTAATTTTTTTTAATTTTTTTTTAAAATTACTTAGTGATGATATATATTTTATGTTTTGATGATTCATTTTCAAAATGTTTTTATGTCGCATTATATAAATTAAAAAATAATTTTATCAATATAATTTAAAATTATATATTAATTTAATATTAGTTAATAAATATATTAATTTTTTTATGTAAATTATAAGGACTTACTTATTTTAAAAATAATTATACGAATATTTTTTTTGTTTTATGTTTTTAAATAAATGTAGTTAGTGTTATAATTTTTATTTCAGAAAATATAAAACACAAGAATGGACCAAACATGGATAGTTAGCATAATAAGTATGAAATATTATGATAGATAATATAAATTGTTTTATGTTAATATTAGTTGTATGAAAAAATATAATTATTATAATTAAAATTTAGAAAATAATAAAATGTTTAAATTTAAATTATATTTAAATTAATAAATGCTATTATCTAATTAAATATAATTTTAAAATTAAATATAGTATTATCTAATTAAACACATATTCTAAATTTAAAACTTTTATTTATAATAAATTATAAGTAATTATATTCAAAATATTTTAATATAATTTAATATTTAATATAATTTTTCATAATAATATGTATTTTCATACATGTATTTAATATTTTTATTGATTTTTTGTGCACATGACTAAGTTTGTTTAACAGCGGCCGACGCTTCTGCTAGTGGTGTGTATAAGGTTTTTCGCCTAACGAACAAAACTTAATTTTAGTGCTTTTTCTCCCTTTTATATATATATATATATATATATATATATATATATATATATATATATATACTTTCTGAATCGAGTTCGTACAGCGAAAATTAATCACCAATTAAATTTTTTAACTCCATGCTAACTTATAAACTGTTGTAACAGATAATAAACAGAGTATAGATAGAGTATGAGTAAAGTTTAGAAAAGCAAACGCAAATATCGTGATTTTATTCTGATTTTTCTTTGAGAGGATTAGTTTAGGTCTGAGAACTCTTGTTCGGAGTTGTATTCATTATAATCACCAATAGTGAATCAAAATTTTGATTGGAAGGTTTGTATAGTTTTTACAACATCGAGCTTTGATCCGAAGGTTTGAAAGACTTAACACGTCCCTTTGATCCGAATGGCACGTCGACTTCAAAATCTAGAGAACTTGACAAACCAATTTTTTTACAACTCTGTTAGACTTTTAAATCAGAATCACGTTGGCATTAGAAGGTTGGAAGTTGATCGTTGGGAATAGAGAAGGTTTAAAGCGAAGATAGAGATATGAATAGAGATGTCAAAGTGAGTGAATGAATTAATAAGAATGTGGCATTCAATCGCTATTTATAGGATTTTGTTAACCGAGTTTGGGTCGAGTTCGAATGTTCAACATTTAGAAATTCGAACGTTAGAATCCTGGTCTTATAGGGTAACATTGCAAACTGGGTCTTAGGGTGACCGAGTTCAGTCCGAACTCTGTTTGTCTGTTTCCAGAATGTTGGGTCCGGGTTTGGTCTGGTTCAGGCTATTTTGAGTAGACTAGGTTCTGGTTTAATATGGGCTTGAGCTTTCTAGTGCAAAATGTGAACCCGATGTACATTTGGTCCTATAAAAAAATATAAAATATAGAATAAAAGATAAAAGACCAATAACACTTGATGACGTCAATCTTCTGAAGCATCTGTTGACTTGAATATGTCTTTTTTCTTGACGACAGTTGTCCAAAGATAGATCTAAAATTTGAATACCTTTTAGGGGGCTTCATTTCCGAACCCCTACGAGGGGCGCTGTCCCCCTCGACCCACGTTCGCTGACCGGGCAGCGGAAACGTCGAGTGCGAGGCTCCGAATAAGTCATAGGCTGTTGGATGAAGTATTCTGGTATAACGTCGTCTTTGGCTCATCATTATTTTTTTATAGCATATATCTATTATTTTTTTGCAAATACATGTTACATGAACAAAGCAATATACAGAAGCAATATATATGATAACATTTAAGATCGGCTATGGACACTGCTGAGTTTAAGTATAAGTCAAGAGTTGCTATAGTGATTAATCGATTATCATAATGCTAAACTTAATCGATTAGCCATATTCAAAAACTTAAACATTGGACCAACAATCTTCTACTTTTTTATTATAACAAATCAGTTAAGTTTTAGACGTATATAATCGATGCGTATATCAAAACAGTAAGCACAAATCACTATAAGTATACTCCTTAAACATATATTTGCATACATACTTCTCCTCCATTGACATGATAAAAAAAAGCTCCACCGTAGATGAATATGCACACATACTACATATTTCTCTTCCTTTGTCAATAGTTTAGTTCAAAGTCTAAATTTAAACTAAGTAGCATAGTTTTGAGACAATTATAAATACCCAAAGTGACTAGTAGTTCTTGTAGAAGCATGAAAAAGATGTAGCCATGCGACCGACGTCCATGCTCCCCCCAAATAAAAAAATTAGCAGATGGATCGCAAGGACACCATACGACCCAGAAAAGGAACACCTATGCGGTTCAAACAAGCGTCCTGACAACTGGCCGCAGGTCAACTTGACATAACGTCCTGACAACAAAGATGTCGCCTGACAAAGAATTCTGACAAAAGATTTTTCTGCTCGCCTCGAAGGACAAGAACATACTAAGAGGCAGAAGTCCCAAGGATGGTGCAGAGCCACGTGGACAACACGATAAAAAGAACCCACGCGACTTTGACCCAAGCGTTTCAGACTCCATGCGGTCTATGCGTCTCTGGCTCACGCATCCCAGACTCTATGTGTCCCATGCGACTCTGGCTATGCATTCCAGACTCTATGTGGTCCATGTGTCTCTGGTCCCGTGCGTTCCAGACTCAGTATGTCCCGCGCATCTTTGGCCACAAGTGTCCCAAATTTTACGTTAAATAAGTCTTGTTGTTACAACTGAATGGTCCTCTCCAACCAAATAATGGCCACGTGTCCATTTGACCAAGTTACGTCTACACAGTTGAGAACCACCCAGATACTTAGCGAAACAACAAAATTTCAACAAATGTTCATGTGACAGCGGAGTCCGAATTCCTGTGCATAGCTGTAGCACCCTTTCGTTGAGAGGGGACACGTGACCAACCACACCATCCATTATCACGTCCCAATTTCATATAATCGATAGTCATCTCCTGGGCGTGATGCCGTGCGTGCCTAGTTTGTGCAACACACAAGGCCAAGGTATTTCATATAACGAGCAAATATTCAGAGTACGCAGATAATTAAAATACAATATTGAAACATGAAAAAGTTCTCTTTATTGATAATGAACATCTTTTACAAACTCTTGAATGAGTCAGATAATTGTGGCATGGGCTTACAAAAGTGGACACAAAATGAGATAACCGTCTTGTACATTATATCCTTTTACTTAAATTTAACAGAAATAGGCACCTTCGGACGAAGCTATCGTCTTTCCACAGAGCTGCATAGGCTATGTGCACGAGCTCCTGGAACTTTAAAACACACTTTAAGGGCACGAACTGGACGTGCCGGTAGGGGGGTCACTGGCATTATGCCGTAGTGGACGAATTAGTCTTGGGCGAGAATGTGATGCAACGAAAGAATATGAGGTGTTACATGACATCCCGCCCGAAGATGAGTATCACTAAGTTCCGTCCGGATCGAAAAGGTGCCTGTGTCCCAGCGACCATCCACATGAACCATAAATCCTTGTGCACAAGGTGTCCGTGACCATGCGACATTTAAAACTAATTATTAAAAGGTGCAGTTCTAGGCAATACGTGCACGAGACAAGTAACATGGCATAATATATTTTTGCATAGTCTTTCTGATTAGTTTATTCAACGGCAAGGTGTGTTCTATATATAGCACAATTATAGAAGAAGTATACATTCTAACTAGAATTAAAACATGATGAAAGAACATTTTAAGCGAACTAGCATGCAACAAGGTAACCGTTCACAAGTTGGTTGACAAGCACAAGTAATCCAAGTATATTCCTTTTTATCTTGACATCTTTTAGTTATTATGGTATCGTTTGATCGGGACAATCAAGAGAAAAAGATTTTAGATGTGAAGACTTGGAAGAAGGGTCAACTAAATCGAATTATAGCCACTCACAAGTTGATGGAGAAAGGAAAGAAAAAAGGGGTGCTTCAAAACTCCGCTTGCTCGACGCCTACTGCACGATAACTTGCATTGCCACCTATAGATGATCAATACCTCTTCTCCTCTTTCCAAGATCGAAACAAAAATGTAGTTCAACAAACGAAAGCAATGAAATCCATTAAAACCGTTCAAAAATGCTAATCAGAAAACCAACTCAAAAGCATGAAAGCAACAAGGCGACACGAAAACTAGACAAAAAAACTTGCCGTGGAGAGGTCCCTCTTGAATGCCGCTAAGTCCATCCTTGGGGCGTGGTTCACTGAATATGGAAATCGATTCCGAAGAAGCAAATCCATAACGAGGAAAAGATCTTGATTCAATCTATCCCGATCGAACGATACCGAAAGTATTTCTTATCTGCGCTCCCCTAAAAGGGGGAACGGGGCACCACATCCTAACCAACTAATAGGAAGCTTCGTCCTCGAAACTTTGTTATAGAACCTACCACTATAAAACAATGAAGGAAACTTTTCTTTCGTCTCAGACTCAAGCTCCCAGGTCGATTCTTTGACTGAATAATTTCTTCAAAGCACGCGCACTAGAGGAACCGATCGACTTTGAAGCAGCTCTCCTTTTGATCAAGATCCGCACAGGGTGTTCAATATACGTCAAGTCCGTCTTCAAGTCCAGTTGATCAAGATCCACCACATGACTTGGGTCATATACGTACTTTCTAAGCTGTGAAACATGGAAGATATCGTGCACTTCAGATAGTGACGGTGGCAGGGCAATTTGATATGCGGCTGGGGTGACTCGCTTAAGTATTTTGAATGGGCCGACGAATCTTGGTCTTAGCTTCCCTTTCGCTCCAAATATGATAACTTCTCGCATGAGCGAGACTTTGAGAAATACACGACCGCCTTCTAAGAACACAAGAGGTCGACGATATGCATCTGAGTAACCCTTTTGATGGCTTTGTGCTACCTTCAATAGTTCACTGATCAAACAGATGTTTTGGACGGTTTGTTCTACGAGCTCTGGGCCGAGAATTTGTAGTTCACCAACTTTATCCCAACATATAGGGGATCTACACTTTTGCCCATACAATGCTTAATACGACGACATTTGAATTCTGGATTGATAGCTATTATTGTATGCAAATTCGGCTAACGGTAGATGCATGTCCCAACTTTGACTTCAAGTCTAAGGCACAGAGCCGTAGAATATCTTCGAGGATTTGGTTTCCCGCTCTGTTTTGTCATCTGTCTGAGGATGTTAGGCAGAGCTAAACTTCAACTTCGTCTCCATTGCTGACTGAAGGCTTTTTCAGAAGCATGTTAAGAATCATCTATCTCGATCGGAGACAATAGATATAGGCACACCGTGGAGTCAAACAATCTCATTGAGGTAGATCTGCACCAGACGATCGGCACTCCAAGTAATTTTGATATGCAGAAAGTGAGCTGACTTGGTGAGTCGATCGACGATGACCCAAACATTATCATTTCTCCATTACGTCTTTGGCAAACCAATAATAAAATCCATCGTTATGTGTTTCCATTTCCACTCTGATATAACAAGGTTCTGCATCTCTCCGTCTGGCTTCTAGTGCTCGACCTTTACTCGCTGACAAGCTATGCATTATGATACGAACAGTGCTATATCCATTTTTATGCTATGCCACCAAAATATTGTGCGAAGGTCTCGATACATCTTCGTGCTTCCTGGATGTGGAGTGTAACTAGCATAGTGGGCTTCAGTGAGTATCTCTTTTATGTGGTTTATATCGTTAGGAACACACAATCTTTCCTTCACCCGCATTATTCCATCTGTGCTTACCGCAAAGTCGGTTGCCTTTTCTGCTGAGATAAGATCACATATTTTTTCTAGGAACAGATTATCCTTCTGAGCGGATTTAACTTTCTCAAATAAGTCAAGTTCGAGGCGCAACTGAGCCACCTGTGCCCCCCTTTTTGTATCTGATTCGGAGTATAATATCCAAACTTTCGAGATCCCTTTGCAGCCTGTCATCGATAGGTAAGCTCCCAACAAACACTCGACGTAGTGCATCAGATACAACGTTGCCCTTGTCTGGTGTATATCTAATCATCATGCCAAAGTCGCTAAGGAGTTCAAGCCAACGTCGTTGCCACAAATTCAAATCCTTTTGAGTATAGAGGTACTTGAGGCTTTTGTGATCCGTAAAGGTTTTATATGGTACCTCACAGAGGTAATGCCGCCATAACTTCAACGCGAACACTATCGCTACAAGTTCCAGATCGTACGTTGGATAGTTCCTTTCGAGAGGCTTTAACTGTCTTGACGTAAAGGCTATCACCTTGTCCCTCTACATAAGGACACATCCCAAACCCTTTCCTGAAGCGTTGCTATAAATCTTAAAATTATCGGGTCCGTCAGAAAGAGTAACAATCGGTGCTGAGACGAGTCGTTGCTTTAATTCCACAAATAAAGCTTCACAGTCGTCCGACCATGCGAATATTACTCCTTTCCGAGTGAGATGAATCAGAGGCAAAGTGATCCTTGAAAAATATTTTATGAATCTCCTATAGTAGCTTTCTAGACCAAGAAAGCTTCGAATGTCGCTGGAGATTGGTAACCTGAGATTGGTAATTCCACAAAAATCTTTTATGAATCTTTGGGTCGATTGAGATGCCCTCCGCAGAAATGATATGCCCGAGGAAGATATATTTTCCCACCAGAACTCGCACTTAGCTTCACGAATAACTTATTGTCTCAAAGAGTTTGAAGCACCATCCGCAGGTGTCCTACGTGTTTATCCTTATTTTTCGAGTACACTAAGATGTCGTCTATGAATACCACCATAAACTTATCAAGGAATAGTCGGAACACAAGGTTCATCAAATCCATGAATGCGGCAGGAGCATTCATCAGTCCGAACAACATGACATAAAACTTATAATGGCCAAAGCGGGTGCAAAATGCTGACTTTGGCATGTCCTTTGGCTTGATCTTTAATTGGTGGTAGCCAGAGCGAAGATCTATCTTCAAAAATATCGATGCCCTTTGCAGCTGTCATGTCTCAATTCCGTAGTATGGATAGTCGTCCCCCGGGCGTGACGTCGTACATGGCTAGGTTGAGCATCGCACAAGGCCAAGGTATTTTTGCATAATGAGCACATATTCAGAGTACGCAGATAATTAAAACACGAAGTTGAAACATGAAAAAGTTCTCATTATTGATAATGAACATCTTTTACAAACTCTTGAATGAGTTAGATAATTGCAGCACGGGCTTACAAAAGTGGACTCAAAATGAGATAGTCATCCTGTACATTATATCCTTTTACTAAAGCTTCAAAAGAAGAGACCTTCATAGTCGTCATGTACATTACATCCTTTTACTAAAGCTTCAAAAGAAGAGACCTCTAGGCGGGACTATCGACTTTCCATGGAGCTGCATGAGTTAAGTGTGCTAGCTTCTGGGTCTTCAAATGCTTCTACTAAGGCACGATCTTGGGCGTGCCGGTTGGTGGACTGGGATAGAAAGTAGCTTCAGCTCCTCGCACGGTCTCCTTGGTGTGGGGAACCTGTTTCGACGAGGGTCAATACATCAAAATACACCGGTGAAGGCGAGCTAACCCAACTATACCAATCAACACGTTGTTTGTATGAAGTATGCAAGTTATTTTGTGATCTTTCTATCTTGTCTTAGTTTATTTTACAAGCAAGCATTGATATAAAAATTTACTAAAATAAATATGCCACCGTTAGGTGACTTTGACCTTCCCGTCTTAACTACCTGTACAATACTTACCATGTCCTTCCCTGCCACAAAGACACAAGTTAGCTTACACAGGTTTAAATATACGTGGGGATCACTGGCATAATGTCATAAAGGACAACTAGTCAATGACGAGGATGGAATGCATCGAGAAAGTACATGAGGTGGTACAAACCATCCTGTCCAATACAAGAAGACTACACTTGAAATTTTGTCCAGATCAGATCGGTGCCAGTGCCCTAGCAACCGTCCACAGGAACTATACCCTTGTGCACTAGTTGTCCAGGATCAAACATCGTCTTTGTTAAGTTATATATTTGTGTAATTTGAGGCAACACGAGTACAAGACAAGTAGTATGCCATGATTCATTTTGCATAGTCTCCATGATCAGTTTATTGCATAACAAGTGTGTTCTATACATAGCATAATTTATAAAGAAGTATATATTCTAAACGAACTAGCATGCAATAAGGTAATCGTTCACAAGTTGATTGACAAGCATAAAGTAATCCAAGTCAATTCCTTTTTATCTTGACATCTTTTAGTTATTTTGGTATCGTTTGATTGAAAAAAGCAAGAATACAAGATTTTAGGTATGAAGACTTGGAAAAAGGGTCAACTGAATCGAATATAGCCACTCACAAGTTGGTTGGAGAAAGGAAAGGAAAGGAAAGAAAAAGAAAGAGGTGCTTCAAGACTCCGCTCGTACGTCATCTACTGCACAATTACCTGCATTGCCATGAACAACTGATCAATACCTCTTCTACTCTTTCTAAGTTCAGAATTGAAGTATAATTCAACAAATGAAAATAATAAAATCCATCAAAATCGTTCAAGAAAATACAAACAAATCTGAAAACCAACTCAAAGCATGAAAGCAACAAGACGACAACAAAAACTAGGCAAGAAAACTTACAATAGAGATGCCCCTCATGACTCTGCCGCTAAGTCCATCCTTGGGACATGATCCACTGAATATGGGAATCGATTTCGAAGAAGCAAATCCATATTGAGGATATGATCTTGTGTCAATCTATCCCGATCGAACGATACCGATTTGTATTTCTTAGCCACGCTCCCCGAATAGGGGGAACGGAGCAACACAACAGCTAATCAAAGAGGTCATGGATTCGGGGCAGGGGATACTTGTTTCGGATAATGACCTTATTTAGCTCTCGATAGTCTATGCAGAGTCACAATGTCCCATCTTTTTTTTAAAAAAAAGTACAGGCGCGCCCCAAGGAGACGCTCGGACGAATATATCTACGGTAAAGCAGTTCTTGTAGTTGGCACTTTAACTTCTTTAGTTCAGCAGGGCTATTCGGTACGGGGTTTTGGAAATCGGTTGGGTATTTGGGAAGGTATCGATGCTTAACTCGATTTCTTGATCGGATGTCATGCCAAATAGTTCGCTTGGAAATACATCATAAATTTTTGCCACAACAGAAAAAGACTCAACATTTTCACAATCCAGCTGCGTATCCCGAATCGACGCTAAGTATCCCTCACATCCAGAGTGTACCATCCGTCGAGCTGACATCACAGAAATTACCATGCAGGTCCTTGACTCTTTTGTTGCTGGACCACTTGTGTAGCAAAATTTGGCCTCTCCAGGTAGACAAAAATGATTCGTTTCTTTGCACATTCAATAGTTGTCGAGCAAACATCGAGCCAATCCATCCCCATCTGATGTCGTATTTCTGAACATCTAGGACTAACACATCAAGCGAGAGTTTTTCCCCCCAATACAGACGTAATATATACCTTACATATTGAAAGGACATGTATCTTTTTGCCCGATGGGGTGCTAACACTAAGGTCTAGATATAATGGTGTCATTTTTATCTTATTTTCCATGACAAAATTCGAGAATATAAAGCTATGCGTTGTACCAGAATCAAATAGCACGTGAGCAAGTATATTATTGAAAAGCAATATACCTGACACAACGGTGTCCGATGTTATTGGAAAGTTGCTATGTCCGATGTTATTGGGAAGTCGTTCTAGCTTCTTGCAAGATCTCCTTGGTATGGAAAACCTATTGCAATGAGGGTCAGTATATCAAAATGCACTGATAAAGGCGAGCTAACCCAAGTATACCAATCAACTCGTTGTTTATGTGAAGCATGAAAGTTATTATGTGATCTTTCTATCTTACCTTAGTTTAATTTTATAAGCATGCATTAGATATAAAAATTTATTGAATTAAACATGCATGTGGGGGTAACTGGTATTATGCCATAGTGGACGAATTAGTCTTGGGCGAGAATGTGATGCAACGAAAGAACACGAGACGTTATATGCCATCCCACCCGAACATGAGACTATTACTAAGTTTCGTCCGGATCAGAACGGTGCAAGTGTCCGAGCGACCATCCGCAGGAACCATAAATCCATGTGCATAAGATGTCCTTGACCATGTGATATTTAAAACTAATTATCAAAAGGAGCAGTTCGAGGCAATACGTGCACGGGACAAGCAATATGGTATGATCTATTTTTGTATAGTCTTCCTGATTAGTTTATTCCATGGTAAGGTGTGTTCTATACATAGCACAATTATAGAAGAAGTATATATTCTAACTATAATTAAAATATGATGAAAGAATATTCTAAGTGAACTAGCATGCAACAAGATAACCGTTCACAAGTTGATTGACAAGCCCAAGTAATCCAAGTCTATTCCTTTTTATCTTGACATTTTTTAGTTATTGGTATCGTTTGATCGGGACAATCAAGAGGGCAAAATTTTAGATGTGAAGACTTGAAAAAAGGTTTAATTAAATCGAATTATAGCCACTGACAAGTTGATGGGGAGAGAAAAGAAAAAAAAGGGTGCTTCAAGACTCTGCTGGCGCGACGCCTACTGCACGATCACCTGTATTGCCACAAACAGATGATCAATATCTATTCTCTTCTTTCCAAGCTCGAAACAAAAATGTAGTTCAACGAACGAAAGTAATGAATTCATCAAAATCGTTTAATAAAATACAAATATGAAAACCAACTCAAAAGCACGAAAGCAATAAGGCGACAACAAAAACTAGCCAATAAAACTTGCAGCGAAGAGGTCCCTCATGACTCTGCTGCTAAGTGCATCCTTGGGGCATGGTCCAGTAAATATGTGAATCAATTCCAAAAAAGAAAATCCATAACTAGGAAAAGATCTTAATTCAATCTATCTTGATCGAACGTATCACGACCCGCACCCGTTGTAAGGGTACTAGTCGGAAACAACGCCCAGCCTATGCCGCAGAATCGGCAGTAGAACGCTGTCTAGATAAACTATCTAACAATATAATAAACCACCAATAATGATAGTATACTCAATCACAGAACTAAGATAGAAATAAGCATGAATCAAATAAAGAATAGAATAGTCACAATACAACTCATGAGTCTAAAATAATACATCAATGAGTATGAAGAAGTAACAAAATAAGCTGGAGACAAATCCAGTACAAAGAATACTACGAAGCTACAACTCCAGGGTCAACTGTCTCAGTTGGGATAAGTCCCTCTTGAGCCAGGGTCTCAGAATCTAAACCCACAACATCCTGGGGTCCATAATAGGTAGGGTACCACTCCTCAGTGTCATCTGGAAAATATATCTAGTCAGGAAAGGAGTAGAGCACATCTCTAACAGCAGTTCTAATTAATGATAAAAATTATGTAACAGTAAATAGCTGTGGATAAACAAGATGCACAATAGATACAAGAGATATATATACAATAAGGAAATACTGGAAATAAATACAACAATGAAAAATATGCCAATGAAACAATAATACTAATGACTAAGTGTGTGAGTACTAGCTTAACATATGATCGGCTTGGGCAAGATGCAATGCGGCCTGGCTAATCATACGTGCGGTGTATGATCAATACTATTTAGTAATCAGTACTTTATTCAATAGGGATATTGATCACATATCTATACTAATACTCCCCACCCCGACTGGTATAATAGATCCAACCACGGTATGCTATGGCACGAGATTCCCCAAGAAGATAGCTAGTCTTCCCGAGAATCAGTGTCTGTACATGTACAAGATAACCAATGAAACAATACTTGCACCATATACACCATATACCAAGGAATAACATCTTATGACGAGATCCGGATATACCAATCCGTGTAACCATAGTGTCAAGAGAACATGGATATCTACACTAGATATAATGAACATAGAGGATATCATAAATGAAAAACTATCAGAGAATGTACTCGCCTGAAGTCTAATGAATAGTCTCACAGATGTCTGGCTCAGTGCCTCGAAGACCTAGATATGGAATACAATATTATTACAAGGTCCCAAAAAGAGAATAAGTTAAACTAGTCAACTTCTAGGTCAATAAGTCAATTCTAAGTCAAAAGTCAACAATGGTCAACTCTAAGTCAACTATGGTCAACTATGGTCAAACCAAGGTCAACTATCTATTTCTAGGTTGCATAAGTCTAATACAAAAATCTCAGGTCAAGATATTAAATCTAAATCATAGAACCACATCATAAAATATTAGGATACCGTATCTCCGGATACGTGAATCCAAGGTAAATCTCACAATACACATATATCAACAATAAAGTATAATAATATAGAATATTAATTACAAACAAATAGGAACCATGGCTTTGAACCAACTTGGTATCCACACAAAGTCACAAACTTGATACCCAAACCCCGTATCTTGAGTATCCCACTTACCTTGGTTTCCACAAGGTAATACTCAATACCTTTGATATAGTAATTACCCTCATACATAATATAATATATATATACTAATATTATACAATTAAGAAACATAACAATACTAGTATTATATCTCACAATTATACATATATATATACATATATATATATATAAATATAACATAAAAATAATATACTAAAATCTGCCTAACTGTCACTGAAAGCAGTGTTGAAAAACACTAAATTTTAGTTAACAGACTTTCAGTGACAGTTCAGGATGTCACTGAATCGCCGTCGCTACTGCTGCTGCATTTTTGCACTGCTGCCTTCCTTTTGGTGACAGTTTTCAACCGTCGCCATATCGACCGTCGCCGCTGCTGCTTTACTTCCCGCCCGCTGCTGCTGTTATTAATGACAGAATCTATCATTAATTTCCTCCATCAATGCTACAGCAGCTGCTGCTGCTGCTGGATATTAATGACAGAATATGTCATTAATTGCTGCTGTCGTTGAAAGAATAATAATATATATGTAATCTATATATATCAATATATATATATATAAATTAATTAAATAAATTTTTACTTCTATATATATATATAATCCAACACATATATATTATATATATCTATATAAATAAATACCAATAGCTATAATACACATCCTATGTACTAATGTACATATTACAACATGGTTAAAGGTACACATACATAAATATGTTAATAAATATTCATCCACACATATATATAAATAATCGCATAATAACTATAAATAATATAATTACTTAATTAAACACATATACATATTTTATAAAACATTTTCATATATTTTATATTCCTAACATAATTTGTAACATATATAAATACATGTAAAAGAAAGCTACATATATATTTATACATTATATTAGTACACATATAATACATAGATCTATGCTACCATAAATACCATAATAAATACACTATAATAAATATATAACATATATATATATATATACTTAATTATAATTCAAAAATCAAAGCACAAATAATTAGATCTACACATAAACACACCACAAATGAAGAGTATCACACCGTATCCCACTAGATCTAGGATACGCATGCGACACGAGTCCAATACACAACCAATTGTACCCCGAAGGACACAAACAAGTCACATATATTATTTATGAACAAAATAAAGTGTCAAATGTAGATCTATGTGTCCGTGTCAAAATACGACATGTACAAAATCCCGTATCGGAGGGAAAACCCCCAAAATAACACGTATCACCAAATTATTGGAATACGACCTACACGTACCCAATTGTGGATACGACATTAGCCCCAAATACATAAATACATGCCCAATTGATCTATAGGATCAATTGACACACACAACAAAATGTCAATTCGGAATTCCCCCAAAATTGACACAAAAAGTACCATAACTTTCTCCATGGGTCTCCTATGAATACAAAACCAAGTCCTATGGGTAGTACATACATATGGGTTGATTTTCCATGATTAAATATCAGATTTAGAAGCTATTTTAAGGGGAAAAACTGAATTATACCTATTAGGAGATGGATTTCCAATGAAACCTCCAATTGAGATGAAATTGCCTCCAAATTGTAGATCCTTGCTCCTCTTTGTAGATCCTTACTTCCTCCTTCTAAATTCTTGCTTCTCAAGTTTCTAATAATGATTTGGGAAGGAATTGAAATGAATTTGGTAGGAAAATGAAATAGGAATAAAGGAAATTTGGTAGTGGAAAATTCTAGATCTAGATTTGGAATGATAAAGAGAGGAGAGAGGATTTTCCCCCTCTTTATAATAGGCCGGCCCTTACCTCTCCCTAAAGTAATTATGAAATGTCCAATATACCCCTTGGGGCCTCTCATGAAGAAATAATTAAGGAAGGAAGCTTCTAGTCTAATGATTTAATTAATTTAATCTATCTCCTTAACAATGGGCTTTCTAAATGGGCTAAGTCTAACTAATTAATTCATGTTGGTCCATGGGTCCAAACTAAACTAGTTAGGTCCACTAATACAAGTCCAAATTAAATAAATAATATCTAACAACAGTTAAATAATATAATAAATAATTATTTACCATGCATAATATTTTATTAAATAGGAAAAGACTAAAATATGCTTTCCTAGAAAATGTGGTAGTGACAGAACGATACCGAAAGTATTTCTTAGCCGCGCTCCCCGAAAAGGAGAAATGGGGCACCACATCCATGCGGTCCGAAATCTATGCGGCCACAAATATGACTATAAATAGTGGGGTACTAGACCCATGCAAAGGGTTGGCTAGCTATCTGTGAATCAACACTCAAGGGAGAGAAAAGTTTCTACCCCGGATCTTCCACAGAGTAAAGAGAGTTGCTACACTCCTAACCCTCCATCGTTACCCCCAGAAAATAAATTTGTACTTAGATTTTCTCCTAGGACACTTCTTTGTACTTTCTTAGTTTGTTAAATCAAATCCAGTTCTCTCAGTTCTCGTTTTGATATTAAATAGAAAACACGATGGTGACTCTGCTGGGGACTTCCTTCTCCTTTGTTGAGAAGTCGATGACGCAGTTTGATGCGACCAAGCTCAGCTCGACACAAAAGATGCTAGTGATCTTCTTCGACCAGCAAGTGTTCGAGGATATGCTCTCCCGCAATAACACGAGTCCTTCTCCGAGACAAGTAAAGCCCAAGAAGACCCGCAGGACGTGGGTGGCCAAGGTCGCTGTGCCTCACCCAACTACGGAGCATGCACTCCTTGTAACGACCCATTCCGCTTAAGCGGACAGCCAATTCAGATGACACAAGTGCCACGACCCGACCCGCATTGCTCAGCGAGAAGACTCATTTGAGGCAAAGGATTTCCAGACTTGGCCCTTTAGGAGTTCAGACTTAGACTATTAAAGGCTCGCTCAGAGTATCGCTCGACCGAGGTAAATTGTCACTAGGGTGGGTGGCTACGATAAACCTGTCTTTGCTTAGCCAGCACACTTAAAATATGGATGATACATGCTAGTCGCTAGGTGAATCACCCCTTGCATGCTAATAAAGAATACAATGCACCTAGCTAAGGGAATAATCCCATCTTATATTGCTTATGTTAGAACATAAAAATGAAACTTGGCTTATATGGAACCTCGCATGCTAACTTTTCTTCGTGCAAGTAGACCCTGCTATGCCTCGAGTAGATCGTTATATACTCTTCGTAATGCACTGTTCACTTATTTACACTGCTCGTCCCCTAGATTATATCGTTCGATATGTCCGTGTATGGCTTCACTCCTCGCACTACCCCTTAGATCGTGTAAACTTAAAGGCTTATGTTATAAAGTAGACTATATCGCTCGTTTCCTTATGCTTATGTTCACACAAATGTAATACTTGCCTGCTTATATGCTAACTTGTACTCGTTACCTCGATTTAATGCTTGTCACTTATATGCATGCCATAAATTATTATACTTCACTATCGGTGATTAACTCAGTTGCGGCAGAAAGGCTATCAAGATAGTCGTTTTGAGCCAAATATTAGAACATTAAAAGTATTAGGGACTGTAAGGTCGCCAAGGTATTTTTTGAACTAGGGGACTACATCAATGGATAGTTAAGCAAAATAATATCATAATATCTCTAAAAATCAATACTCGTCCTGTACTGAATCTGATGGCTCAGGGAGTCGAGACTGTACTGACTGAATCTATTACTGTATCTGTACCTGCAAAAATCTGGAAAACTTGAGAATACGTATGGTCACAGACAACTTGTGCATAATATAGATTTTCTTATCTAGTTTCTTGGACGGTCTTCGGGGCACTAGGGCCGATCTGATCTAGACGGGCCCGTCTGGTAGTCGTCTATTATAGGCAAAATAGGTACAATGCCACCTATATCTTACTTACACATCATTTTTACCTCGAGACTACACCGTCCTTTATAGCATCATGCCAGTGACCTTCTATCATATAGATTAAGTTGATTGTGGCAACCCGCATACGAGTTATTACATTATAGGCGATTGCTCTGTGTAACACACCTATACCTATAACTGTATCTGAATACCTGAGAATCCAATATAACACACCTAAGTAATCCATATAACTCGTGCTCCTGAAACATAACTCCGCCCACGACAGTTGTGTTTGCTTATGCTATTGCTACTGGATTTTATTATATATGCTTGTGCTTGGTTTAACTTGGTTTGCCTTAGACATGGAAGGACCAATAGTAAGTTGTTAAGTCTCGTCGTATTACTCTTCTATCATATGGTGTACTGCCACACAATTTAGGCTTTTTATTATGCCATAAAACTGATCCTAAGGCAAGACTAGAAAGATAACTTAATAGATGGTGCATGAAAACTTTATAATGTATTTGGATTTGTCGATCGGGCAAGAAGCCTCTCCATCAGTGCATTTATGTACTGATAATCCACCAGATTGCTTGCAGGGTGTGGGAGAACCACGTTCGGTGTGGAAATCCCTTTCGTGCATGCTAATGCGTAGAGTTCACTTTGGATCATTGTAATGTTGTATCCGAAACTGAAGCACATATGCAAGACATAATGTTGGAACATCGCTTATGTATTATTCCATAAATATAGCCACTTGGCATGCTTTTACTATTTTGAGAGAGAGAGAGGGCTTGAGCGACTTGTAATCTTGGCCTAACGCTGCTTGTAACACTTATTCAATATTCATAAAGTGTTTGTTTTACTTTTATACTTGTGTTATTTAATGCTTCCACTATTGACGACTCTGTGAACTTGTTACCAATCGCCTGTTCTGTCTTGATCCGCACCCTGTGTAGGGATGCAAGTAGTGAACAACGCCCAGTGTAAACCCCCTCAACCAATTTAGGGATTATTTTTATTGTTAAAATAAGAGACTAGGGATAAACAGATATAATTGAAATTACGTGAGACAATTATAGGTACCCTCTGACCATAGTGCAACCTTAGCTACCCAATGTTAATTAACTTTGCCTTGTGCAGTTAATTATTAATCTAGTTAATTAATTTATGGCTAATTATACCTCATTTAGACCTGACCAGCCCATATCATTGAACCCTGGCCGGCCCAAACCCCGACGCCATCCCTGAAGTCCATCCCCTATATAAATACATAACTTTCTTCATGAAAACCCTAAACCAACAAAACCCTCACAAACCCTAACCCTAGCCGAATACTCTTTCTCCCTTGCAACCAAGCCTCCACCCCCGACCCCTAGCTCCCTGACAGCGTCACCACTACCACTTGACAGCGCCGACGCCACCCCCTTCGACCGGCCGACGACCCGACTGCCCCATTACCCCAGCCCCTTCAACCGACGACCCGACTGCTCCCATCACCCTAGCCCTTCAACCGGTAACCCCGACTGCTCCCATCACCCCCAGCCCCTTCAACCGGCAACCCCGACCGTTCCTATCACCCCAGCCCCTTCGACTGACTGAATACGACTGCCCCCGCCGCACGACGAGCCATCGCGTGCCAACCCGACCCCCCCGTAGCCGCTGCTGCCATTATTGTCGCTGCCGTGCCTGCTGTAGTGCCGCCGCCGCCGCTGCCACCTTGCCGGAGCTGCCTTTCCGCCGGAGTATGCCCCTCGACGAGAGCAGGCCCTGTCCGAGCAGCCACGTAGAGGTAACAACGTAAAACCTCCGCTTCTTCATGTTAATATTGTATCGTCGTATCGAGAATTATGATATCGGACACAACCCTAATTATGTGCATATTGGATTAATGACTAAAAAGATTTAGGATTTGTGAATTTACTAGCAAACCCCTTTATCATGAGACATAACATCAAGGACTAGCGTTTATACCTGTACATAAACCATGTACAATGAGCATAGAAACCAAGGAACATGTGTTCGCACAAAACAAAGATCGTGGTCAAACCGTAACTTAAAATTATTGTCTCAAGGCCCAGGATGATCGAGCACAGAATACGTGTGCACCTTAGCTACGCGCACATGTGACGCTGTATTCGAACAGACGTGAACTTGCGATAATATTCAAGCATCACATTGTAGTCGTGTACATTTAATGTTTAGCGTCTGATATTAGATTGTTATATTATATTTGTGTTTAGGACCTTTGGATCAGCCAGGAGACACTGCAGGGACCGGCTTCTGGCATTCACAACTTCAGGACCCAGGCAAGATACCTTGCCATATTTACTGTCTAATTTAAATTATGTATATGTTGTATTGTATTCTTGTTACTTTTACTTTATGCAACTGTGTGCGTCCGAGATTAACTCGGGTGCAGTCGACGGATACATCGATGATTTGTATACCTGGCCTAGTTCTTAGCAGACTCACCCCATTGGACGATACCTTGTTATCGTCTAAGACCTGACACCTTACACGTTCACTAAGACATATTCATATTAGGATACGGGTTTGCGTACTCGACTAGCTATCGGTACGTGTAACCTACATCACGGCTAGTACGTAGTCAGGTTATATTTTATTGGTAGAGACTTGGCATATAGATACGTGGTATGCACGTCGAGTATTCAACTTGTATATCTACATTGGGCGGGGAGGACATTAGTAGGCATATGGGATACACCCATTGGAGTCCGTAGTATCCAGAGCAGCCACGAATCTAATGACTCCCTTTTACACTGCTGCCACATTCTTCGGAGCGCTATGGATGATATACTGTACTGCTGTCACGTTCTTCGGGATATTGGATGTTATGCCTACGCCTACCCATACATACCAAAGTTGTCCTCATATTGCATTCACTTAGATGGTTAGCACACCCTTTATCGTATTTATCTTATTCAGTATTTATATATATGACATATTTCTATGTATCTTGTTACGTTCCTCTGAGGACCTGGTACCTTTCCAGATTTGGACGAGGCTTACTACCCCACAGTGTACGGCCCAGGATAGAATACAAGATTTGCTACCGCAGAGGAGCTAGAGGTTCTACCTTCGGAGTTCCCGTGATCACTTGGTAGGCCTACTGCATAGGATTGGGAGCATCATTATCTAGTCAGCCGATGCCCTAGTCATTATCTTTTATCTATCATTTCAGTACTTTCTTTCATTATAGTAGTGGGTTTGTCCCCACCAGACATTATTGGTTGTATTATGATATCTTGAGACTGGCATTTATCTTCCAACAATTTATTATTATTTTATTCTTGCAGTTTACATTGTGGATGAGATTAGTTACCTGTCGATTCATTATTATGGGACATGTAAGTATTTAGGACAGTGTAGCACTCTTCGTTAGGATCCATTAAATTGGGATATTCTCGGAGACGTGACTGCTGGCTATTGCCACGTGGCCTAGTTCCATGTATTTGGGACTGGGGCGTGACATAGTTTTAGTGGTGGCCCATGGAGGTCGACTTTACTCGCTTGTGGTATGGTAACATACCCAGTGAGACTGTAATAGGATAGAAGTTACTAGGTCTCATCCACTTTTGATTCGTCTTTGAACTTCCTACATACTGCTTCTAAATATCTGCATCCTATTTTTTTGTTTTCGTACTCTTTTAATGAAGTCCTATCGCTTGCAGCAAGATGAATTTGTACAGTGGACGAGGAGCACCCAGTGCCGCGGTGCTAGATAACACCACCCAAAGAGAGGAGGTACCCCAAGGGCAACCCCCTCTAAAGACCCTGCTGATACATTGGCACGAGATGTCGCAGGGCGATCCTATGCCGCAGCCCGAGGGACAGACTTCCCAAACAATGCCTACGCAACATTGTGAGGGCCAAACTTCAGGAGCTACACCGATGCCGCAGGCTGAGAGGCCAAAATCTAAGGAGACGCCTACTGCCTAGCCAGAGATTCTACTACCACCGCCTCCACCTTATCCACCCCAGATGCCACAGCTAGATGGCCAGTCACATATGCTTCAGTTCTTTCAGGCAATGATGCAAGCACAGTGGCATCAGACAGAGACGTTGAGACAGAGTCTGATGGCAGTACTAGAGAGAACACCTGTTCCAGCACCCGTACCAGTACCTCCACCAGCCTAGACAGGTGGCACTGTTAGATGGTTCCGACAGATGGGACCAGATACTTTCTCAGGAAATGAGACTGCAGAACAGATCTCCGATTAGGTCGCCAATACGGAGATGTTACTAGAGGCTTCACAACTACATCCAGACCTTTGGATGACCGCAGTAAGGGCCCAACTAAAAGGCAATGTCCATCACTGGTGGAATTCTATTGAGCGTAGTGTAGGCAAGAACCAGACTTGGGAATAGTTCCTAGAATACTTCTATGCAAAGTACTTCCCAGCTACAGTCAGAAATGCCCTGTACTCCCAGTTCCTATATTTAGAATAGGGAAATATGACTGTTGACGCATATGACGCGGAGTTTAGCCGCCTTAGCAGATTTGGTGCCGTCCTGATACCCAATGATCTCGAGAAAGCTCAGAGATTCCATCACGGCCTCAATTTTGAGCTACAGAGGTATACCACCACACAGGCGAGGATTTCTTATGAAGAGGTTCTTGCGAAAGCGAGAATCCAGGAGGCCATCTTCAGAGGAGCTAGACGTTCCAGCACGACTATACCAGCCAGAGCACAGCCCGGAGCAGGAGGACCGATCCGACATCCCGGAGCACAGACACAGCAGAGGACAACGCCATACCAGCAAAAGGAGCTTCCGACTTGCTACCACTGTGGTAAGAGAGGATATTACGAGAAGGACTACAGAAAGAGACTGAGGACGTGTCTGATTTGTGGGTCAGACTAGCACCAAGTTCGAGACTGCCCACAACGCAGAGAGGCAGTACCGCCGGCCAAACAGAGGCCAACAGCACCAGTTCCTAGGATACTACCACCACCAGGAGGTCAACGCCCACCAGCACCCGGAGGATTTCAGAGGGACCACCCTTGTCCCCATAGGAGGCGCAGTTTGACCGATCTCGACAGCAGACCGGAGGGCAGAGGCACGGACAGGCCTTTACAATAGCAGCTACAGAGAAGGAGACAGAAGGGAAAGCTATCACAGGTACCATTTTGGTTGCATCATTACCTGCAACTGCATTGTTTGATTCTGGAGCTACATTATCATTTATATCTAGTAAATTCGTAGCAATGCATAGAGTAGCGACTTTCCCCTTACCTAAGAGTTGGAAGATTCTTACCGGAGGAGGTATCGTGCCGGTTACCAGCATTATCAGAACGTGCTCAGTAATTGTATGTGGTAGAGAGATGAGAGCATGATTCTTGGTATTGCCTATGCCGTACTTTGATGTTGTGTTAGGCATGGACTGGTTAAGCCAGTATAACATCGTATTGAACTGCCGGAAGGGTAGCGTCACTTTTAGACCACCAGATTAACCGGAGTTCGAGTACATGCGAGGGACCGTCGAACAAGGAGTAGGACAGATAGCTGGAGCTTGCATGGCTATGGAGATTGCACCACCGCCAATAGTTACAGAATTCGAGGATGTATTCCCCGAAGAACTGCCAGGCTTACCGTCAGATAAAGATGTTGAGTTCACTATTGAGCTAATACCCGGAGCAGCACCTGTATCTTCCAATGTATACCGATTGGCGAAGAAGGAGTCAGATAAGCTGAAGCTATAATTAGAGCAGTTACAGAGCAAGAGATTTATCCGTCCTAGTGCATCACCCTGGGGAGCACCAGTATTGTTTGTACCCAAGAAGGATGGAACAGTACGCATATGCATTGATTACAGAGCCCTTAATGCTTTGACTATCAAGAACAAGTACCCCCTGTCGCAGATCGATGACTTATTCGACCAGTTAACAGGTGCAGTAGTGTTCACAAAGATCGACTTGAGATCGGGTTACCATCAAGTGAAGGTGCGAAGAGAAGACATTCAAAAGATAGCATTCAGGACTCGTTATGGTTACTACGAGTTCTTAGTGATGCCTTTTGGACTAACGAATGTACCTACTGTATTTATGAACTTGATGAACAGGGTATTCCACCAATACTTAAACCGGTTCATGGTAGTCTTTATCGACGACATCTTGGTGTATTCAAAGAGCCACGAGGAGCACGAAGAGCACTTGAGACGCTGAAGAGAGAGAGGCTTTATGCCAAGCTGAGCAAGTACGAGTTTCTCCTAGATCGTGTCGCTTTCCTTGGACACGTTATCTCAGGAGATGGAATTTTAGTAGATCCGACAAAGATTTTATCTGTAGAGACATGGCCAACCCCTACCAATGTCTCAGAAGTGAGAAGCTTTCTAGGACTTGCCGGATATTACCGGAGGTTCATGGAGAACTTCGCAAAGATTGCAGAGCCGATAACCCACTTTAACTGCAAGGTGCAGGAGTTCACTTGGACAGAGGAGTATCATAAGGCATTCAATGAACTGAAGAAACGGTTGACTACAGCACCTATCTTGACCATACCTTCTGGACCCGGAGGATTCGTGATCTACAACGATGCATCCGAGAAAGGGTTAGGATGCATCTTGATGCAGCATGGAAAGGTTGTAGCTTATGCTTCTAGACAGTTGAGGACACATGAGAAGAACTATCCCACCCACGATTTGGAGCTTGCCGCGGTGATTTTTTGCTTTGAAGCTTTGGAGGCACTATTTATATGGAGAAAGAGTGAAGATATTTACTGATCATAAGAGCCTAAAGTATGTCTACACCCAGAAGGATCTGAACCAGAGATAGAGACGTTCGCTCGAGGTGATGACAGACTTCGAGATTGAGCTACAGTACCATCCGGAAAAGGCCAACGTAGTAGCTGACGCGTTGAACAGAAGACCCATGGCATTCTTCATGACTACCCAACAACATCTGTTGAGAGAGCTAGAGCAGATGGGTATAGAGGTCGTTATGATCAGAGTAGATGGACAATTATCGAGTTTCCAGTTGCAATCGACATTAGTGAAGAGAATCAAGGCTGCCTTGCTGACAGACGCCAGATTTCAGAGGCTTAGACAGAGGACAGAGAGGAAAATACAGACAAGACTGAGAATACATGAAGATGGGACTTTGAGATGCGGAGATCGTCTCTATGTTCCAAATGGAGAACTTCGTCAGGAGTTGATGGCAGAGGCACACAGTTCAACCTATTCTATTCATCCAGGAGACACGAAGATGTACAGGGACTTGAGACAGTACTACTGGTGGCACAGAATGAAGAGAGAGATAGCACGCTTTGTGGCCAAGTACCTGGTGTGTCAGCAAGTGAATGCTGAGCATCAGAGATCTGCAGGATTGCTTCAACCACTCCCTATACCAGAGTAGAAATGGGAGCACATCACCATGGACTTTGTTACGGGCTTTCCGAGGAGTCCTAGTGGTCGCAATACAGTATGGGTAATTATGGATAGACTCACCAAGTCCGCACACTTTTTACCCTTTAGAGTTGGGCAATTGACGGAGACCTTAGCAGATATATACATGAGGGAGATTGTGCGCCTATATGGAGTGCCAGTTAGCATCGTGTCTGACAGGGATACGAGATTTAGGTCTTACTTTTGGCGGAGTATGCAAGAGAGTCTCGGTACTCGCCTGAAGTTTAGCATAACGTATCACCCACAAATAGATGGTCAGTCAGAGCACACCATTCAGACGTTAGAAGACATGTTGAGCACGTACATGCTAGATTTCGGAGGATCATGGGAGGACCATTTGTATCTGGTCGAGTTTTCCTACAACAACAGATATCAAGCGAGCATCCAAATGGCTCTCTATGAAGCATTGTATGGAAGGAAGTGTCGTTCTCCAGTATGCTGGAGCGATATAGGCGAGCGAAAGATTCTCGGACCAGAGTTGGTTATTCGTACAGTGGAGAAGGTGAAGAAAATCTAAGGATACCTGCGAGCAGCACAGGACCGGCAGAAGCATTGGGAGAAAGCGCATCAACGACCCTTAGAGTTCCAGGTTGGAGATTACGTATTCCTAAAGATCTTGCCTACTCGAGGGACTATCAGATTCGGAGGCAAAGGAAAGATGAGCCCGAGGTACATCGGACCATTCGACGTATTAGAACGTGTCGGAGAGGTTGCTTACAGATTAGCCTTGTCGCAGACTTTGGAAGGAGTCCATGATGTCTTTCATGTATCTCAACTGAGGAGGTACATACCGGATCCGAGTCATGTACTTGACCATTCAGAGATCACAGTCGGCCCGAGCTTATCATACCACGAGGAGCCTGTTAAGATTCTGGACAGAAGTGAGAAGGTACTGCGAGGTCAGACTATTCCCTTAGTCTGCATCGTATGGAGACATCATACACCAGGCGAATCAACTTGGGAACGCGAGAAGGACATTAGACAGCGCTATCCCCACCTCTTCGAAGGACTAGGTACGTATTAGCACTTGATTTACATAGTTAGAAATTCTTGTCATGCGTATGTTTTAATTTCGAGGATGAAATGCTCTAAGGAGGGTAGATTGTAAACCCCCTCAACCAATTTAGGGATTATTTTTATTGTTAAAATTAGAGACTAGGGATAAACAGATATAATTAAAATTATGTGAGACAATTATAGGTACCCTCTGACCATAGTGCAACCTTAGCTACCCAATGTTAATTAACTTCGCCTTGCGCAGTTAATTATTAATCTAGTTAATTAATTTATGGCCAATTGTACCTCATCTGGACCTGACCAGCCCATATCATTGAACCCTGGCCGGCCCAAACCCCGAGGCCAACCCCGAAGTCCATCCCCTATATAAATACATAACTTTCTTCATGAAAACCCTAAACCAACAAAACCCTCACAAACCCTAACCCTAGCCGAATACTCTCTCTCCCTTGCAACCAAGCCTCAACCCCCGACCCCCAGCTCCCTGACACCGCCACCACCACCACTTGACAGCGTCGGAGCCACCCCCTTCGACCGGCCGACGACCCGACTGCTCCCATCACCCCCAGACCCTTCAACCAACGACCCGACTGCTCCCATCACCCCCAGCCCTTCAACCGGCGACCCCGACTGCTCCCATCACCCCCAGCCCCTTCAATCGGCGACCCCGATCGTTCCTATCACCCCAGCCCCCTCGACCGACCATTTCTTTCACCCCCGCCCCCGTCGCACGATGAGCCACCGTGCGCCAACCCGACCCCTCCGTAGCCGCTGCTGTAATTGCTGCCGCTGCCGCGCCTGCTGTAGTGCCGCTACCGCCGCTGCCACCTTGCCGGAGCCACCTTTCCGCCGGAGTACACCTCTCGACGAGAGCAGGCCCTATCTGAGCAGCCACGTAGAGGTAACCACGTAAAACCTCTATTTTTTCATGTTAATATCGTATCGTTGTGTCGAGAATTGTGATATAGGACACAACCCTAATTATGTGCATGTTGGATTAATGACTAATAAGATTTAGGATTTGTGTATTTACTAGCAAACCCCTTAATCATGAGACATAACATCAAGGACTAGCATTTCACCCTAATACCTGTCACGACCCGCACCCGGAAATTCGGGCACGAGTGCGTGTTACGTCCAGCCTACGCCGCAGAATCGGCGGTAGTACGCTGTCTAGGTCAATCCATATTTACTAACTAGCTCATTCACAAATAACATAGGCAAGATAATAATGAGAATTGAAACTTAAGATTGCAACTGGAAATAAATGTGACAACAGATTCAAATATTTTAGTACAGGAATTCAGAATTGAAATCGGGGACAAACCCGATAAATAAGATAAGAATATAAATGAAAGATAGCTACTACTAGCTACTCTACAGCAGGGGTCTCCTGGGTGGGTTCTGGCTCCTTATAGGTATCATCAGTCCCCTCATAGGGACCATAGTAAGTAGGGGCAAGATCCTCATCATCGCCTAAATCAACAGATTCAGTCAGGAAAGGAGCAAAGTACACAGTGCACAACAAGGTTAAACTAAATATTTATGACAATTAAATATTTGATATTATGTTGAGAAACAGCATAACAGAACATTATTATCTCAGAGTTAAACTGTAAACAGGAATATGAGAAACAAAGATAAATGAAACAGGAAATGAAACTACAACAGCCAGCAAGAAATATAACATGACCAGAAACTATCTGTGTGAACTTGTGTTTATTTTTAGAATACATAGTTGGCATGTAGGGGTTTATAAGGCTAATCCGGCCATCATGAATGGCTATTAAATAGGGGAAATTGAGATCCGGCTGAGGTACAGTCGTGTACCAACAGCTATTAAACATGACAAGGGGAAGGGTAAACTACATGCCTTCTAGGTATTCTCCCACCCGACTTGAAAAACAAGACAGGAACTCCAATATTCAAGACATGAAATCCAGCATTTCTAACACTAGGTTTAATCATCAAGGGTACATGTAAGGCAGGGAATTAATTATCACAACATATAAAGATTAACTTGAAGTGTAAGTACTTGCCTGTTGTTTGGATCTGATTAATATTGGCTCTTGGGGGAAGTTTCCAGAGATGAGTCCAAAAGCTGAAATAGACATTACCATCATGCTCAGAAGATGTCAAATAGCTAGAAATGCCTGTCCTTGGGTCCAATTTGGAGACAAGGGCAAAAATGGCAGTTTCGGGTCAAAACGGGGTCCGCCGGTGGGCCCGCTTTGCACCAAAAAACGTGTCCGGGTCAAAGGTCTCCAAATTCACCAAACTTAGTGTCAACAGGTCAGGAACGCTGATACGAACCCAACGGAACTTTCAGATTTGGATTCCGATGAGCCGAACACAAAATCGCCCATTGAGCGGGACCTGTGGGGCCCACGACACGCGATTTCGTCAACGTTCTCAGAATCGAACCAAACCTGACCCACAGGACCAGCGTATCGCTATGAGTCCGATGGTGCAAGTTTCGTCTCGATCTGACGAGTGTACAAGAAGTTAGGGCGAATTGCCAAAAAGTCGGATACGGGGCGATGTCCGCGGATACGCGTTGATTTCGGTGTGCACGCACACCCGAATCAGCTTCCATGAAATCTTACACGTCCGTATCGACGATGCGCACGTATCTGTGAAGACCGCACACGAACAAGTCGTCCCGTTTGGCTGGGCGCACTCAGTTCCGGTGTGAAACAGGGTATGTTTTTTCCTGTTTTTGGATCGCGGTGTGCAATCACCACAGGACGCGATGCCCCGAACAGTTTGTCTGGACACCGAGAGGGTCATACAGGCTTCACAACGCAATTTGCGGAATTGAAAACGGAGCTACGAACAAAAAGTTACACGCACCTGAAGGGGACCCGAAATCAGGGTCGAGTCGTGTCGGACACGCGAATCCAAATTAGGGTTAGGGTTAGGGTTCTGGTGGAGTCACGGCGGCCGGAGGCGGCGGCGTGGGCGGCTGGGCTGCGGCGGAGGGGACCGGGGCAGCGCGGCGGCTGACGGCGCGGCGGCTGGGGACTCGCCGGCCGACGGAGGCGGCGCGGGGAGCTGCTCGTGCTGCTGCTGCGGTTGCTGGTCGACCGGAGGACGGAGGGGGAGGCGGCGCCGAGGGAGTTCTGCGGTGGCGGTGGCGAGAGGCGACGGTGTACGGTGGTTCGAGGTCGGGGTGGCGCAGTAGCGAGGGCGGCGGCGTGCGGTGGCTAGAGGCGACGGTGGGGGAAATGAAGGAGGAGGAGCGGGGGATTTATAGGGCTGGCCGGGCGGTTGGGGGCCGAGGTGGGCGGCGCCGAAGGCGGGGTCAGGCGCTGAGGGCGGAGACGTGGCCGACGTGGCGCGACGGCCCGGGCGGAGCGGCGCCGGACTCGGGCAGCGCAGAGGGTCGTGGGAAGACCGGGCTGGCGGGTCGGGCTGACGGCGGGTCGGGTTCGGTTGAACCCGACCCGACCCGATAGGGTAGGGTCTGGGCTGAGGGAGCGGGCTGGGCCGCGGCCCAACGGGCCGCGGGCTGCGGAAAAAAAAGAAAAATAAATAAATAATAATAATAAATAAATAAATAGATAATTAATTTAAATAATTAATTAAATAGTTTTTAGGTATTTAAAAATAGGTTTGAGCCCAGAAAAATCCAGAAAAAATTACCCTAAGTCCAATTTTCCATTTTACACCAAAAAATGTTATTTTCATGATATTTCAATATTATTTATTGCCAATTAAAAATCATTTATTAATTGAAAACCTTAATTTTAATTACAAAAAATTCCCAAAAAATTCTAGAAAATTGGAAAAAATCCAAGATTTAATAATTTAAAAAATTCAGGGGGTTTACAACCTATCCAACTTACAAAAATTTCGTCCTCAAAATTTAAGAATAACAAGGCACGAAAAGAAAGGCCGAGAAAACATATACCTCAGGGTTCAAAAAGATAGGGGTATCGCTCTCTAATCTCGTCTTCTCGCTCCTAGGTGGATTCGCCGGAAGAATGGTGCTTCCAAGCTACGCGAACCAGGAAAATGACCTGGTTCCGTAGAACTTTCTCCGAGCGATCCAGTATCTCCACGGGTTGCTCTTGGTAAGTCAAACTAGGGCCTACTTCGAGCTCTGAGTGATCCACAATATGGCTGGGGTCTGACACGTACTTCCTCAGCTGCGATACGTGGAAGACGTTATGTACTCCATCCAGAGAGGGTGGCAATGCCAGTCGGTATGCCACTTCTCCGATTTTTTCCTGTATGCCAAAAGGTCCAATAAATCTTGGGCTGAGTTTTCCACTCCTTCCGAACCTAATAGTGCCACGTGTCGGGGAAATCTTTAAGAATACCAGCTCTCCAACCTTTAATAAAGCCATAATCAAGTCTTAGTTCCATAATCAAAATGTTTAAATTGACTTGAATTTCATAATTTTAATTACCTCAAATTCCAAGGGCCTTCGTTGGCTATTTGCCCAATGTCGTTGCCTGTCTTGAGCCACTGGAAGTCTGTCCCTTATTTGCTTTACCTTCTCAGCTGAATCGATCACCATCTCTGGTCCCAGCAGGGCTCTTTCTCCAACGTCGTCCCATGATAGCGGGGTACGACATCTTCGTCCATACAGAGCTTCAAATGGAGTCATCTCAATACTTGCTTGGTAACTGTTATTATAAGAGAACTCCACAAGATGTAGATAGTCTTCCCCGGATCCTCCAAAATCCAGAACACATGTACGGAGCATATCTTCAAGTGTCTGGATTGTACGTTCCGATTGTCCATCGGTTTGGGGATGATAAGCTGTGCTGAATTTGAGTTGCGTCCCCAAGCTGGCTTGTAAGCTCTTCCAGAAGTGAGAGGTGAACCTTGAATCTCGGTCGGAGACAATACTTACTGGAACTCCATGCAGCCTGACGATGTGTCTGATATATAAATCTGCTAGCTTCTCTGTAGATAGCCCTACTTTGAAGGGTAGAAAATGTGCAGACTTGGTCAGTCTATCTACTATCACCCAGATTGCATCCTTACCACTAGGTGTCCTTGGAAGTCCGGAAACAAAATCCATTGTGATATGTTCCCACTTCCACTCCGGAATGGGTAGTGGTTGAAGCAATCCTCCAGGTCTTTGTCTTTCTGCCTTGACTTGCTGGCACACTAAACAACGAGATACGAACCTGGCCACTTCTTTTTCATGCCATGCCACCAAACATGCGTCCTCAGGTCCTTGTACATCTTGTTGGCTCCTGGATGTATAGAGTACTGCGATCTGTGCGCCTTTTGCATAATTTTTTCTCTTATGTCTCCTTGAGGTACACATAATCTATCTCCATGCCTCAGTGATCCATCTTCATGAATTCTGAAATCTTCCACTAGTCCAGCTTGCACTTGACCTCGAAGGCTTCGCAGGCCTTCGTCTTGAAACTGAGTCTCCTTGATCTTGTCTATTAAAGTAGACTGAATCTGCAAGTTCATCATTTGGCCTTCTTTTCCTGGAATGATTACTTCAATACCTAAACTTTCCAAGTCCTCCAGCAGGTGTCTGTCCATAGTCAAGTACATCGCCATAGGATATCTGCTTAGAGCATCAGCAACTACATTGGCCTTCCCAGGATGATATTGAAGAGTGATATCAAAGTCTTTCATTAGTTCCAGCCACCTTCTTTGCCTCATGTTTAACTCTTTCTGGGTGAAGATATATTTTAAACTTTTATGGTCTGTAAATATTTCCACCTTTTCTCCATAAAGATAATGCTTCCATAGTTTAAGAGCAAAAATGACAGCTGCCAATTCTAAATCATGGGTGGGATAATTCTTTTCATGTGGTCAAAGCTGTCTAGAGGCATATGCTATTACTTTCTTGTTCTGCTCCAATACACAACCTAGACCTTTTCCAGAAGCATCACTATAAATAGCGAAACCTCCGGTTCCAGAAGGTAAGGTCAGAATAGGGGCAGAAGTCAGTCTTTTCTTCAATTCCTCAAAAGCATGCTGACATTCATCAGTCCAGGTGAACTCTTCATCCTTTCTTGTTAATTTTGTCATGGGCTCCGCAATTCTAGCAAAGTCCTTCACAAACTTCCGATAGTAGCCAGCTAGTCCCAGGAAGCTTCTAATCTCTGCTATAGAGTCTGGAGTGGGCCAGGATTCTACTGCCGCTATCTTCTTAGGATCTACTGCTATTCCATCTCCAGTCACAACATGTCCCAAGAATTCTACTTTGTCTAGGAAGAAAGCACATTTAGATAATTTTCCATAAAGTTTTTCCTTCCTCAAAGTCTCCAATGCTAACCTCAAATGTTCTTCATGTTCTTCGGGGGTCTTGGAGTAGATCAAAATATCATCAATAAAGACCACTACAAATTTGTCTAGATATTTCTGAAATACTTTGTTCATCAAGTTCATAAAAACTGCTGGAGCATTCATCAACCCGAACGACATTACTAAAAATTCGTAGTGTCCGTTCCGGGTATTGAAAGCAGTTTTAGGGATGTCTTCCTTTCTCACCCTTACTTGGTGGTAACCAGACCTCAAATCAATCTTTGAAAATATCCGAGCTCCACTCAACTGATCAAATAAGTCATCTATCCTGGGCAGGGGATACTTATTCTTAATTGTCAAGGCATTCAAGGCCCTATAGTCAATACACATTCGGGATATTCCGTCCTTCTTGGGCACAAATAATACTGGAGCTCCCCAGGGTGAGACACTAGACCTAATGAAGCATTTGTCTTCTAGTTCTTTGATTTGCTCATTTAGTTCTATTATCTCCTTCTTGTTGATTCTGTAGGGATTTTGAGATACTGGTGCTGCTCCTGGCACTAAGTCAATAGAGAATTCAACTTCTCGGTCTAGGGGTAAGCCTGGGAGATCCTCAGGAAAGACATCAAGGTATTCAGAGATGATAGGTAGTGGCACTTCTTCTGTTACTAGGGCTCCATAAATTTTGTTATTACCCATTTCTCTAGAACCTCTAGCAAATTCAAATTCTGGCTTGTCAGGGGGCCTGAAGATTACACTACCTCTGTGGCAGTCTATAGTGGCATGATGTTGACTTAACCAATCCATACCCAGTATAATATCAAAACTGGGCACTGGCATTACAAGTAGTCTAGCATACAGTTCTCTTCCACATAATATAATAGGACAATTGTTACAGGCATCACTAACCGGGATGATTCCTCCACCGGTAATAATCTTATAACAATTTCTAAGGGGTTTAGTGATTAAGCTATGCTTCATAAGGAAATCTACTGACATGAATGAATGTGAAGCTCCAGAGTCAAATAAAGTAATAGCTGGTATTGAATTTATAAGCACAGAACCTGTGATCACGTCTGCTGTGGCCTCAGCTTCTTCCAGAGTCATTGCATAAGCACGGCCTTGCTGCGGTGCACCCCTCTGTTGCTGCTGGTGCTGAGCAAAGCATTGTTGTTGTGTTGGAAGCGGGGGTCCCCTCTGTTGTACTGCTGGGGCCTTGGCCTGGGCTGGAGCCTTTGGTGCAGCGGTACGTCCTTGAGCAGCTGGACAGTCCCTCATTTGATGCGCTACTGAGCCGCAGTAGAGGCAGGCACCTAGCCTCTTCCTGCAGACTTGCCAAGTATGACCTGGTTTTTGACAAAAGTTACAAGCAGCAGCTTGTTGGTTCTGTCCCTGAGCCTGGTGTTGGGGTACTGGAGCTCGAGGGAGAGGACGCTGAGTTTGCTGCGAGGCCCTCTGCTGTTGTTGTTGTTGTTGTTGTTGTTAAAAAGGATGTTTGTTGGGTCCGGTATTTCCGGTATCTCTTTTTTGCTTCAGTTTGTGCCCCATATCTCTCTCTACGCCTTGTGCCACGCTCAGGATTTCCTCATAGGTACGAGCTCGGCTGGTGGTGACAGCAAGGCGAATATCCGGAGACAGCCCCTTCTTGAATCTACGGGCCCTGTCCTCCGGGGTACGAACCATATACTCCGCAAAATGGCTTAACCTGCTAAATTCAGCAGTATATTCATCAACAGTCAGGGTACCTTGTTCCAGTCTCTCGAATTGGCTTTCGAGAGATTCCCGAGCCACTTCGGGGTAGAATTTCTCCTTGAATAGCCTTTTAAAATCTTCCCAGGTGATGTCGGGAGCAGATAGTTGGGGTTCATCTCTGAACCAGGTTCGAGCAATGTCGAACAGTTGCAGGCTTGCGGACTCCACTTTGAGGTCATCAGGGACCCGGGCAGTCTTCAGGATTCTCTCGACATTCTCTATCCACTCATCGGCATAGAGAATGCCCTCAGTTCCGTAAAATTCCAGGGGTCTTAGATTCTTAAAGTCTTTGGCACTCCCTGGCCTCTTGAGTGACGACTCCTGGGACTTAAGAGCTTCTGAGAGGCTGGTCCGCAGAAGTGCAGTCTGTTCTTTTTGGGATTCCACCAATCCCTGGAACACTCCTAGTAAGCTGTACCCCATCTAAGGTAACTGCCGGAACAGATGAAGGCGGAGGGAGTGCAAGAGTCTCGGGCATATTCTGCTCAGCTGGTTCTGATGTGCCAGAGAATTGTGATATAGGACACAACCCTAATTATGTGCATGTTGGATTAATGACTAATAAGAGAATTATGATATAGGACATAACCCTAATTATGTGCATATTGGATTAATGACTAATAAGATTTAGGATTTGTGTATTTACTAACAAACCCCTTAATCATGAGACATAACATCAAGGACTAGCATTTCACCCTAATACCTGTACATAAACCACGTACAATGAGCATAGAAACCAAGGAACATGTGTTCGCACAGAACAAAGATTGTGGTCAAACCGTAACTTAAAATTATTGTCTCAAGGCCTAGGATGATAGAGCACAGAAACACGTGTGCACCTTAGCTACGCGCACATGTGATGCTGTATTCGAACAGACGTGAACTTGCGATAATATTCAAGCATCGCGTTGTAGTCATGTACATTTAATGTTTAGTGTCTGATATTAGATTATTATATTATATTTGTGTTTAGGACCTTTGGATCAGCCAGAAGACACTGCAGGGACCGGCTTCTGGCATTTACAGCTTCAGTACCCAGGCAAGATACCTTGCCATATTTACTGTCTAATTTAAATTATGCATATATTGTATTGTATTCTTGTTGCTTTTACTTTATGCAACTGTGCGCGTCCGAGATTGACTCGGATGCAGTTGATGGATACGTCGATGATTTGTATACCTGGCCTAGTTCTTAGCAGACTCACCCCATTGGATGATACCCTGTTATCGTCTGAGACCTGATACCTTACACGTTCACTGAGACATATTCATATTGGGATACGAGTTTGCGTACTCGACTAGCTATCAGTACGTGTAACCTACATCACGGCTAGTACGTAGTCAGGTTATATTTTATTTGTAGAGACTTGGCATATAGATACGTGTTATGCACGTCGAGTATTCGACTTGTGTATCTACATTGGGCGGAGAGAACATTAGTAGGCGTATGGGATACACCCATTGGAGTCCGTAGTATCCAGAGGAGCCACGGATCCAATGACTCCCTTTTACACTGCTGTCATATTCTTTGGAGCGATATAGACGATATACTGCACTGCTGCCACGTTCTTTGGGGTGTTGGACATTATGCCTACGCCTACCCATACATTCCAAAGTTTTCCTCATATTGTATTCACTTAGATGGTTAGCACACCCTTTATCGCATTTATCTTATTCAGTATTTATATATATGGCAGATTTTATGTATCTTGTTACGTCCCTCTAAGGACCTGGTACCTTTCCAGATTTGGACGAGGCTTACTACCCCATAGTATACGGCCCAGGACAGGAGACGAGATTCGCTACCGCAAAGGAGCTAGAGGTTCTACCTTCGGAGTTCCCGTAATCACTTGGTAGGCCTACTGTCTAGGATTGGGAGCATCATTATCTAGTCAGCCGATGCCCTAGTCATTATCTTTTATCTATCATTTCAGTACTTTCTTTCGTCATAGTAGTGGGTTTGTCCCTACCAGACATTATTGGTTGTACTATGATATCTTGAGACTGACGTTTATCTTCCAGCAGTTTATTATTATTTTATTCTTGTAGTTTACATTGTGGATGAGATTAGTTACCTGTCGATTCATTGTTATGGGACATGTTAGTATTTTAGGACAGCGTAGCACTCTTCGTTAGGATCCATTAAATTAGGATATTCTTGGAGACGTAACAGCTGGCTATTGCCATGTGGCCTAGTTCTATGTATTTGGGACTGGGGCGTGACACCCAGCCTACGCCGCAGTATCGACGGTAGAACGTTATTTGGGTAAACTATCTATCAATATAAACATGCCACCAATAATATGAATATACTCAATCACAGATCTAAGATAAAAATAAGTACGAATATGATAAAAGAACAGAAGAGTCATAATAGAAGTCATGAGACAAATAATAATAACAAATAAGTCAGAGAAAACTAATAATAAATGCTGGAGACAAATCCAGTACAAAGAAAACTAACAACTAAGCTATGAAGCTACGAGTCTTGAGTCGTCTGTCTCAGTCGAGATGAGACCCTTATGAGCCAAGGTCTCTGGCTCTAAGCCAACCACATCCTGAGGCCCTTAGTGACTGGGATACCACTCCTCAGTGTCATCTGGAAAAATATATCCAATCAGAAAAGGAGCAAGAGTACATCTCTAATAGCAGTTCTAATAAATGATATAAACTATGTAACATAAATAGATGTGAATATATGTAATACAATATTTACAGATACAAGATATATACAATAAAGAAAATACTGAAAATAAATACAAGAATGAGCAATATGGAAATTAACAAGAATACTAATAACTAAGTGAGTGAGTACCAGCTTTAACATGTGATCGGCTTGGGAACTTGCACAAGATTTATGGCCTGGTTAATCATAACTTGTGATGTATGATCAACACTCACAAAGAATAAGAAATGTACAATAAGGGTATGATCATATATTTATACTAAGTAGTTCTCTTCCTGACTGGTATAGTGGATCCAACCATGGTATGTTATGGCACGGGTTTCCACAAGAAGGAAGATACTATTCTCATGAACCAATATCTGTATAAGTACAAGAAGAATAAGAAAATAAGGCTTGCACAAGATACACCATAAATACCAAGGAATAATATCTCATGATGAGATTTCAGATATAACAATGTCACGATCTGCACCCAAAATTTGGACATGAGTCATTGGTACGTCCAGCCTACGCCGCAGCATCGGTGGTAGAACGCTGTCTAGGTCATAATAAATACTAAACATAACTCATAACCTATCAATGATATCAACTCCATAAGGAGGACAATAAAATAATATCTCATAATATCTCATAATGTAAACTCAATCACAATAACTATAAGAGTATAAAGGGCATGATAAAAGATAAGAAGAATTATATAGTCAAACACAATGTCTCAAAATAGAGATAAACTATAGTCTAGCTGTCCAATATAAAAGTCTCCATAAGTCTCAACATAAACTAAGAATAAGCCTAAACATAAACTCAAAATAAACCTCAAAGTAAGTCTTAAATGCATAAATAAATGCTATCTAAGCAGCTGCAGGTAGTATCTCCTCTAAAGGAATAGACTCATCTAAGATCTCTGGTATGTGGTCTGCATCTACACCTGGACCATAATGTGTGGGACAGAAGTCTGAAGATCCTCTGAAAAAATATCAGTCAGGATTGGAGCAAAGTACAAGCACTAACAATAGTTCCACATATACTGACAAAAACTATAATAAAGTATAAAGAAATACAAGATAGATATGAATACTGGCAATAGTAATACTGGAATAATAAAGTACTATAATAAAAGAATATTGGAGCATATCATCATCAATGGTACATCTAGCAATGAATAGAAATACAAGTGCATGCTAGAACAATGAACTAGAATATAAGTGAGTACTAGAACAATAACTAGAACATAAGGAATGCTATATATGTCAAGAATATCTAGCTAAGTGTGTGAAATATCAGCATATCATGTGATCGACTTGGGACTGATCAGGCTTGTTACATATGATTAGCTATGATTCATGTAAGGTCAGGCTAACCATTCAGATAGCTATGATACGAGCAATAGTCAGGCTAATCATATGTAACAGGCTATAAGGCATGTAATGGTAAGGCTACACCGACGTGAGGTGTGGGTGAGCTATGATGCAAGTAGAGTTGGGTATGATCACATAAGCTTCTAATATTTCCCCGTTCCCAGCTAGCACGTTGGATCCCAAATTATGACTCCTCGTGATCGGTCTCGATGATGCCAACTCGTATAAACAACAGTGTCAGAATTATGTACGCTATACAACTAGAATCATAGAGATAATCAACATAATAAAAACTGTCAGAGAATGTACTCGCCTGTGGTCATTTGTTGGAAATACCAATATCCTGTTTCCAAAGTCTCGTCTGAATGATCCAATAGTCCTATAGACATTATTTAATGACAATACAAAATCAGTCGATACGCTAACATACACAATCAATAGTACAGGGTCAAATGTGTGTCTAGTTGCACGGGTGTTACGTCTGTAATTGCTGTGCAAGATCAGATAGTCAAAATAATATGGTCTCGCCAGTACGTCAGTGTACATAAGGCAGTCTGTTAACATTTTACAGTGTCGCATGTCAAGGTAAATACATATTCGTAATAACACTAGGGCATACTGTATATATACAAATATATTCATAGTCCTATCTAGCATAGTATTTAATTACTTACTATATATATATATACCATAGATATATATGTATATAACAACCAATAATTATGCATACCAATTGAATACATATACTATATATATATATATATATATATATATATATATACACTAGTTGAGTAATATATATATACTAAACATATATATACATATACCAAATATAAACATATATATAAATATATATATATATTCTAATTGAATATTATACGTATATTAATTATACGTATAATATATATATATATATATATATATATATATATATGTATATATATATATATATATGTATATATATATATATATATATATATATATATATATATATATATATATATATATACCAATGAATGATATACATATGAATAACTAAATATACATATGTATACCAATGAATAATATATACTAATGACTAACTAAATGTACATATGTATACCATGAATAACATATACTATATATATATATATATATATATATACACCCATTGAACAATATACGTATACGTGTATGAGTACGTATACGCAACAAGAAAAGTGTATCTCGAACCTGTGCGTGCGGGAACGAGGCGTTCGACGACGAGGAGATGAATGTTAGTTGAAGTCGAGCTCCGGCGAGTCAAAGTGCAGGCAGTCGGTTCAGGCGGGTCTGGCTGAAGGGGAGGTGAACAGGAAAGAAGCACATGAGGTGGTAGGGTGGGATTGGGTTGCTAGCGAGGACTCCGATGAAATCCTGGTGGTCGTGCAAGCGGGTGCAACGGCTTCTCCGGCGTTCAGTCATGCTCCGGCGGGTCTAGGCGATGGGCAGCGGCTCAAGTTCAGCAAGTGCAGGCGGCTGTGGGTCGACTCCGGTCGTGACGAGGGTGGCCGGATTGGTCAAGTGGGTTTGGAGGGGGTCGAGCTTCAGGCGAACGATAGATCTGGTCGAGTGGCAGTAGGGTTCAGCGGTCGGGACAGCGGGTTCACGATGGGTTAGCGAGTGCAGGCAGTTGGCAGCTTGAGGTACAGCAGTTTCGGTCGGGACTGGCTAGGCTTCTCTGGCGAGTTCAGGCGAGCGGGACTGGGCTGCTGGCGGTGAACTCCGATGGAACTCCGAAGAGGGGTTTGACAGGGAGGGGTGAACAGGAAGATAGAAAGGGGGAGTCGGCTGGGTATTATTTAGGTTTAGAAAAGAAAAAGGAAAAAGTAAAGAAGGAAGAGAATATATATACATGTAAAGGTGTTGGGTTGACCTAGAAATTTGGTCCACATACTCCTTGGGAAGAGGGCTTCTCATGTAGAATTTCAAGGCTATGATTACATAGATTCAAAATGGATGGCTATGATTGTATTTGATTCAAAATTTGGAGGGCTATGGTTTAAGGAGGTTTATGTTGAGTTTTATACACTCCCAAAAATTAGAGAAAATTCACATAAAGGAGAAATGGATTTCTTCATGTGGACACCTTAATACACTTTTGTATAAAAGTGCCCAAAAATTAGAAAATTACACAAAGTTGGGTTTTTGGTTTATTTTATTTAAAATTATTATCATTGGTGTTCTAAAATTAATCAGAAGTACATGGGGCTAAAATTAGGTGGGACACAAATATTATGAATGAAGAAGACTCAGAAAAAATATTACAATAATTTGGGTTGCTCAAAATGGGTCGAGATTGTGTCTCCAATTTTGATTGGAACGCACAAGGGTACAAAGTTGGATTTATAAAGAATTAAATATAGTCATTTACGACGAATGTTGTGCGACTAAAATACATAACATGGCATAGTTATAAGTCACACAAAGATCAAAATAGAAGTCTGGCACGTCTAGGACAAGGATGTGAAATTTGTTGTAAGGCAATGGCAAGTGTAGCGCTCTAATTATCGAAGCAACAGTAAGGTACAACAATCAAATAAAATTATAACAATTAAACATAAAAAAATGTCATACAATATTAACACATTCAATTAAATAAATAAAAAAAATCCTTATTTCGGAATGTGGTAGTGACAAGTCTACCCTCCTTAAAAGAATTTCGTCCTCAAAATTGAAATAAACTAGCACAAGGACAAACAATCAAACAAAGAATTATACCTCAAGTCTCGAAGAGATACGGATACTGCTCGCGCATTTTGTCCTCTCTCTCCCAGGTTGACTCGTCTGGAGAGTGATGTCTCCATGCAACACGAACCAAAGAAATAGTTTGGTTCCGCAGTACCTTCTCTCTACGATCCAAGATCTCTACGGGCTGTTCAGGATAGCTGAGCGTCGGTCCAACCTTAATCTCCGAGTGAACTAGTACGTGACTAGGATCTGCCATGTACCATCTCAGTTGTTACATATGGAACACGTTATGTACTCCATCTAGAGCAGGCAGCAAGTCCAGTCTATAGGCAACTACAGCGACCCTTGCAAGAATACCGAAAGGTCCAATGTATCATAGACTAAGCTTTCTGTCTCTACCAAAATGAATCGTGCCCCGTGTCAGAGAAATCTGTTAGAACACCAAATTGTCAACCTAGAACAAACATTCTTAACATGCAATCTAAAATAAAATAATCACAAACCAATAAAATAATAAAACCTATACCTGAAACTCTAGGGGTCTATGGTGGCTATCGGCCCAATGCCGTTGTCTATCCTGTGCCACTCACAGTCTGTCTCTGATGAGTTTCACCTTTTCTGCTGCATCCACGACCATTTTTGGTCCTAACAAATCTCTCTCTCCAACATTATCCCAAGATAACAGTGTACGACATCTTTGTCCATATAAAGCCTCGAATGGTGATATCTCAATGATAGTTTGGTAGCTGTTATTGTATGCAAACTCTACTAGGTGTAGATGATCCTCCCAAGAACCTCCAAGATCTAAAATACAAGTGCGTAGCATATCTTCAAGAGTCTGAATAGTCCTTTCAGACTGCCCATCTGTCTGGGGGTGATACGCGATACTAAACTTGAGCTGAGTGCCCAAGCTAGCCTACAAACTTCTCCAAAAATAGGAAATGAAATGACTATCCTGATCTGAGACGATACTCACAGGAACTCCATGTAATCTGATAATCTGTCGCACGTACATCTCTGCTAACTTCTCTGTCGATGTACCCACTTTGAAAGGTAAAAAGTGGGCTGATTTGATCAACCTATCCACGATGATCCAAATCGTGTCCTTTCTTTCTGGAGAACGTGGAAGTCCTGAAACGAAGTCCATAGTTATGTGCTTCCACTTCCATTCTGGAATGGGTAAAGGTTGAAGCAATCCTCCTGGCCTTTATCGATCTGCTTTTACCTGCTGGCACACTAAATACCTGGATATAAAGCGTGCTACCTCGTACTTCATACCATACCACCATACGTGATCCCTCAAATTTTAATACATCTTGTTGGCTCCGGGATGCATCGAGTACTGAGAGCGATGTGACTCCTGTAAAACCTCTTTGCGCAGCTCTCCACTCGGCACACACATCCTCGTACCATGCCGTAAAGATCCATCATCCACAATAGTGAAGTCATCTGTCAATCCTGTCCAAACTTGTGCCTAAATACTCCTCAGAGTCTCATCATCATACTGTGCAGCTCTAATTATGTCCATCAACTCTGATTGTATCTGCAATCCCTACATCTGAATCTCAACACCTGAAACTAGCACTTCAATTCCTAAGCTCTCAAGATCAGCCAATAAATTTCTATCTATTGTCAAGTATATAGCCATCGGATACCTGCTTAAGGCATCGGCAATTACGTTGGCCTTTCCTGGATGGTACTGTAATAAGATATCAAAGTCTTTCATTAACTCTAACCACCTTCTCTGCCTCATTTTCAGTTTCTTCTGCGTAAACACGTACTTCAAGCTTTTGTGGTCTGTGAAGATCTTCACACACTCTCCGTACAGATAGTGTTTCCACAGCTTTAGAGCGAAGATAACTGCTGCTAACTCCAAATCGTAGGTGGGGAAGTTCTTTTTATGAGGGCGTAATTGTCTTGAAGCATAGGCAATTACTTTCCCTTGCTGTTAAAGAACGCATCCTAAACCTTTTCCTGAAGCATCACTATAGATAGTGAATCCACCTGTCCCTGATGGCAACGTCAAAACTGGTGCTGTCACCAATCTCTTCTTTAGTTCATCAAATGCAGCCTGGCATTCCTCTGTCCAGACAAAATCTACATCTTGCTTGGTCAGCCTAGTCATTGGCTCTAAAATCTTGGAGAAATCTTGTACAAATCTTCTGTAGTATCCTGCTAGTCCGAGAAATCTCCTGATCTCAGCTACCGAACTGGGGGTAGCCCATGACTCCACTGCTACGATCTTCTTTGGGTTAACTAAGATTCTGTTACCCGTCACCATATGTCCAAGAAATTCAACCTTGTCAAGGAAGAACTCACACTTTGAAAGCGTTTCGTACAACTCATCTTTCCTGAGAGTCTCCAAGACCATCCTCAAGTTCTCTTCATGCTCTTCTGGGGTCTTCGAATATACTAGAATATCGTCAATGAACACCACTATGAACTTGTCAAGGTATTGGTGGAACACCTTGTTCATCAAGTTCATGAATACTGCTGGTGCATTAGTTAAACCAAACGGTATTATCGTAAATTCAAACTGGCCATATCTGGTCCGAAATGCTGTCTTCGGTATGTCTTCTCTCTTCTCCTTCACCTAGTGAAAGCCTAATCTCAAGTCTATCTTTGAAAATACCTTCATTCCGCTCAATTGATCGAAAAGATCATCTATCCTCGACAGTGGGTATTTGTTCTTGATAGTGAGGTTATTCAGAGCTCTATAATTAATACACATGCGTACTGTGTCGTCCTTCTTCGGTATAAACAATACCGGAGCTCCCTATGGCGATGAACTGGATCTAATAAAATCTTTGTCCTATAGCTCCTCAACTCCCTTCTTCAGTTCTACCAGCTCGCTGTTGTTGACTCTATAGACATGTTGTGAAATAGGCTCCACTCCTGGTACCAAGTATATAGAGAATTCAATATCTCTGTCTGGTGACAAACCTGGCAACTCCTCTAGAAATACATCCAGGAACTCTGCTATCAGTAGATATGTAACTCCTCTTCTTCCATCCTAGCTCCGCAAAAAGTTTCTCTGCTCTGCTCCGTTGCTCCTCTGGCTACATTGAACTCTGGATCTCTTGGAGGTCAAAATATTGCTCTGCCTCCGTGACAATCTATAGTAGCATGATGTTTACTCAACCAGTCCATTATAAGTACAATATCGTATCCCAGAAGTAGCATGACGAGTAAACTCACACTAAACTATCGGCCTTCCAATAACACTCTCTGATCCTTGTAATAATCACGGACTAGGATAATGCCTCCTCCACTCGTGATCTTGCAAGTCCTATCTAATAGTTTCATTTCTAAACGATAGTTAAGGGCAAAAGATACAGAAACAAAACTATGGGAAGTGCTAGAATCAAATAATATAAGTGCTGAAATAGAATCAAGAGAAATTGAACCTGGAATCATGTCTCCAGCTGGCTCGGCATCCTTAGTCGTCATGGCGTAAGCTCGTCCTTGTGGTGCTCCTCTCTGCTGCTGTTGGTACTGAGCAAACCTCTGCTGCTGTGGTGGAAGTGGAGGTCCCCTCTGCTGGCCTCCTGGTACAATAGGTACTATGGCTGGTCCTCTCTGAGCTGCTGCTCCTCCCTGACGAGTCTGAATAGCTGGACAGTCCCTAAGCTAATGTACTGATGATCCATATGACAAGCATGTATCTAACCTCTTCCTACAGATATCTCTAGTATGTCCCATCTTTTTGTAATACACACATTGGGCAACGGGCTGATTCTTTCTCTGTGGTTGCTGCTGCTGGATGTGTCCTCGAACTGGTGCCTGGTACTGCTGATGCTGCTGCTGCTATGGCCTCTGCTATTTTTGATAAAAGTGTGAGTGCTTGGATGGTCCCGTGTTACCACCTGTTGCTCCAGAAGTATCGCATCCTCTCTTGGGCCTGAGGTCCAAGTTATCTTCAGCAATATGGGCATCCATCAGAATACCCTCAAATGTAGCCGTACGTCATCCCGAAGTACGAGACTTGATCTCTCTATTCAATCCCTTCCTAAATTTTTATGCTCTGTCTCCTCGGTCTGGAATCATCGATGGCACAAATTGACTCAATCGGCAAAACTCTACGGCGTATTCGCCGACTAACAAGCTTTCTTAGACTAAGTCATAGAACTGACTTTCCAATGCTCCCAAAGCTACATCAGAAAAGAATTTCTCCTTGAAAAGCTCCTTGAATTTCTCCCAAGTAAGTCCTCCGTCAGTGAGTCTCGGATCTGTATGATACCATGTCAGCACGATATCAAACATCTGACTGCCAACGACTTCGATTTGAAGAATCTCTGAAATCTGCGCCAAGCGCAACCTCTGTCACGACCCGCACCCGAAATTTGGGCATGAGTCATGGGTACGTCCAGCCTACGCCGCAGCATCGGCGGTAGAACGCTGTCTAGGTCATAACATAGTATATCCTGTCAATAGTCTCAACTCCGTACGGAGGACAATGATAAATAAACCACAATGCTATATTATACTCAATCACAACTATAACATAATGGCACGATGAGAATTGAAAAGAGTTCTAATAAAAACCAACCACAATAAGTCTAACTCAAATCCTGGGTCTAAATGACCTCACAAAGTCAGAAAATAAATAAATACAACTCAGTCTCAGTCTAAAACAATAAATGCAGAAAAATAATCTAAGAACAGCCGGGTAGGATCTCCTCTAGGATAGGCACCTCCTCTGGGATTTCTGGAGTGAAATCTCCCTCTATTCCTGGGCCGTAATGAGTAGGGCAAAAGTTCTCCAGGTCCTCTGAAAATGTTTACCCAGTCAGGATTGGAACGAAGCACAAGCACTAACAGCAGTTTCATTAAATTGACAAAATCTATAAACAGTGTAAGAGATACAAGATGGAAATAAAAGCTGATCATGTGAAGTACTGGAGAAATGAAATAGACAATAGGGCATCTAGCAATGAGCAATAAATAGTGAATGCTAGAACAAGTAAATCTGAATAAAGATAAAACATCTAACTAAGTGTTTGAAATATTAGTTTATTATGTGATCGACTTGGGACTGGATCAGGCTAGTTATATATGATTAGCTATGATTCTTTTAGGTCAGGCTAACCGCATGGTTAGCTATGGTGCATATAGTGGTCATGCTAATCATATATAACAGCTATGGAGCATATAAGTGGTCAGGCTGCACCCGACGTGAGAAGTGGGGTGAGCTATGGTACATATAATATTTGGATATGATCACATAATCTACTAATAGTTCCCCATCCCCCAGCTAGCACGATGGATTCCAATCACGACTCCTCATGATGGGGATCTAGGGTGCTAACCCGTGTATCCATAGTGTCGGAATCAAGTATGTAATACACTACAATTTATAGAAGTAATCAACCATGAAAACTGTCAGAGAATGTACTCGCCTGTGGTCCTGAGCAAAATGTGAGGGTCGATGTCCGAGATGAAATCACAGTGACCTATTTGGAATATAAATGTCAAGTACTGAATTAAAGAAATAACAAGTTTAATTAATTAAGAAGATGAGGCTTCTAGGTCATGGATCAGTCTATACTAGGTTAATTCTAAGGTTTACTAGTCCATACTAGCTAATTAGTTGTCATTCTTAGTTATAAACACTAGGGTGTACTCATACTACCTCTATACCTATTTTATCTAGGTATTACCTTAACTATACATTACTACATTACATTAACAATAACCTCACATACCTTAGCTAGACTTAAAACTCTGATCCTAGTTCTACCTTAACCTATGGCTTGACATTATAATACCTATATCCTAATTACAACTGTTACCTCAACTTGGACCCAACTGATACCAAGTCCAACTGAACTCTTGGCTGTGTACTAACTACACAATTTCTTCACAGTAATACACAGGTAATTCACTCCCCCCTCTAGCTACTGACAGGAACTCTAAATTTACACAATACCTAGCCAATAAAACCCCTATTCACTGATACTTACTCTAACAATACACAGTCACTCTGAGAACACAGTCCTAGACATACTGTGAAACCTACTGCACAACACACAAGAATTGGAGAATAAAACCTGGGCACACACACAGTTGCTCTTACTGCTACACTGCTAAACATCTCATAGGGACCTCACTGCACTCACACACACTGAACTTAACTAGTACACATACACACATGTGCACACAGACACTTACCTACACCTCTCTTCCTCAATCTGATACACAGACACAATTTACACTGATGCAACCCAAAAGCACTCAATCACAGCTAGTACCAACTCCTATGCCAACTCCTCTATACTTAATACACAGATATGCTGAACTGCTCTCTGAACTCAGTCCTCACACAGCCACACTCACTCACATTATTTTACACACAATCATACCTACACAGGATACTGCACACACAGCTACTGAGAATACCTCACATACACATATGCACAGCCATAGATTGACTGATACACACAGGTAATGCTAAGACACACACTCTGCTGTACAAAGACACTGAACTTCACTAGTGCACACACTGAAACTCACACTGCACCCTATAAACTAACAGATACCCTGTTCTCTGCACTGACACACAGGAACTCCTCCTCTAACTGATACACACTGGTACATAACCACAGCCATACACAGATATTTTAATTCCCAGGTTCTGAAATAAACACACACACACTAGGAATAATTCCTATGCATAGAAAATTTACTCACAAAGCATATGCACTCCCCTCACTGATACCAAACCCTGACCATCTAGTACCATGTTCAGTCCACCCCATCTGGACTGGTACCCTAAACTGATACCAACACACAATTCTGATACTTAAACACCCAGTTTGGGATACCCACACACTGATGTACATAATCAACTAGACACTAGGTTTCAGTCATCTCACACACACACTGGTATCTAAAACTGCCTGAGTCCCAGGTGAACACACTAGTACACATTGAAATGCACACACTGATCTCTAGCTAGGTTCACACAGGTAAGACACAGTTTTCCTCCTAATATCTGAACACACAGGGACAGTTCTAACTGACATACTGAATGCCCCTTGTTCAAATACACTGGTACATAAACCCCCCCAACTGATCCACCACTCATAATACTTACTACCCCTTGACCCAAATGACTGATATCACCTCACCCCACACTTGCACTGATACACAACTACACATAACTGATACATTCAGTTTTTACATAGGCACACAGACACAAGTGACTGAACTGACACAGTACACACACTAATCAAAACAACAACACATCTACACATATGCCTATATATATATACATCAACAACAAAACAGATTCAAAATAGATTTAAAACTAAACACAGATCCTACACTAAGACCCAACCCGAATATGCTCCAAAAGAACCCAAAATACACAGGTTTACAAATCACCCGACTGTGTACAGTGGGAAAACCCTAAATCCGGATGTCTAGACTACACGTAGGGGATGTAATCATGCTTACACGAAGTCCCTAGAATTAGGGTTCCAAAATTTTGGGAAAAACCAAATAAAATTCACCAAAGCCCTAGATCTCCTAGGTTTTCATGTAGAAACCCTAAAATTCGAATTCTAACCCTTAGGGTGGGTTCCTAATGGCCATTATCATCTGAAAACAGAAATTAAAGGGATGAAAACTAGGGTTTTACCTGCAGGGAAGGTTTCTTCAATGAGGTTCTTCTTCTCCAAGGCTTCCTGACCCACGTCCCTTGCTTCCCTTGCTTTGGAGGAGGAGAAAATGGAAGCCCTAGGTTTAATCTCGAAAATTGGGGTGGGGAGATGGTTTCTCTAGATGGAGGCTAGGGTTTCTCTTTTCTACATGAAGGATAGCTTTGTGAGAAGCTTCCTTTTTATATTAAACCTAGTTTTAGGGTTTCCATGCATAGTTTTGGTTAAACTCCCTGGCCCTCTCATGTAGGACCTAATAGACTCAGGTTAAGTCAGTCTAGGGTTTTGAGGGTTCACCCTAAAATTTGTATTCTAGGGTTTCACTAGAACTGGGTTTACAATTAGGGTTGACTCACTAGGGTCTGTCCTAATGAGTTCTAGGGTTAGACCTAAAACTAAACATTTCTAATAATAATATATAAATAGTAAAAATCTCAACAAATCAAATTAAGCACACAATTATTTAAAATGGTGAATTTACACAAATGCCCTTATGTGGAAAAGTGGTAGTGACAACCTCCTCTCTATATCCTCTAGCCATTCGTCAGAGTAGAGTATCCCCTTCGTGTCTTTAAACTCTCGAGGCATCATCCTCTTGAAGTCCACCATAGTACCTGACCTCTGGTATTGCTGGCCAGGATGCTGCTGTTGTCGTGCTACTCTATGCACAGCCTAGAGAGCCACCTGATGAGCATTCTCCATGCTCTCTCTCAACAGCTCTTTTTGTGCCTGGTGTGCCTCTGCTTGCACCCTCTGAGCCTTAGCTTAAACATGCTGAGCTTCTGCTATCACTATCTGGGCCTCTAGCATGCCTTGGATCAGTGCGAACATCTGTGCCCCGTCAGTGGACATACCTCCGGGAATCGGTGTCGGTGGTGGTGGAAGAACCTCTGTCACAGCTGGAGAAATCCTCAGAATAGGTGGAGGAGGAATCTCAATAGCTGCAGTTACTCCCACATGAACATGAGATGTAAGAGAAACTCTAGATGTCTGTTTGTCAGGTCGAGAGGTGGCAGACCTCTCTGAAGTTGATGCTCCCGGTCTCAGAGACCTAGTCTTCAGCGGTATCCTGAAGACAGATTAAAAGGAATCAATTAAGTTAATAGATACAATATCATCATGGAAGGACAAAAAAATTCTAAGGGAAGCAATCATTCATAATAGCATTGTGAAGATCAAAATTTTCCTATTTATGATTGAGCATACTCTCATCCTAATCCTATTCCCTATATCCTATCGTAGGCTCACAGTAGAACAACTAAGTTATTTTACTACCACGATATCGCATAACTTGTGAAACTAGACCTGCATGGGCCACCAATAAAATGTGTCATGATACGCACCCAAAATTTGGACATGAGTCGTGAGTACGTCTAGCCTACGCCGCAGTATCGGTGATAAAATGAAGTCTATGTCACAATAAATACTAAATATAACTCACAACCTTTCAATGATATCAACTCCATAAGGAGGACAATGAAATAATATCTCATAATAGCTCATAATGTAAACTCAATCACAATAACTATAAGAGTATAAAGGGCACGATAAAAGATAAGAAGAATGACATAGTCAAACACAATATCTCAAAATAGAGATAAACTACAGTATAGCTGTCCAACATAAAAGTCTCCACAAGTCTCAACATAAACTAAGAATAAGTCTAAACATAAACTCAAAATAAACCTCAAAGTAAGTCTCAAATGCATAAATAAATGCTATCTAAGCAACATCAGGTAGTGTCTCCTCTAAAGGAATAGACTCGTCTAAGATCTCTGGTATGTGGTTTGCATCTACACCTGGTCCATAATGTATGGAACAAAAGTCCTCAAGATCCTATAAAAAAATATCCAGTCAGGAATGGTGCAAAGTACAAGCACTAACAGCAGTTCCACATATATTAACAAAAACTATAATACAGTATAAAGAAATACAAGATAGATATGAATACTGGCAATAGCAATACTGGAATAATAAAGTACTAGAATAAAGGAATATTGGAGCATATCATCATCAATGGTACATCTAGCAATGAATAGAAATACAAGTTCATGCTAGAACAATGAACTAGAATATAAGTGAGTACTAGAACAACAACTAGAACATAAGAAATGCTAGATCAATATACTAGAGATACATGTCAAGAACATCTAGCTAAGTGTGTGAAACATCAGCATATTATGTGATCGACTTGAGACTGATCAGGCTTGTTACATATTATTAGCTATGATTCATGTAAGGTCAGGCTAACCATCCAGATAGCTATGATATGAGCAGTAGTCATGCTAATCACATGTAACAGGCTATTGTTGTCTGATAAAATAAACGAAAGATATGAAAACGAGGCTTTATACGAAGACCCGCTCTTTATGTTTACAAACAAGCAGTATAATTAATCCTATACGAGGATGTCGAGTACAATTTTTTAATCTGGGTAAATATTGCTATAGGAGTCTGATCTACAGTCGATCACTTTGTCCCTTGGACCACACGATGATAAAGAAGTGCCGTAGAAGACAGAAAGCAGCTTCGAAGGTTGCTAAAGAGAGTGGATGCTCGATGCCAAAGTCGTCGATCACTACCCTTTACCTGAGCTCTGGATTCTTCTCTCTTGAAATCTGCGACCAAATCTCGACCTTTCAATCTTCCGTTTCTCGACCTTGGATCTGATACTGGATTTCTTGACCAATTTTTAACCTTGGACCTCTGTTGATAGAGGTCTCTATTTATAGAGTTTTAGTAACAGTGACCACTCAGTCGGTGTAGAAACCGAGTAGTGGAAAGTACAGCACCCTTTTATACGATAGTTATAATAACCATTGCCCGCGTATAGATAACCTTTTGAATGAGCGTGTGATGGGTGTCCAACTAAGGGACAACGCGTATAACTGCTGCAAAGATCACGACGTAGAAGCCACGTAGGTAGTTATCCTTTGTGTAGAAGAGGTTGGCGTAGAAGCCAATAACTGTCACCATGGCGTAGAAGCCAAGTAGGCATAGAAGCCGAGTAGGCGTTGAAGCCGAGTAGGCATAGAAGCCGAGTGGGCGTAGAAGCCGAGTAGGCATAGAAGACGAGTAGGCATAGAAGCCGAGTGGGCGTAGAAGCCGAGATGATGTTGACGTCTTAGCCAAAATTACGGCTCTTAGAGATATAATCAAATCTTTTGCATTAAATGCAGAGATCTGCCTCCATCCTACGCATTAAATACAGAGGCTTGTCTTTGAGATTTGCCATCATTTTGCACATTAAATATAGATACGCGTCTCGAATTCTGTACGAAGAGTAACTGCTGACGTGGCAGTCTGTTTATCTTCTGCAGAGCGTAAGAAGCTCACGTCTGCCTGTGTAAAACTAGGGAGCGTATCCCCTTGTACGCGTAAAAGCAGTTTACGCAAAGGGGATGTCACTAAACGACGGTTCGGTGACATTTAATCAAATCTCCTGCATTAAATGCAGAGGTCCGCCATTATCCTGCGCATTAAATGCAGAGGCGTGTTTTGAAGGTCTGCCACCCTTTCTGCGCATTAAATGCAGAGACGTGCCTCGAGTTTTGTCATCACTCTGCACATTAAATGCAGAGATGTGCCTCGAGCCCTGTACGAAGAGCAAATTTTGACGTGGCAGGCTGTTTGTCTTCTGTGGAGCTTAAACAGCTCATATCTGCCTGTGTAAAACTAGGCAGCGTATTCCTTTGTATGCGTAAAAGCGGTTTATGCAAAGGAAATGGCAGTAAATGACAGCCTGGGTTGCAGTGCCGCGCATAGCCGTCGCCTGGGTAGTCGTGCAGTACTCTTTGTCAGGAGTCCAGACGTCAGTTTTACTGCATGATTTGACAGGTTCATTTTGAAGAATACGAAGCATTCCTCGTATACTTCAATGTTGTATTAAAAGCGAATGAGTTTTACGCCATAAAGGTGATGTAGCACCCTTTTTACGCTGAAGCAGCCTGGACATACTACATTAAGCGAATGGTCCTTGAGCTTATATTTTACGTTGTGCTCAGCAAAAAAGCTCTGTTGCACGTAGTGGCTCTGAAGTCATCTTTTTACGCTGCCCCGCATCAACATGCTACGTATAGCTATCTAGCATATTTTTCATGCTTCTACAAGACCCCCTTCAAAGCTTTTAAATTTCTCGTAATTTAAAATGCTTTGAATGAAGCATGAAGCGTTTCTCGTAATTTGAAACGCTCTGAATGGAGCCTAAAACGGTCAAGTCTAACACATTCTTTCAAGGCTGACTTTATGGCAGAGTTATTGGGGATCGGTGTGATCTCTTTCGCCTATAAAAAGGCTGAGGAGTTAACCTATTCTTCCCATATTTCCTTCACCACACAGAGATGATGGCCGGAGTTCGTCGGGTCGACTTGAGGAAGAAGGAGACCATGTTCTTCCAGCATATAAGGAGACGAAAAAGACGGCATCTTCGAGCAAATATCCTCTGCAATGATGGATAATGGAAGGATATCATAGCCTCCTCTGCTCGGGATAATCAACAACTTTGTATGGGGGTTCTTCCGGAGAGAGGAAGGGTCATTTCTGACCACACAGCTTGCAACCTGTATCTTCTCCTGATACTTTCGTGGACCAGAGCAGAAACTAGCTCTGTCCTCGAGTATTGAGTTGGGTAAAATACCTCAACTCAATCTGTCACGGTACTGGACGCAGGAAAGCAGATTGACCCTTCTTTCCTGTATTGGAGGATGGGTCTAGGCCCATTTTTATATCCTCCTGCCGTTGATCATTTCATGTCAGTTAGTTTGCGGGAACTGACTGACTGCTGGAGAAGATGGATGAAGAATTACGCCCATACGAGAACCTGGCAGAACAGATTCTGGGTGAGATCTTCAGACGACGATGAGGAAGTCCTTTGTAGACGGGATTTCCTTCATATGTAATCATGAAAATGAAGAAAAATCCTTGTAGACTGGATTTCCCTCATATGTAATCATATTTTAATAAAATCGTCTTCTTCTGTGCATATGATCATCTTGCCATATATTTTTGCTGTGAAGTCTGAATATGTGTAGCTTCGACACATCTGGTAATTTTATGCCAACTCTGTTAGAAAGAGTGCTAGGTTCTGTCCTCTCTTTTACGCATAACTTAAGGATGTGCAGAAAGCCGCTTAGCAGTCGAGTATTCGAACTGTCCTGCTGTTAGGAATGAGAAACTGCGTAGAATTCTGAACTGTCACTTCTTTGATAAGAAGAATTCTTGTTCAGACCATCATCTTCAAGAATGATTTCTCGAAAATCCCTTGGAATAGGACGAGAAATGGCTGTCAAAAACTGAGTCTCCATCTTGAACTGTAGACGAAATATTCAGACTGGAGTCTGGATGAACTTCCAATCGACCCATAGAGAAGAGTAATTTTTAATGTTGAACTCTGTATGCTTCGGGTACTTGGGATATTTTGAGGTCAAGAAGGAGTATCTTCTGTATGAACTCTTGCAATTGGCCGTCTTGAGAATCGTTCAGATGTACGATACTCTGGCCTGCGTATCTTTCAGATGTGCAGAAAGTCATAGATCTGTAACTGTAGATGAGCGTAAAACCATAAGTTTGTAGCCTCTCGAGCGTAAAAGCTACTGAGCATGAGAGCATCCGGGCGTAGAACTGTAGATTTGTAGCTTCTGAAAAAGAAATCTTCCGAGCGTGAAACTGTGGATCTGTTGCCTCTGAGTATAAAAGCCACCGAGCGTAAAATCATAGATTTGTAGCTGCTGAGCGTGAAGTAGTAGGTTTGTATCCTCTCGAGCGTAAAAGCTACCGAGCATAAAAGCATCCAGGCGTAAAACCATAGACTTGTAGCCTGTGAGCGTAAAATCGTAGATCTGTAGCTGTCGAGCGTAGAAAAGCTCCTTAGCGTAAAAACCACGAATCTGCTTCGTACGAAAACTTTTCAAATTCGCTAACTATCCGCCTTCTCTGAGTATTAGGCTGACGTAGTACCCAATCATAACCGAATATTAATTATGAGATTTGGTTCGGGATTCGAGGAGTCCATCCGAACTCTATATATACCCCAAGTTTCTGAGGAAAACACTTTTCATTCGTCTTCTGCGAAAGAAAGCCTTCGACTGTTCGAGTTCTTCTTCGTTTCTTCTCCGAGTCTTCAAAGTTTCCAGTAATGGCTTCGAAACAACTCTCCTCCTCTAAGGGAAAGAAGGTTGATTCTTCTTCTCGCTCTTCTGCTCAAGCGAGAGCGTCTTCGGTTGGGCAAGGCGAGCTTCATTTTGAGCGAAGTGTCCCGCCGACGAGCAGTGCACCCGGCCTTAAAGGTAGAGCTTTTGGGACAAAAAAGAATGACTAAAAATCCTTCGCACACGTTGTACATGAACGTGCTAGGTCATCTTCTGTGCTGATAGCCTCTTCGAGGAAGATGATGCACAGAGACATTTCATCTTTTACGCCCACATTTCTAATGTGTCAGCGCAAAAAAACTCCATATTTTCGCAGTCTGGCGTAAAAGCTTTGACTGTCGAAAGTTGACGTATACTATATAATTTGAGTGTTACGCAGGGATAAAAATTCTGGCGTAATAACTCAAATTTTGGCAGTCTGGCGTTAAACACAGACTGTCGAAAGCTTTGCGTATACTGCAAGCCTTGAACTTTACGTTTTAGGAATTAGATTCCAGTGTAATGATCAAGTTTTTACAGTCTTGGCGTAAAACACAGACTGTTGATTTTTTGCATATGCTGTAAGATTATAGAAACTGAATTGTCTTTCTTGCATTTTGCAGTTAACTTGCACGCGTCTCTATTGGCTGAGGTGATGGGTTCCGCTGTCGGGATGCTGCACTCCAACTACCTGGAGGATTTGTCCCACGTGATATTTCCCATCTCTGGACCCCAGTATCCCGAAGGAAGGGAAATTTTGATATCGGCTCAAGGAGAGCGGACGCTGCTGAACATGATTAATGGAGAACCCCTGACGTACATAGACGGGGACCAATACATAAAGCCGGCTTTCCTCTTCGGGGATATGATTGACAAGCAGTCCCAGACGAAGCCCAAGAAAGAACTCTGGGTTTTTCCTGCCGGGAGCTTGGTTTTGTATCTGCCCAAGATGCTGAGAGACTATCCCATCTCGGCATTCTTCCATGATACACATCCCAGGAGGATGTCGTGGACGCTGACTACCGATATTCACGACAGGCCGGGGAAGATATTTTATCTGAAAGGAGCTGACCAGGGGTCGTTTGTCAACCGCCCTTCCGGCTCTGTGACGACGTTCAGGGGACTGTACCCGGGCAGTATCCCGAGTGAAGACAGTTTAGTGATCCAGCCGATCCAATTACCGACTTTCTGCAATGATTTCATGGGGCACGGGGGAGTATACCCTAAGCTGAACCCTCGAACAAGTGGGTGGATCACCCCTACAAATCTTCGATGGGCTCGCTTAGCTGAATGGGCCCTGAAGCATTTTCAGACCGAGCTGGAAGGCATTGGTCTCTATCCAGCTGTGAGTGCCACTATTATTGGGTTACCTCTCAACCCCAACCTGTTTCTGGCACTGATGGAGCGATATATCTCGCTCACCGGGACTTTTGCCACTCCACTGGGGGAGTTGGGATTGGCCCTCCACGAGATGGCAGAGATATTGAGACTGCCGATGGGGGATACTCCATATGAAGAGTATGTTCCCACTAATCGGGAGTTGGGGGATTCAGACCCTCGGGTAATGGAAGTATACCAGGAGCTGATGTGCCACTACCTTGCTTGCACCGCTTTTTATGGTGAGCCTTCAGATTTGGCTCACATCAATAAATGGATGTCCTACCTCTTCTTTCACTGGTCAAGGACTGCAGATGCGACATATACACCATTGGCCATGGGTAAATGCCATCTTTTATGTCTCTTCTTTAGGAAAATTAACATTATGTTGATATTAACTTCCTTTTGTCTTCTTTTCAGAGGAAGACATCTTCGGGGAGGGTAGTGTAGATGCGCCCTTTGGCTCTGTGTCAGGTCCTGGCGGCGACACGGAGGTGCCTGATTTTGAAGAGGAAACATCTTCGGGTGTCAGCTCGCCTGTCGAAGAGATTCCGATATCTCAAGAGGAGGATGAGCCTGTCATTGCGACAATGCCTCCTTTGAGTACGCTGGTCACTTCGTCCGGTGTTGGCGCTTCTTCTTTTGTCGTACCACCTGTTGAGGCGACGGCCGTGGCAACATTGTCTGCGGTTGTTCTTGGAGGGGGACTCGCCAATATCGCGGCCACTCCCAGCATCCATTCAGATCTAGCTGCGCTGACCGAGCAGTACACTAGTATCTTCTACACCACCTTAAAAATGTTAATATCAATGGTGTTGGAGAAGAATTTGAGCTTTGCGTCGCTGAGGAGGTCCTCTGGGTCCGTGATAGTGCCGATCCAAGAATTCAACGACACTGGGGTAGCTGACACGTTGGAGGAGATAGTTAATGGTTTGGAGCAACCCATTAACGAATACTTGCAGCTAACTCGAGGCAACATTGACGGTCTCGTTCAAGCTAGGTACGACTCCCGGAATGCGCAGCTTGATGAACAGATAGAGTCTCTGAATAAGTCCATCAAGGCTCAGCAGCAGGAGATGGATCATGAGCGTGTCCAATTGGAGTATGTCGTCCCTGAGTTGACCCGGTACGAAGCCGAATATGAGGAAGTGGCAGCGAAGGCCCGTATATTGAAGGATGAGCTCGTTCGAGTATAGGCGAAGGCTCTTTCTTTGTCGGCGGCCCGAGATGTGCTGAAGGAGCGAGGGCGACTGTTCAGCAGAATCTGACGGGTGTGGGTGCTTTCCACTCAGGTTTTGTACGGGCTCGGTCTAAGCTAGCTGCTTTGAACAACAATGTGGCAAGGTTGGAACGGGCTCGCACCGACGTCTTGAACTCCCGGGATGAGAAAATGGTTGCTCTGGCGCAGCAGATTCGTGATCTAACCGCTTCCCCCAAATGATGTACTTTTTTGCTTTTCAATGTACTTTCGCTCTTTTTTGGGAATAATAAAGAGGCTTTCATCTGACTTTGTGGACCCATTATTTTGGAATATAAATGACAGGTTTGGGTGAAAGTGATATCAGAGGTAATATGGACGTGATATACTCTCAGTATGTTTTAGCAGGATATATCTATTCAGAGGTTATATGGACATGTTAGAATATGCTTTTAGCTAAAATTTGTACATAAAACACTATCAGAGGTATTATGGACATGAACATTTTATTTATCCATTGCGGGCATTCCACAGGGGAATTTTTTGTTGACCTATTACTTTTTGCGCACGAGAGTGCAAGTAATAAGTTTTAGGTCAAGCCTTGCCAGAGGTAATATGGACATGGCAGTTTTTATGGACCCAACACCACTGGTGTACTTAAAGTTAAGTATGGGTGTTAAGTTGAGATGACAACCGATATCAGAGGTAATATGAACATGATAATCGATAGCCGAAAAACTCAAAAAGTTTATTCAGAGGTAATATGAATATGACAAACTTTTGAGTTGTAACTCCATTGAGGATGGAGGTACATATCTGCTCAGAGGTAATATAAACATAGCAGTTTTTGTGGACTCAACACTACTGGCATACTTAGAGTTAAGTACGGGTGTTAAGTTGAGAGTGACAATCGATACCAGAGGTAATATGGACGTGATAATCGATAGTCAGACCAGGATGGTTTGTTCAGAGGTAATATGTACATGACAAACTCAACTGGAGAGATAACGAAATATTTGGACAATAGTTCAGACGTAATATGTACATGAACTCATGTCCGAGGAATTCACTGTGGAGTGATTTTCTTGAGTGAGGATAGACCTAAAGAATCCACTGAGGAAACTTTAGGGATTCATCATCCGATATTTTCTTGAGGGAGCAAATTATCATGTCAAAGTAAAATCAATTTGCAGTGATTGTCCCTTCGTTTACAGATACAGAGTGATGACCTTGGCGTCGATCAACTCCTGAATTCTCCTTTTCAGTATATAGCACGCCTTTGTAGGATGGTGAATGTACCGATGAAAGAGACAATAATCTGGGTCATCAACTTTGCCAACTTTCTCAGGATACCTGATGTTGGGAAGCTAAAGTTTGTGTTCCTCCATCAACATATTAAAGATTTTAATGATGTCATCTTTATTGAAGGAGAAAGTCCTTTTTGGTCTTCGGGCTCCCGATGCCTGAGTTTTACGTCCTTCTGGGTGGATTGTCATCGTCGCATCATTTTCAGATTCCGAGGGAATTCTACCCCCAGCTTTGCATGCTGGCTTATTCTGTCGAGGTAGGCTCCCCCCAGACATGTCACGACATTTGTCCACAGAAGCTGGTTTAGAAGGTCCTGCCTCTGGTTGTGCAGGATCAGACTCTCGAGGTTGTGAGTTTGCAAGAGATGCAGTATACCCCAACCCAAAACGAGCTCGTTGACAGTAAAAATTACTCTACAACGGTATTCGTCTGCCTTTTCCATAGTTGAGGCCTTGTTTCAACCTCAAATCATAACCCATGCTTTGTATAATTTTTAAAGCCTGTGGGCTATACCTGTGGATTTGTATTTTGCCACCTTCAGGCTCGCAGAATTCTTTCTGTACAATCGGGCTGGTTTGCATGCGACCGAAGACTATTGGATGCTGGTCGTTGCGAGTTGGAGGAATAATAAAGATAGAATTTTCACGTGGCCCACCTGTCATGACAACATTAGATTTTGATGCATCTTCCCACAAGATCTCCCCGCGTTTGACCGTTAGGGGAATTGACGCCTGTTTATGACTCTTGTCTTTGCGTTTCTGGATCAGATACTCACGCAGGTCAGGAGGAGTTATGGAAGAAGAAGATGGTTTGTTTCTTTTGTTCATATCAGTGGGCATGCGGATATTGGGAACCATAGTTTTCCCTGTGCCACCTATATACAATGCTACAACCTCGTTGGTCGGAGAGATTGAAGAGATCGGAGAGTCGACAGGAATGGTAGAGGATGTCTTGGGCATCCAGACCTTACGCAGCTTTTTGTTGTCTTGGACAGAGAGAGAGTGAGAGCTACCCCCTGTTCGAAACATATCTTTGTAGGCAGACTGGTCGAACTGGACGACCAGTGTCTTCTTCACGGATCCCACGGATACCGTATCGTGTTGAGCAATTGCTTCCTCGTAAGAAGAGAAAGTTTCCCCAGCAGAGTCGCCATCTTGTTGTCTGATAAAATAAACAAAAGATATAGAAATGAGGTTTTATACGAAAACCATGCTCTTTATGTTTACAAACAAGCAGTACAATTAATCCTATACGAGGATGTCGAGTACAAATTTTTTAATCTGGGTAAATATTGCTATAGGAGTCTGATCTGCAGTCGATCACTTTGTCCCTTGGACCACACGATGATGAAGAAGTGCCATAGAAGACAGAAAGCAGCTTTAAAGGTTGCTAAAGAGAGTGGATGCTCGATGCCAAAGTCGTCTATCACTACCCTTTGCCTGAGCTCTGGATTCTTCTCTCTTGAAATCTGCGACCAAATCTCGACCTTTCAATCTTCTGTTTCTTGACCTTGGATCTGATACTGGATTTCTTGACCAATTTTTGACCTTGGACCTCTGTTGATAGAGGTCTGTATTTATAGAGTTTTAGTGACAGTGACCACTCAGTCGATATAGAAACCGAGTAGTGGAAAGTACAGCACCCTTTTACACGATGGTTACAATAACCATTGCCCGCGTATAGATGACCTTTTGAATGAGCGTGTGACATGTGTCCAACTAAGGGACAACGCGTATAACTGCTGCAAAGATCACGGCGTAGAAGCCACGTAGGTAGTTATCCTTTGTGTAGAAGAGGTTGGCGTAGAAGCCAATAACTGTCACCATGGCGTTGAAGCCAAGTTGGCATAGAAGCCGAGTAGGCATAGAAGCTGAGTGGGCGTAGAAGCCGAGTAGGCATAGAAGCCGAGTAGGCATAGAAGCCGAGTGGGCGTAGAAGCCGAGATGATGTGGATGTCTTAGCCAAAATTATGACTCTTGGAGATATAATCAAATCTCTTGTATTAAATACAGAGATCTGCCCCCATCATGCGCATTAAATGCAGAGGCTTGTCTTTAAGATTTGCCATCATTCTGTGCATTAAATACAGATACGTGCCTCGAATCCTGTACGAAGAGTAACTGCTAACGTGGCAGTCTATTTGTCTTCTGCGGAGCGTAAGAAGCTCACGTCTGCCTGTGTAAAACTAGGCAGCGTATCCCCTTGTATGCATAAAAGCAGTTTACGCAAAGGGGATGTCACTAAACGACGGTTCGGTAACATTTAATCAAATCTCCTGTATTAAATGCAGAGATCCGCCATTATCCTGCACATTAAATACAGAGGCGTGTTTTAAAGGCCTGCCACCCTTTCTGCGTATTAAATGCAGAGACGTGCCTCGAGTTCTGTCATCACTCTGCGCATTAAATGCAGAGACGTGCCTCGAGTTCTGTCATCACTCTGCGCATTAAATGCAGAGACGTGCCTCGAGTCCTGTACGAAGAGCAGCTTTTGACGTGGCAGGCTGTTTGTCTTCTGTGGAGCGTAAATAGCTCATATCTGCCTGTGTAAAACTAGGCAGCGTATTCCTTTGTATGCATAAAAGTGGTTTACGCAAAGGAAATAGCAGTAAATGATAGCCTGGGTTGCAGTGTCGTGCCATCATTATAGCCGTCGCCTGGGTAGTCGTGCAGTACTCTTTGTCAGGAGTCCAGACGTGAGATTCACTGCATGATTTGACAGGTTCATTTTGAAGAATATGAAGCGTTCCTCGTACACTTCAATGCTGTATTGAAAGCAGATGAGTTTTACGCCATAAAGGCGATATAGCACCCTTTTTACGCTAAAGCAGCCTGAACATACTGTATTATACGGATGGTCCTTGAGCTTATATTTTATGCTGTGCTCAGCAAAAAAGCTCTATTGCACGTAGTGGCTCTGAAGTCATCTTTTTATGCTGCCCCGCATCAACATGCTGCGTATAGTTATCCAGCGTATTTTTCATGCTTCTACAGCTATGAGATATGTAATGGTCAGGCTGCACCGACCTGAGGTGTGGGTGAGCTATGATGCAAGTAGAGTTGGGTATGATTACATAAGCTACTAATATTTCCCCGTCCCCACCTAGCACGATGGATCCCAAATCCTGACTCCTCGTGATCGGTCTCGATGATGCCAACTCGTGTAAACAACAGTGTCAGAATTATGTACGCTATACAACTAGAATCATAGAGATAATCAATATAATAAAAATTGTCAGATAACGTACTCGCCTGTGGTCCTCTGCAGGAAATACCAATGTCCTATTTCCAAAGTCTCCTATGAATGATCCAACAGTCCTATAGACATTATTTAATGACAATACAAAATCAGTCGATACGCTAACATACACAATCAATAGTACAGGGTTAAATGTGCGTCTAGTTGTACGGGTGTTACGCCTGTAATTACTGTGCAAGATCAGACAGTCAAAATAATACGATCTCGCCAGTACGTCAATATACATAAGGCAGTCTGCTAACATTTCACAGGGTCACATGGTCAAGGTAAATACGGAATATCCATAATAACACTAGGGCATACTGTATATATACAAATATATTCATAGTCCTAACTAGTATAGTATTTAATTTCTTATGATATTTATATATACCATAGATATATATGTATATAACAACCAATAATTATGCATATCAATTGAATACATATACTATATATATATATATATATATATATATATATATATATATATATATACAAGTTGAGTAATATATACATACTATATATATATATATATATATACCAGTTGAGTAATATATACATACTAAATATATATATACATATACCAAATATATATATACCAATCGAATATTATACGTATACTAATTATATATATATATATATATATATATATATATATATATATATATATATATATACCAATGAATGATATACATATGAATAACTAAATATAAATATGTATACCAATGAATAATATATAATAATAAATAACTAAATGTACATATGTATCACAATGAATAACATACACTATATATATATATATATATATATATATATATATATATATATATATATATATTTATATATTTATATATATATATACCAAATACATATATACACTCATTTAACAATATATGTATACGCGTAAGAGTACGTGTACGCAACAAGAAAAGTGTATCTCGAACCTGTGCGTACGGGAACGAGGCGTTCGACGACGAGAAAATGAATGTTTAGGAGAAGTCGAGCTCCGGCGAGTCGAAGTAAAGGCAGTCGGTTGAGCAGCGGGTCTCCGGTCGGTTCAGGCGGGTCTGACTGAAGGGGAGGTGAACAGGGAAGAAGCTCAGGAGGTGTTACGTATAGTGCCCCGTTCTCCCGGTGCGGGGAGCGCGACTATGAAACACAAGATGGTATCGTTCGATCGGGATAGATTGAAACAAGAACTCGTCCTCGTTATGGATTTGTTTCTTCGGAATCGATTCCCATATTCAGTGGACCGTGCCCCCGGGATCGACTTAGCGGCAGAGTGAGGAGGGAGCTCTCCGCTGCTATCTTTTTATTGCCTCGGATTTCGATATCGCTTGTTGCTTTTGTGCCTTGAGTTGATTTTGGGATTTGCTTGTTTTTCTTGAACGGTTTCGATAGATTTCATTATTTTTGTTCATTGAACTGCACTTCAATTCCGAGATTGGAAAGAGTGGAAGAGGTATTGATCAAGCTGTTCCTGCAATGCAGGTGAACGAGCAGTAGGCGGCTTACGAGCAGAGTCGTGAAGCGCCTCTTTCCTTCTCCCTTCCAACCATCTAAGTGAGTGGCTACCATCCTGATTAGCTAGCCCTGCTTCCAAGTCTTTATACCAAAAACTCTTGCATTCTTGTTGTCCCGATCAGATGATACCAAGTAATAACTAAAAGATACCAAGATAAAAATGGGAATAGACTTGGATTATTTTGCTTGTCATTTAACTTGAAAATGGTTACTCATTTGCATGCTTGTTCGTTTGGAATGTTCTATACATGCTTCAAGTTTTGCTAGATTGCATCTTCTTCCATAAATTGTGCTAAGTATGGAATACACTTATTATGAAATAAACTATCAGGGAGACTATGCAAAACGAATCATGCAATATTGCTTATCTCATGTTTATATTGCCTCAACTGCATCAACGTTAACGTATCATGAACGATTGATCACGAACAACTTGTGCACAAGGTCAACGAGTTCCTGCGGACGGTTGCTGGGCGATCCGGTCCGTGCAGAATTTCACGATAGTCTTACGTGCGAACGGGATGGCGTGTAGCGCCTCACATGCTTCGTTGTACACCGTCCTCGTTCAACGACTATAACTCGTCCATTATGGCATCCTAGCCAGTGATCCCAACATGTATATTTAAACCTGTTGCAAACTAACTTGTGTCTTCGTGGCAGAAAAGGCATGGTAAGTATTGTGCAGGTAGTTCAGACGGACAGGTAAAATCCACCGAACGGTGGCAAGTTCATTTCAGTAAATTCTATATGCTGCTTACTTGTAAATGAACTAAGATAAGATAGAAACCCACAAAAATATGCATGCTTCATTAAAACAACGTGTTGATTGGTATAGTTGGGTTAGCTTGCCTTCACCAGTATGTTTCGACATACTGACACTCGTTGAAACAGGTTCTTCGCACTAAGGCGAACCAAGCGAGGAACCGAAGTCGTCTTTTCCGATCCAGTCCAGCTGTAGGCCCATCCTGATCGTGCCGTCCTTGAAGCATTTTGAAGCAGGAGCTTGCAACTCTATATACACAATGCAGCTCCGTGGCAAAGCTGTCCTCCAGCCCGGAGGTCTATACATTTTAAAGTTTAGTAATGGGATATAATATACAGGATTGCTATCTCATTTTGTGTTAACACTTTTGTAAGCCCGTGCGGCAAATTAGCTGACTCATTCAAGAGTTTGTAATAGATGTTCATTATCAATAAAGAGAACTTTTCCATGTTTCAAATCTGTGTTTCAATTTATCTGCGTACTCTGAATATGTGCTCGTTATACAAAACATTAAAGCCTTGTGCGGGCGCAACCACATGCCCGCACGGCGGTCACGATTCGGGGGATGCCCCAAATTTTCCACAGAATTGGGTCGTGACATAATGGTATCAGAGCACAGATTCATGTTCCTTAGACTCTCGTACTGGAAAAGTTTCTTTAACGATCAAATTCCTGTGCAAACTCTTGAACTTGCTAGGCTAAAATGAGATACGTTCATGCAATGAGTCCATAATACATTATGATTCTAATGTAATTTACCTTCTTTTGAAGGAATAGCACCAGCACAATCTGCAGCGCTAGCACCGGACGAAACGCAAGGCCAAGAAAGTAGTTCGGGCACTTCAGGAAGCTCTCGGAGCCAACGGGGCATGTCTCAAGTCGACCCGCTTGAGCGGGTGATGCAAATATTAGAAGCACAACGACAAAGAGACGATGCTCGCCAAGCCAAGTTCGAAAGCAATCTGGAGACCCGATTTGCAGTCCAACAGAAGCAGGTAGATGTCCTACAATAGATCGTTCAGACTTTGACTTCCAACCAATCCGCTGCAACAGTAATGACTCCGGTGGAACAACCCGTGCTTGAAGTAGAGACGCCATAAATTCCAAGGCCGAGGGAAGTAACTGCCTTCGACTTTGGCCACTTCAAGAAAGTCTGCAACACCCCATTCAACGGGACTGAGGAACCAATTGTGGCTCTAGATTGGCTAGCCGAACTTGAAGACCACTTTGCTCTGCTAGTGGTCCCCGAAGAGAAGCGCGTCACCTGCGCACAACTACAGCTCTGCCTCAACGCACATGATTGTTGGGATGTGCATCGGCGATCTCTCCAATTTAACAATAGAGAGGAGGCAATCTCGTAGACGACTTTTTATGCCACGTTCGAAGAGGAGTTTATACCCCCTCCAGTACAACGTCAGATGGAGAACGAGTTCGTGCAGCTGCGGCAGGACAGCATGACAGTTAAGCAATACTCTGCCGAATTCAATCGACTATCAAAATTTGTTAGGGCCTATTTACCCAATGCAGTGAGTAGAGCCAGAAGGTTTGAAGGTGGTTTGCACCCTGCCATCCATGTGCACGTGGTCGTTCATCAGTACGGGACCATGCAAGAAGTCATGAATCATGCCCTATCTCTTGAACCGCAGTATCCTCACGTTTCTACCGGCGTTGTGCATACCTACAATCATAAACGCCAAGGCAACGAGAGAGAAAACAACGCGACAAAGCGCCCTAATCATGGCGGTCCCCAAAGAGGAAACCCAGGGCCTTCGTGTAATTTTTGTAAGAAATCAGGGCACACGGCCGATAAGTGCCACTAGAAACTTGGGCAATGTCTCATTTGTGGTGACTCAAACCACCGAATTCGTGATTATCCAAACTATTCAGTTCATCATCCTCAACATAATGCTTCTTAATGGTAGGTTCTATTCCTAAGTTTCGGGACAAAACTTCCAATAAGTTGGGTAGGATGTAGCGCCCCGTTCCCCCGGTGCGGGAAGCGCGGCTAAGAAACACAAGGTGGTATCATTCGATCGGGATAGATTGAAACAAGAACTCATCCTCGTTATGGATTTATTTCTTCAGAATCGATTCCTATATTCAGTGGACCGTGCCCCCAGGATCGACTTAGCGGTAGAGTCAGGAGGGACCTCTTCGCTGCTATCTTTTTATTGCCTCGGATTTTGATATCGCTTGTTGCTTTTGTGCCTTGAGTTGGTTTTAGGATTGACTTGTTTTCCTTGAACGGTTTCGATGGATTTCATTGTTTTTTTTCATTGAACTGCACTTCAATTCCGAGATTAAAAAGAGGAAAAGAGGTATTGATCAAGTTGTTCGTACAATACAGGTGAACGAGCAGTAGGCGGCTTATGAGCGAAGTCGTGAAGTGCCTCTTTCATTCTCCCTTCCAACCATCTAAGTGAGTGGCTACCATCCCGATTAGCTAGCCCTGCTTCCAAGTCTTCACACCCAAAACTCTTGTATTCTTGTTGCCCCGATCAGACGATATCAAGTAATAACTAAAAGATACCAAGATAAAAATGGGAATAGACTTGGATTATTTTGCTTGTCATTTAACTTGGAAACGGTTACTCATTTGCATGCTTGTTCGTTTGGAATATTCTAAACATGCTTCAAGTTTTGCTAGAATGCATCTTCTTCCATAAATTGTGCTAAGTATGGAATACACTTGTTATGAAATAAATTTTCAGGAAGACTATGCAAAACGAATCATGCAATATTGCTTATCTCATGTTCATATTGCCTTAATTGCATCAACGTTAATGTATCATGAACGATTGATCACGGAAAACTTGTGCACAAGATCAACGGGTTCCTGCGGACGGTTGCTGGGGCACTGGCACCGATCCGGTCCGGGCGGAACTTCACCAGTCTCACGTGCGAACGGGATGGCGTGTAGTGCCTCACGTGCTTCGTTGCACACCGTCCATGTTCAACGACTATAACTCATCCATTATGGTATCCTAGCCAGTGATCCCAACGTATATATTTAAACCTGTTGCAAACTAACTTATGTCTTTGTGGCAGGGAAGGCATGGTAAGTATTATGCCGTAGTTCAGACGGACAGGTAAAATCCACCGAATGGTGACAAGTTCATTTTAGTAAATTCTATATGTTGCTTACTTGTAAATGAACTAAGACAAGATAGAAACCCACAAAAATATGCATGCTTCATTAAAACAACGTATTGATTGGTATAGTTGGGTTATCTCACCTTCACCAGTATATTTCGACATACTGACCCTCGTTGAAATAGGTTCTCCGCACTAAGGCGAACCGAGCGAGGAGCCAAAGTCATCTTTTCTGATCCAGTCCAATTGTAGGTGCATCCTGATCGCGCCGTCCTTCAAGCATTTTGAAACAGGAGCTTGCAACTCTATATACATAATGCAGCTCTGTGGCAAAGCTGTCCTCCAGCCTGGAGGTCTATATATTTTGAAGTTTAGTAAAGGGATGTAATGTACAGGACTGCTATCTCATTTTGTGTCAACACATTTGTAAGCCCGTGCGGCAAATTAGCTGACTCGTTCAAGAGTTTGTAATAGATGTTCTATCAATAAAGAGAACTTTTCCATGTTTCAAATCTGTGTTTCAATTTATCTGCGTACGCTGAATATGTGCTCGTTATGCAAAATATTAAAGCCTTGTGCGGGCGCAATCGCAGGCCCGTACGACGGTCACAATTCGGGGGATGCCCCAACGATTCCACGAAATTGGGTCATGACAGTACGGCGGGACTGGGTTGCTGGCGAGGACTCCGATGAGTTCCTGGTGGTCGTGTAGGCGGGTGCAGCAGCTTCTTCGATGTTCAGTCATGCTCCGGCGGGTCCAGGTGATGGACAGCGGCTCGGGTTCAGCGAGTGCAGGCGGATGTGGGTCGGATCTGGTCGTGACTAGGGTGGTCGGACGGGTCGGGCGGGTCTGGAGGGGTTCGAGCTCCAGGCTAACGGTGGATCCGGTCTTGTGGCAGTCGGGTTCAGCGATCGGGACAATGGGTTCATGTTGGGTTGGCGAGTGTAGACGGTTGGCAGCTCGGGGTGCAGCAGTTTCGGTCAGGACTGGGAAGACTTCTCCAGCGAGTTCAAGCGAGTGGGACTGGGCTACTGGCGGTGAACTCCAGCGAAACTTCGGCGAGGGGTTTGACAGGGAGGGGTGAAGAGGAAGATGGGAAGGGGGAGTTGGCTGGGTATTATTTAGGTTTAGGAAAGATAAAGAAAAAAGTAAAGAAGGAAGAGAATATATATATATATATACATGTAAAGGTGTTGGGTTGACCTAGAAATTTGGTCCACATATTCCTTGGGAAAAGGGCTTCTCATGTAGAATTTCAAGGCTATGATTACATAGATTCAAAATGGATGGCTAGGATTGTATTTGATTCAAAATTTGGAGGGCTATAGTTTAAGGAGGTTGATGTTGAGTTTTACACACTCCCAAAAATTAGAGAAAATTCATATAAAGGAGAAAAATGGATTTCTTCTTGTGGAAACCTTAATGCACTTTTGCATAAAAGTGCCCAACAATTAGAAAATTGTACAAAGTTGGGTTTTTGGTTTAATTTAATTAAAATTAATATCATTGGTGTTCTAAAATTAATCAAAAGTACGTGGGGCTAAAATCAGGTAGGACACAAGTGTCATGAATGAAGAAGACTCAAAAAAAAATATTATCATAATTTGGGTTGCTCAAAATGGGTCAAGATTGTGTCTCCAATTTTGATTGGAACGCATAAGGGTACAAAGTTAGATTTATAAAGAATTAAATATTATCATTTGCGACGAATGTTGTGCAACTAAAATAAAGCACAACATGGCATAGTTATGAGTCACACAAAGATCAAAATAGAAGTCTGGCACATCTAGGACAAGGATATGAAATTTGTTGTAATGCAATGGCAAGTGTAGCGCTCTAATTATCGAAGCAACGGTAAGGTACAACAATCAAATAAAATCAAAGCAATTAAATATAAATAAATGTCATACAATATTAACACATTCAATTAAATAAATAAAAAGACAAAAATACTCTTATTCTGGAATGTGGTAATGACAACCAATCCGTGTAAACATCATGTCAAGAATCAATGATATCTACACTATATACAAGAGATATAGAGGATATCATAAATGAGAAACTATTAGAGAATATACTCGCCTGAAATCCTATGAACAATATCAAGATATCCGGTACGGTGCCTCGAAGACCAAAATATGGAATATTATATCAATACAAGATTTTGGACTGAAAATAAGTTAAACTAGTCAACTTCTAGGTCAAAAAGCCATTTCTATGTCAAAACAGTCAAACTAGATTAACCCTAGGTCAAACTGGTCAATCTTAGTCAAACTAGCTATTTCTAGATTGTATGAGTCTATCTCTAGGATATCGGGTCCATACACTATGTAACTAGGCAACAATAGCTATACTAGGATACTAGAAAACCAATAGGATATCGTAATGCAAGATACACAAAAAATAGATATAAAATTATCGTAATACGTATATACAATCAATATTATTTAATATTCCTAACTAAACTAATGCTAAGGAAATACCTTGGCTTTGAACCAATGCGGTATCTCACTACTACACAACCATCTTGATACTCAAACCCAATACCTTGAGTATCGACCCAATACCTTAACATTATCTTGGTATCACAAGGTAATTCAATTCTAGTATATAATTAACTACCCAACTCCTAACTATATACTAATGTATTAACTAATACAATATTACATACTACTACTAACATACAATACATATATATATACACCTACACATATCACTAACTATCTAACTACTACTAACAATAAGTACCTATACATAAAACTATAACAAGTAACTAAGTAACAAGTACTAATTAACTAAACTACTTACTAAACTATTAATTAAACTAACTAGATAACTATCAAATAAACTAGCTAAATATTAACTAAACTACTAATGAACTACTAGGAACTTACTGATTCTTACCTAGTTGTAGCTGCTGACTTGTTGTCCTCTTGCTACTACATGCTGATCAAGCTGCTGTTGGTGCAGTTTCTGCTGCTCGTGCTGCTGCTGCTGCTGATACTGCTCAAAGCTGCTGCTGGAGTTGCTGCCTGCATGTTGTTGCTGATGTAGTGCAACATTGCCTTGTTTGTCATGCCCCAGTCCCAAAATACGTAGGACTAGGAATACGTGACATGCCAGCTACGCATTCGACCAGACTCTGGTCTGACTCGAATACGTATAAGCTGTATAATATAAAGAGCACTATCTAGATATCCCATAAATGTAAATATTTATGTCTCATTCCATAATGTACAGAAGTATACAAGAAAGAGCTATATGTGCTAAAGTCGGTCGCGCAATAACACACAAACTCGAATAGACTCGAGAAGAGATGAGTCTACAAATACTAGGCTGTAATAGAAAATGAATAACCAATAAGAATAAAGTAACCATAATGCTGTTGGAAATGATATGAGTACCTGGTACAATGCCCGTAAGATATGCCACTCCATCAGCAACTCCAATGCTCTGTAATCGTCTATGCTGCAAAACTGGCAAGGGACTAGGTCCTCAGAGGGACGTAACAAGGTACAAAAATAAAGCATATCAAGTATAACAGAAAGTACAAGTGCAATGATGGGGTAATCTAGCATAACCAACTAAGTGTGACACAGTTTGAAGACAATGTTCGACGCGTGGGCTATCCAAAATAAAATCGTAGCTTCGGACACGGAGACAAACGGGACATACCGCAGCTCCGGGAAAAGAGTCACACGGGTGATACAACTACACTAGATACAGGATCACTACAGAAATAATATATATACATATATAAGCGCGTACAAAGGAGCCCAAACGTTTAGTAAATATCTTCCCCTTCCCAAGCGGTCAACGATTGTCCGTTGAACCTGAACCTCTATCTAACAGTCTCGACACACAGAAATAACTCAACAGACGCGACCCTAAGGTCATCCCAGTCTCTGGTCATGATGTCAGTATCAGGATACAGGAATCTGGCATGATCACAGTGTATGAGTGTGTCCTGGGATATCGATATACTCAGGTACGTACGTCGAGGTGTTATGAACATCTAACATTCGTTACAAGATGTTACGACGAACGTCTGTACCCGGTTGTGATTCGGACACAAAATAACGATCTAATCAAAATACGCACAGTGTACATAATGAAACAATAAATATCTGTAACTGAAATACAGGGTGGCAAGGTACACTTGCCTGCGTCCGGCTGCTGATGACGAGGATCCGGTACCACGTTCAAGTCCGCAAGTCCCATAGTACCTAGAGACGAGATACAAACTCAATCAATAAGCTATCACACAGCAAACAGGGATGTGATACATGTCTATATATATGCTCAGTCTCAGCTACGACTCACAGGGACAAGACGCTATAGGGTTGACCACAGTTGACTATTGGTACGATACATCAAATCAAACTAGTCATCTGTACCATATCATCAAACCATCCTCAAAATACAATTAATGATTATTAACCCTTCGTTTTATATCATTGTTACCAAATCATAAAAATACTACTCTAATTTAACTCATCATTAATTTCCAGTCCCCAAATTATCGATCAATGGTTTTATACTACACACTAGTTCACAATCAACTACGTGCTCCTCAATGTTCATCAATGTTCAAAATATCAGAATCTTATTTCTCAATAATTTAATCTTTATTAATTGATTTGGCATTTTTCCAACCATGTATAATATCCTGGACATTTAGTTAAAATTGAACCCTAAACTCCCATAAAATATCCTTTATCATTTTATAATTTATTTACGCAAACACAAAACCTAAACCTCCATGCCAATCATTTAAATTTATTTTATAAACTTATGAAGAACAAACCCTAAACTCACATCAATTTATCCTCAAACCTTAATTCCTTGTGTATCCAAACATTCATTTTTTATACTTATTTACATAAACCCTAACTACTACACTAAACCTCAATCACTCCTTATTAACATAAGTTTCATTGGCATTACACTAAGATATACACAAAAAAATTATATAAACATTAACCCTAACTACTCAACACCAAGCAACAGATATCAAAAAGAGAGGGGAGTGATATACCTCGGCAAGGTGGCGTCAACCGGGGGTTGGCCGGAGCGGAGAGGAGGAAGCCGGGGTGAAACTGGAGTTGGTCAGTATGTGGAGTGGTGGCGGAGGAAGTTGGTCGAGAGGGCGCTGGTGGTGGTGGAGTGCGGATGGGGTACTGACCGGAGGGGGATCGGCAGGGTATGGTCGTGGTGGCCGGGGTGAAGCTGGAGTTAACGCACGACCGTAGAATGATGAGGATGAGGGTGGTGGTGGAGTGGTCGGGCTATGGTGGCTGTGTCAGACTGGAGGGTGCAGAGATCCGCCGGAGGAAGCTCGAGAGAGGTGGCTGGCCGGATTAGTAGCCCGTCGGAGCTCGAGGCAGTGGGTGGCAGGCTCGCCGGTGCCCGTAGAGTCGAGGGTGGGGCGATTACACAACAGGCCGGAGCTTATGGCGGATGTCGGTGCCGCACTGGCGGAGGAGCCGATCCATGAGAGTGGTCTTGCCATGGTCGACGTGGGCTATGACGGTAATATTCTGTAGCTTGGTCGGATCGAGGGAAGTACCGGCGGCCCTGGCGGGGGCGTTGGCGGCGTTGGAGGAGAAGGAGGAGAGGGATTGGAGGAGAAGAGCTCGGCTAGAGATTCTCGTCGGACGGGGTGGTCAAGGGTCGGAGGTCGGTGGAGGTTGGAAGGAGAAGTCAGCTGGAGGATGTTTCCCCTTGTAGAAGAAGAAGTGGAGAGGAAGAAGAAGAATAGAAGAATGAGAAGGCTATGTAACAGGAAGAGGGGGAATATGGAAAATATAGCTGTGGGTTTTCTTTGGGAGGAGGAAGGAGAGAGAGAAGAGGGTGGTTTTTAATGTCCCTAGGGATTAGGGCCTACATTTGCGAGAGGGGAGAAAAAGATATTATATAGGGGGTTGTGTGGATGATGGGTGGTCAGGATTTGCCCATTTCAAATGGGTGGTGGTGATTACATATGAAGAAATAAATTCTTCACCCAAATGAAAGGGAGAGGGAGGCTTGACTTGGTCAAAAGAGAGGGGACTTCTCCATTTGGCCTAGACCAATGAGGTTAGGACACCTATTTCAATAATTGCAACTAAGCCCCTAAAATTTGGGTATTTGTACAATCACATAAAATAATGCAAAAATTATGGGAGAATTGGTGTTTGGTATTTTGTAGGGTGAGGGGGTGTTGTGTGTTTGGCACGGGCTTAATTAAAAGGACATTGGAATTAAATGGGGGATTAAAATAGGATTTGTCAAAGTTGGTATCCCCAATGTAATTAGAATAAATATGTCCCGCACTTTTAAATTAAATGGGCGCACTTGGGGTCTAAATTTGGGAGTGACACAAAGGTCAAAAATGGTGTAGGCTTGGTGTCAGTCTTGGATTCTTTAGTTGGTCCTGCTCAACGGATTAAGTTGGTGTCTCAAAATTGAAGATAACGACACAGGTATCCAATACGGGATTAAAGATGGGATTTTGGATACGGGAAGTTGTGCAATTAATTTAGGGCACAACGGATTTGATTTTGAGCGACAAAAAAGTCCAGTACCTAAATTGGCGGGTCAAGTCAAAAGTACCACAGTCCGATAGAATTTATTGGCTGATGTTGGGCTCCAAAAAATTCAATAATGGTAGGGCGCGCCAAGGGTTTAATTAAAATAAACAGACATATGCAACCCTACTCTAAACCTCAAACATCTGCTGCTAAACCAAATTTTTTTAACCCATACCAGACTATCTATAAAATTAAATGAGGGGGTTTGCATCCTTCCCAACTTAGAAAAATTTTCTCCCCGAAATTAAAAGTAAAGCACGATAATAGCTAAGAGAATTTAAAAACAAACTAGTAATCAAAGGTGGTACGTAAATTCGTAACTTGCTCCTCAAATAAATACAAAAAATGCCGTCGAATAGAATCCTCGCGCTCCCAGGTAGACTCGCCTAGCGAATGATGCTTCCATGCAACTCTAACCAGTCGAATAATCTGACCTCTCAAAGTCTTCTCACTATGACCGAGTATCTCCCCTGGCTGCTCTACGTAAGATAAACTGGGCCCGACTGTAATATTCGAATAATCGAGCACGTGGCTAGGGTCTGCCACATATCTCCTCAACTACGATACGTAAAATACGTCATGCACTCCTTCTAATGATGGAGGCAATGCAAGACGATAATCCACTTCGCCAACTCGTTCCAAGATATCAAAAGGTCCGATGTACCTCGGACTCAGCTTGCCTCTGCCTCCGAAACTGATGGTACCATAAGTAAGCGATATCTTCAAAAATACATAATCAGCTTCCTTGAACTCCAATGGTCTGCGGTGCGCATCTGCCCAATGTTTCTGTCTATCCTGTGCTGCACGCAGGTGGCTCTGAATCTGCTTGACTTTCTCTACTATCTGTGTCACCAACTCTGGACCAAGTATCCGACGCTCTCCTATATTACTCTAACATACTGATTACCTACATTTCCTTTCGTACAATACCTCATAAGGTGTCATCTGTATGCTAGCCTGGTAGCTGTTATTGTAGAAGAATTCTACCAAGTTTAGATGGTCCTCCCAAGATCCTCCAAAATTAATCATGCACACTCTCAACATATCCTCTAATATCTGTATCGTACGCTCTGACTGGCCATTAGTCTATGGATGATATGCAGTGCTGAACTTGAGACGAGTTCCTAGACTCTCCTGTATACTCCGCCAAAAATATGATATGAATCTGGAATCATGATCCGATACGATGCTGACAGGAACTCCATGTAGTCGTATTATCTGTCTCATATACATGTCAGCTAATATCTTCGTGGACTGCCCAACTCTGAAGGGCAAAAAATATGCAGACTTTGTGAGTCTGTCTACGATAACCCAAATTACATCCTTCCCGCTAGGTCTCCGCGGGAATCCTGTGACGAAGTCCATGGTAATGTGTTCCCACTTCCACTCAAAAATAGGAAGCGGCTGCAATAGTCCTGCAGTTCTCTGATGTTCAGCCTTGACTTGCTGACAAACTAAACATCTCGCCATGAATCTTGCAATCTCTCTTTATCCCATGCCACCAGAAATGTTACCTCAAATTTTGGTACATCTTTGTACCCCGGGATGAATAGAATAAATCGATCTATGAGCCTCGGTAATCAACTATTGGCGTAGCTCACCACTCAGAATGTATAGGCGATCTCCATACCTCAATGTTCCGTCTTCATGAATTCTGAGTCCCGTCTGCATGCCGGCCTCTGTCCTTTCTCGCAGTCGTCTAAATCTCGTATCCGTAGGCAAGGCTGCCTTGATCCTCTCAATAAATATGGACTAAACCTCGAGACTGGCCATCTGTCCATCCATGCTTGGCAATACAATCTCAATCCTGAGTTCCTAAAAATCCTCTAACAACTGGCGCTGAGTCATAAAGATATGCCATAGGCTTCCAAATTAAGGCATCTGCTACTACATTCGCCTTGTCAGGGTGGTACTGCAACTTGATATCATAATCTGTCATCAACTCTAGCCAGTGCCTCTTTTTCATGTTGAGCTCCCTCTGTGTGTAGACATACTTCAGACTTTTTGTGTTCTGTATAAATCTCAACATGCTCTCCATAAAGGTAGTGTCACCATAGCTTTATTACAAATATCACTGCAGCTAGTTCTAGGTCGTACGTCGGATAGTTCTTCTCATAAACTCTTAGCTATCTCGATGCGTAGGCTATCACCTTGCCATATTACATCAGTACACATCTTAGTCCGCTCCCAGATGCATCAATGTACACTATAAATCCTTCTGATCCTGAAGGTAGTATCAAAATCGGTACTGATGTCAGACGCTTCTTTCGCTCATCGAAAGCCGCCTGACACTCGTCGGTCCAGATAAACTCCTTGCCTTTACGCGTCAGTCGCGTCATAGGCACAGCTATCCTCGAGAAGTTTTCTACGAACCTCCGATAATATCCGGCAAGTCTGAGGAAACTCCTAACCTCTGTAACTGATATAGGGGTAGGCCATGTCTCAACTGCAGCTATCTTCTCCAGGTCAACTGATAGTCCATCTCTGATGATTATGTGTCCCAGAAATGGTACTCTATCCAAGCAGAACTCACATTTGCTGAGCTTGGCATACAGCCTCTCATATCTCAGCGTCTCCAACACGATCCTAAGATGTCTCTCATGCTCCTTCTGGCTCTTGGAATATACCAAGATGTCGTCTATAAATACCACCACGAACTTATCTAAGTACTGGTGGAAAATATTGTTCATCAGACTCATAAATACTGCTGGCGCGTTGGTTAAACCAAACTGCATGACTAAAAACTCATAGTGCCCATACTTCGTCCGAAAGGCCATCTTCGGGATGTCCTATCTCCGTACCTTGATCTAATGATAACCGGATCTGAGATCGATCTTTGAGAATACACATGCACCACTAAGCTGATCAAACAAATCATTGATGTGCGGCAGTGGATACTTGTTCTTTATTGCTACAACATTTAATGCCCTATAATCAATACACAAGTATACTGTCTCATCCTTCTTCGGTACTATTTAGATGGTTGCTTCCCATGGAGAAACACTAGCCCGACTGATACCCTTGTCTAAGAGATCCTCTACTATGGACCTTCAACTCAACCAACTCTATCGGTGCTAGTCTGAAGACGAGAAAATAGCTGGCTCGGCTCTGGGAGTCAACTCTTTAGCAAACTCTATCTCTCTGTCAGGTGGCAGGCCCAAAAGATTCTCTAGAATCACATTCTCAAACTCTGATATAGTGCGAGGGTATACTGGTTCACCTTCTGTAATGTGTGCCTCTAAGGTAGGTGGGCACCATGCTCCTGGGTTCTCTGAAGAAACTCAAACTCAGGGTAATCTGGTGGTCATAGATAATGTAACCATGTCGACAATCTCGCGTCGCGTAGTTTTGGCTCAACCAATCCATGTCTAGGATAATGTCATAGTCTAGCCTAACCTCATAATAATTTCTCCCGTTCTGTTTCTATCATCAATCCTCAAAAGAAAAAAGAAATTCCTTGCCTAATGTATAATTTCTCTTCTCCTCAAGGTTTTTCCTAAAATTTTATTCCTCAAATTTTTTTTCTTTTCGTTATTTATCTCTCCAAGTCACATAGTACAATAATGGTATCACCCAAGCACATACTAGAATTTCTGGAATCAGATCATTATCTTCCAAGTAAGAACCTGAAATTTTATCTTCTCTAGTCTATAATATTATTCCTGGTATCGATATCATTTACAATAACTAACTCCTAACATCGGGCTATGCACTTCCATAAATTTATTCTAGATTATGATCAATAACCCTTTCAACTTCCAGTACTTCCAAGATCACTGCTATCTTAAGTACGAATAGGGTACTACTGGTTCCAATTCTCTTGCTACCCTTTCTTACTAGTTCTAAAATCCAAAAGAACCTATCAATCTATCCTACTCAGGGTAACAATCTTCTCAGAGAATGTTATACGAATTATGTCTTCTGTCGTCGAACTTCGATCTTCTTCTGGAGGTAAATCATCAGGCACAAGCATTCATCTTCCTGAACAATAGGGGATGAGAAACAACGATAACGATATTGACAAAAATTAAACGATTACAAATTGGAAGTCCAAGGGCGATAATCACATACAAAGTGAGTTTTTAAAATTGATTATGGATTGAGATCCTATTCAACAATCATAATATATATTCCTAATTTGCAGGCTCGCTTGGCACAGTCAGGTGACCAAGATGATTTAAATTTGACCTGCATGGGCCACCACAAAAATATATCATGCCCCAGTCCTAAAATACGTAGGACCAAGAATACGTGATACGCCAGCTACGCATTCGACCAGACTCTGGTCTGACTCGAATACGTATAAGCTGTATAATATAAAGGGTACTATCTAGATATCCTATAAATGTAAACCTCTATGTCTCAATCCATAATGTACATCAGTACACAAGAAAGAGCTATATGTGCTAAAGTCGGCCGTCCAATAACACACACTCGAATAGACTTGAGAAGAGATTAGTCTACAAATACTAGGCTACAACAACAGATAAATAATCAATAAGAATAAAGTAACCATAATGCCGGTAGAAATAATATGAGTACCTGGTATAAAGCCCGCAAGACATGCCACTCCATTAGCAACTCCAATGCTCCATAATCGTCTATGCTGCAAAACTGGCAGGGGACCAGGTCCTCAAAGGGACGTAACAAGGTACAAAAATACAGCATGCCAAGTATAACAGAAAGTACAAGTGTAATAGCGGGATAATCTATCATAACCAACTAAGTGTGACACAGTTTGAAGACAATGTTCGACGCGTGGGCTATCCAAAATAAAATCGTAGCTCCGGACACGGAGACACACGGGTCGTACCGCAGCTCCGGAGAAAGAGTCACATAGGTGATACAACTACACTAGATACAGGATCACTACAAAAATAGTACATATATATATAAGCGCGTACAGAGGAGCCCAAATATCTAGTAATTGTCTTCCCCTTCCCAAACGGTCAACGATTGTGTGTTGAACCTGAACCTCTATCTAACAGTCTCGACACAAAGAAATAACTCAACAGATAAGACCCTAAGGTCATTCCAGTCTCTGGTCATGATGTCATTATCAAGATACAGGAATCTGGCACGATCATAGTGTATAAGTGTGTCCTGGGGTATCGATATACTTAGGTACGTACGTCGAGGTGTTACAAACATCTAATATTCGTTACAAGATGTTACGACGAACGTCTGCACACGGTTGTAATCCAGACACGAAGCAACGATCTAATCAAATATGTGAACAGTATACGTAATGAAACAATAAATATTTATAACTAAAATACAGGGTGGCAAGGTACACTTGCATGCGTCCGGCTGCTGATGACGGGGATCCGGTACCACGTCCAAGTCTGCAGGTCCCGTAGTACCTAGAGACGAGATACAAACTCAATCAATAAGCTATAACACGACAAACAGGGATGTGACACACGTCTATACATATGCTCAGTCTCAGCTATGACTCACAGGGATAAGATGCTAGGGGGTTGACCACAGTTGACTATTGGTATGATATATCAAATCAACTAGTCATCTGTACCATATTATCAAACCATCCTCAAAACACAATTAATGATTATTAACCCTTCATTTCATATCATTGATACCAAATCACAAAGTACTACTCTAATTTAATCCATCATTAATTTCCAGTCCCCAAATTACCGATCAATAGTTTTACACTACACACTAGTTCACAATCAACCACGTGCTCCTCAATGTTCATCAATGTTCAAAATATCAGAATCTTATTTCTCAATAATTTAATCTTCATTAATTGATTTGGCATTTTTTCAACCATGTATAATATCGTTAAAATTGAACCCTAAACTTCCATGAAAAATCCTTTATTATTTTATAATTTATTTATGCAAACACAAAACCTAAACCTCCATGCCAATCATTTAAATTCATTTTAAAAACTTATGAAGAGCAAACCCTAAACCCACATCCATTTATCCTCAAACCCTAATTCCTTGTGTATCCAAACATTTATTTTTTATACTTTTTTACATAAACCATAGCTACTACACTAAACCTTAATCACTCCTTATTAACACAAGTTTCATTGGCATTACACTAAGATATACACAAAATAATTATATAAACATTAACCCTAACTACTCAACACCAAGCAACATATATCAAAAAGAGAGGGGAGTGATATACCTCGGCGAGGTGGCATCGACCGGGGGTTGGCCGGAGTGGAG